>CM061147.1:3940425-4425425 GCA_030710495.1 Labroides dimidiatus
ATATGCAGCTTGGAAAAGACAGTTTCCAGCCTCAAGGATGAAAACCACACACTTAAGCTCAAGCTGGATGACCTCGAGGGTAGGTCGCGTCGCAACAACATTAAGATAATCGGCATACCTGAACAAGAAGAAGGAGGTAATCCAACGGAGTTTGTCGAAGCCCTCATCCCGAAACTCCTCGGCGAGGAAAACTTCCACTCATCGGTGATAATCGACCGGGCGCATCGGACTCTTCAACCTCGACCCCCGGCTGGAGCCAAACCCCGCGCCATCATAGCCCGGGTCCATTTCTACCGGGAGAAGGAGCTCATACTGCGTCTCCGGAGGACGAGGGAGCTGGAGTTTAAGGGCAACAAGGTGCTGATCTTCCCTGATTACACACCAGAGACAAGACAGCGGCGCCAATTCATCGAGGTTCTGGCCTTCTGGACTTCGGGAGCTCAAGGCAGAACACAGCCTCTTCTTTCCAGCGAAGCTTTGCATCAGACACAAAGGCCAATTCAAATTCTTCACTTCACCGGGTGAGGCAATGACATTTATAAATACTGACTTGAAATCCGCATCCTGAGATGTTTGATATCGCGCTGTGTCGGCCGTGGCTTAACTATGTCCATACGTAGGCATTTTTTACTGATGCTACATTTATAGTGGACACATTGACAGACTGTCAACTTGTTTTTTTTTGCTCATTATTTAGATTTGGCAGCGGAGCTGAGTTTACCTTTTAGTCAAGTTTTTATTATTGCTTTTTTTTCCCTAACCAGTCACTAGACGTGCGTTTAGCGGTCCCGAACGTAGAGGGTCCTAAGTGCCTGTTCTGGGGGAGCACTTGTGAGGGGGGAGGGATAGACATGTTCATAGAGATGTTTAAAAGTGCCGTTTTGCACCAGTATTTTTGGTTATTATGTAATATGTTTAAATGTTTTGTGTTTTGTTTTGGGTGGTTACTAAACTGTCTCTACCATTGGAATTATGCCAATATCTGACAACATGGCACGTAGCAGCATCAATGATAATTTAACCTTTGTTTCATGGAATGTGAAAGGTCTGGGTCATGTAATTAAAAGGGGTCGTGTTCTATCACACTTGAAATCGTTGAAGTCAGATATAATCTTCCTCCAGGAAACTCACATTGGGCAAAATGAACAATGCAGGTTAAAAGCAAACTGGATATCTCAAGTTTTTCAAGCTCCTTTTACTCGTAGGGCCAGAGGGGTGGCTATTCTTTTTCGAAAAAATGTTCCATTTCACCTTGACTCCATGTTAGCAGATCCATATGGTAGATACCTCATGATTTCAGGCCGTATAAATTCTCTTCCAATAATAATGCTTAATATCTATGCTCCAAATATAGACAATCCTGATTTTTTGTAAAGGCTTTCAATATGATACCAGCATCCTGTCCTAACGTCATCATTGGAGGGGATTTCAATTGTTTCTTGGACCCCATCTTGGATAGGATGTCAACAAAACCTCCTCCTACCATTGCCTCTGTGCAAACGCTTAACTGTTTAATTAGAACAAGGAACATGGTGGATGCCTGGAGATTACAACACCCTACTAGTAAAGATTTCTCATTTTACTCACATGTTCATAAAGGCTACACTAGAATTGACTACTTCCTAATCTCTTCTGAATTATTACCCTGCCTAGTGAACTCAACGTACCACAACATTTTGATATCCAATCATTGCCCAATCTCACTTCAATTTAAAAATATACTATCTAAGCCAAAGTTTAACTGGCGGTTCAATCCTCTCCTACTCCAGGACAGCTCGTTTAAAAGGGATATTACTGCTCATATTGATGAGTTCCTTGCTACTAATGACAATGGAGAGGTCTCCCACTCTACACTGTGGGAGGCCTTTAAGGTTGTAATAAGGGGTCACATCATTTCATTTGAATCATCTTAAAAGCGTGAATTCAACCGCTGACTTGAGGAAATTGAAAATATCCTTCCGATACTTGAAGAGACATACAGAGCATCCCTGTTACAGTCAGATTATAATAAGATTTTAAAACTGAAATATGAGTATAACAATATCCTTAGTAAACGCATAAGCAACCTTTTATTAAAACTTAAGCAGAAATCTTTTGAACTAGGTGACAAACCTGAAAAGCTCCTAGCAAGCCAACTCAGGGGAGAGCAGGCAAAACAAGCTATACACAAGATTAAAGATAATTCAGGCAAACTATTGACACAACCTAAGGAGATAAATACCTGCTTTAAGAATTTCTATAAGGAACTCTACTCTAGTAAAGTAAAAGTTACAGAAACAGACCAGTAATTTCTTTGACAGTCTAAGTATGCCCCAACTAGACATTGCTTCGAGGGATGATATCGACACCCCAATCTCTGAGACTGATCTTTTAGATGCTATTCAAACCCTACCCTCTGGAAAAGCAGCTGGCCCAGATGGGTTTGGTTGCGAATTCTATCAGGCATTTCGGAAAGAATTAGCCCCCCTCATGTTAAGGATGGTGACAGACTCAATGAAAAACAAGAGACTTCCCAGCTCCCTTTATGAAGCCAACATTTGCTTGATCTTGAAGAAAGGAAAGGAAGAGACCGACCCTGCTAGTTACAGACCCATTGCTCTTTTGAATT
The DNA here is from genome assembly GCA_030710495.1 of Labroides dimidiatus. NCBI lineage: Eukaryota > Metazoa > Chordata > Actinopteri > Labriformes > Labridae > Labroides > Labroides dimidiatus. The sequence goes on from CM061147.1 coordinate 3,943,034, forward strand.
GTGATCAAAAGGTAATAACCAAGGTCCTTGCGACAAAGTAAGCAAAGCACATTTCAAAAATTATACATCTCGATCAGACAGGATTTATCCCTGGTAGATTTTCATTTAGTAATGTCCGCTTACTTTTAGACACCCTTTACTCAAACCACAAAGAGAGCGCACAAGCTGCTATTATATCCCTGGATGCCCAAAAGGCATTTGATCAGATTGAGTGGCCTTTTATGATCGAGACATTAAAAAGATTTTGGTTTGGCGAGAAATTCTTAGAGTGGGTTAAAATTATCTATTCTTATCCTGTTTCCTCTGTCCTCACCAATATGGATAAATCTAAATTTTTCGAACTGCAACGTGGTGTAAGACAGGGTGACCCCCTATCCCCACTTCTTTTTGATTTAGCTCTGGAACCTCTGGCTATAGGAATTAGGAGGCACCCAGGTATTCATGGCATAAAGTGTGGCAATGTAGAAAGCCTGGTAAATTTATACGCTGATGATTTATTGATCTGCATGTCTGACCCAGTGACTTCAGTTCCTAACCTCTTACAGTATGTTAAATCATTTGGTAGATTGTCAGGATACACAATTAACTGGGACAAAAGTGAGTTTTTGCCTTTGAAGGATAACCTGAGCCCTGCTTTCTTAAAATCTCTCCCATTCAAAGTAGTCACAACACATATAACTTATCTTGGCCTTAAGATCTCCAGAAACCCCAAACTTTTAATAAAAATGAACTTCTTAGACATGATAGAAAGACTTAAAGCTAACATTAGGAAATGGAAGTTGCTCCCTCTTTCTTTGATTGGTCGAATCCATGCAATAAAGATGGTTGCACTCCCAAGATTCCTATACCTTTTTCAGAATCTACCCATTATGCTTCCATCTTCTTTCTTTAAACAACTAGACTCAGTCATTGTTTCATTTCTGTGGGACAGTAAACCCCCTCGCATTTCTAAACTTCACCTGCAGAAAGATTCAAGCAGTGGGGGCTTTGGCCTTCCTGTGTTTAAGCATTACTATTGGGCTGCAAATGCAAGAGCCCCAACTTTTTGGCAACAGGGCTTCCCTGATGGTAACTTACCTGCCAGCTCCCCGCTCTGGTTAAGAATTGAAGCCACATCAACTACAGGAACCTCTCTTCCAGCACTTCTCTTTTCAAGGATTCAGCCCTCACATGACCTACTTAGTCATAATTTCATTCTTAAAAACTCCATTAAGATCTTGGATCAAATGAGAAAATCTCTAGGTCTGCAGAATCTTTCAACGCAAACTCCGATAGCATATAATCATCTGTTCAAGCCAGGCTTAATGGATGGTGTATTTCTGAACTGGAGAGAAAGGGGACTGTGCTGTATTGAAGATTTCTATATAGACAATACATTTGCTTCATTTCTCCAACTTCAAACCAAATTTAATCTCCCCAATTCCCATTTCTACCGTTACCTTCAGGTGAGGCACTTTGCTCGCGAATCTATTCCACAGTTCATAAACAAACCAAAGAGCTCGGTGTTTTATGATACACTTACCTCAAATCCAAATACTAAACACTTGATCTCCCGTTTTGTATCTGTCTTTAAAACACCTGTGAGTACGAACCATCTCAAGGAGGCCTGGGCTAAAGAACTTGGCTCCCCAGTGTCAGATGAACTGTGGGAGGAGGCCTTGTCCAGTACAAAGAGCTGCTCTATAAACTCAAGATATAGGTTAATTCAGTTTAAAGTTATTCATAGACTGCATTATTCCAAAACCCGACTAAGTAAAATTTTTGACTCAGTCTCATCCTTGTGTGATAGGTGTGGAACTGCAGAAGGCTCACTCTCGCACTTATACTGGCACTGTCCAATACTAAATAATTTCTGGAGCAACATTTTCAACTGGTTTTCAAAACAATATGAAATAAACATCCAGCCAGACTTTAATTTAGGAATCTTCGGCAGCTCGGACTCGACAAGGCCTCTTCCCTCCCACAAAAGACATATTCTTAATGCAGGTATGGTTGCTGCTAAAAAAATGATATTACTCAACTGAAAGTCCAAAACACCCCCATGTTTCAAAAGATGGCTCAACGAAATGCTTCTTGTTGCTAAGATGGAACAGATCCATCTTAACAATCAGAACTCTAACAGGTACTTTGTGAAAATGTGGAAACCATTTTTGGTCTTGTTAGATAATATTTAAATGCATTTCTAATGATGTGTGCTGCTACGTCATGCTCATACTATGCTCGAACTGTTTTATTTGGCATGCTGACTGATGATTCTGACGGACTCCCACCCATGTGTATGTGTGTTTTTGTCTTGTTTGTTCTGTACCCAGGTCTTGTTCTTTTTTTCTAAGGAGTTTTTTTTTGATACTCCTACTAATGTTGGTGATGTTACTGGGTGTGTTTGTATAAAAAGAAAAGCCTTAAATAAAGTATTAAAAAAAACAAAACAACAAAAAAAAAAAACAACCCTGACTTTAAAGAGACATTCTCAATCCTGATAAGCAGTATTTCAAAGCTGGATATCAACTGTGTTTTGTGTTGGAATATTAATAAATAATATTAATATTAATTCCTCAACTCCCACGTAGTTGCGCGTTCCAATAATTCCTGTTTCTGCAGTTCTGCTATGTGTGACCATTATTATTAACATCATTATTTAAGATGCAAACAGTGGAGCTAAACAGACTTGGGGAACAAGCACAAAAACCTCCTTCAAAGCGGTCAGTGACAAGGCTTTATTTCTTCACTCTGTCTCTGATGTTTGGATGAAATTAACTGAATTTATTTATTTATGGATCCATCAGCTGACAAATGAAGTTCAGTCCATTGGATTAGAATCTGAATCTCTTGTACAAGATGTCATCGTGGACATCAGAAGGATTGCATCTCTCCTTAAAAAATCTTTTTCTCTCCTAATCGCTCCTCTCACAATCTGCGCACCAACATCGACAGGACCTTCTAAGAATGGGCAGGGTCTTTTCCCAGAGAGCTGATTGGTCAGGAGGTGGTGCTTGTCAACTCGTTGATCTCTTATCCAGGTCTTAACCTGCTCCGGAGCAGGTTAGCCGTTCAGCATACGTTACCATGGTGATTCATCCCGGTAAGAAGTGAACCAGCTTCATAGGACAGAAAACCCAGGGTTAACCCAGAAGTTACCTCGCTAAGAGAAAATCCAGCTTCGTAGTCCTGCTTTGTCATCTGCTCTGTTCTCCACTGGTTCTCCTCACACCACAGCTCAGCTGCTCTCCTCTCATTCCTCCTGATCCTGTCCTGTTCCTGCTCTCCATCTGGACTAACAGGTTCATGATAATCAGCCTGAGGACCATCATATGTAAAGAATACAGATTTTCTTCCTCTTCACTGAGAGGAGCGACAGTCTGATCCATGTTTATTAAAGTTAAACAGCAGCTATAATAATAATTATCATTGTTAAAGAATATTTTATAAATCAGACACTAAAAGTACAGCACTGTATATATATATATATATATATATATATATATATATATATATATATATATATATATATATATATATATATATATATATATATATATATGTATATATATTTCTCACTCAATGGGTAAATCATTGAAAAAGGTCTGAGAACCACTGCAGTAGATAGAATCTATCAGATGAACACTGTGTGTCATTATATCATAAACACTACATGATCTTCTATTTGTTCCACAGAGTTCAGCAGCAGAGATCAGAGGCTCCCATTGGTCAGTCTGCCCAGCAGCATCAAACACAGCTGGATGACTCCATATTGATGGTGTGTAAATGTACAAACACACAGCTCCTCCTGGCAATCAGAGCACACACTCATTCTGTTTGGATCTTTCTGAATCATTTCCTGATGACACTGCAAACATCATCTCTGCCTGAATTCTCTTCACACTCAGTGTTTGACTGATTGAATGAAGCTACACATTTCTGAGCTGCACACACTCAGAGGTCAGAGGTCATGCTGGATGCTGGTCTCACACAGACTCAGACTTTGTGAGCAGAGAGCAGAGTCCACAAACTGAGTCCAGTTTGAGCTTTAAACAACACAAACACTTTGCTTCATGTTAATGACAGCTGCTGCTTTCAGCTTCATTCTAATAAACACATCATGTCTAAAGTCACTGCAGACTTTTTCTGGATGAAAACACACCAGGAGATTTCTCCAACAGGAAGTTCATTTCAGAGAAACTTGATTTGTAGAAGACAGGAGCATCCACAGACTAAGAGGTGAAGCAGCATTGTGATCCAGTCTCCATGCTGGACTCTGCAGACCAGCAGGCTTTCTGTCTGTCACACATGATCTGATGTTACCTTCTACAAGTTCAACCTGACATTTTCTTCTGTTCCAGCTGCTCCAGGAGAACATCATCAGCTTTGTAAAGAGCGAGCTGAAGAAGATCCAGAGAGCTCTGAGTCCAGATTACCCAGAATGCTTTGAGAGTCAGAGGGAGGATGAGGATGAAGAGCAGAGGAGGAGCAGAGAGGCGTTCCTGAAGATCACTCTGCACTTCCTGAGGAGAATGAAGCAGGAGGAGCTGGCTGACTGTCTGCAGAGCAGTAAGAGGATCTGAACACATTTAACATGATGGAAAGAGGAAATGGAGACAATATGGGAGAGGTTTACATTTCAAACTCTGCTCTTAATATGATGAACACATCTGTATCACATCTATGAGCTGTGACAAACTTTTCACAACTGATGAGCTGAAGAGATTTCAGAGAGGAGCCAAATCAAATCCATCCTGATGTCTGAAAGTTGAAACTCATCAGACTGATTGTAGCTTCAGCTCATTCATTACATTTCTTTTTTCTTCATTCAGGAACTGATGCTGCTGCAGAGTGCAGACGTAAAGTGAAGTCTGAGCTGAAGGAGAGGTTCCAGTGTGTGTTTGAGGGGATCGCTAGAGCAGGAAACCCAACCCTTCTGAAGCAGATCTACACAGAGCTCTACATCACAGAGGGAGGGACTGGAGAGGTCAATGAGGAACACGAGGTCAGACAGATTGAAGCAGCATCCAGGACACCAGACAGAGCAGAAACAAGCATTAGACAAGAAGACATCTTTAAAGGCCCACCTGGAAGACAGGAACCAATCAGAAGAGTGCTGACAAAGGGAGTGGCTGGCATCGGGAAAACAGTCTTAACACAGAAGTTCACTCTGGACTGGGCTGAAGACAAAAGCAACCAGGACATCCAGTTCACATTTCCATTCACCTTCAGGGAGCTGAATGTGCTGAAAGAGAGAAAGTTCAGCTTGGTGGGACTTGTTCATCACTTCTTTCCTCAAACCAAAGAAGCAGGACTCTGGAGGATTGAAGAGTTCCAGCTCGTCTTCATCTTTGATGGTCTGGATGAGTGTCGACTTCCTCTGGACTTCCACAACAATCAGATCCTGACTGATGTCACAGAGTCCACCTCAGTGGATGTGCTGCTGACAAACCTCATCAGGGGGAACCTGCTTCCCTCTGCTCGCCTCTGGATAACCACACGACCTGCAGCAGCCAATCAGATCCCTCCAGAGTGTGTTGACATGGTGACAGAGGTCAGAGGGTTCACTGACCCTCAGAAGGAGGAGTACTTCAGGAAGAGGTTCAGAGATGAGGAGAAGGCCAGCACAATCATCTCCCACATCAAGACCTCCCGAAGCCTCCACATCATGTGCCACATCCCGGTCTTCTGCTGGATCACAGCTACAGTTCTAGAGGACCTGCTGAAGACCAGAGAGGGAGGACAGCTGCCCAGGACCCTGACTCAGATGTACATCCACTTCCTGGTGGTTCAGACCAAATTGAAGAGCATCAAGTATGAAGGAGCTGAGACTGATCCAGTCTGGAGTCCAGAGAGCAGAAAGATGATGGAGTCTCTGGGAAAACTGGCTTTTGAGCAGCTGCAGAAAGGAAACCTGGTCTTCTATGAATCAGAACTGACAGAGTTTGGCATCAACATCAAGGAGGCCTCTTGGTACTCAGGAGTGTTCACACAGACCTTTAAAGAGGAGAGAGGACTGTACCAGGACAAGGTGTTCTGCTTCATCCATCTGAGCGTTCAGGAGTTTCTGGCTGCTCTTCATGTCCATCTGACCTTCACCAAGTCTGGACTCAACCTGATGGAAGAAGAACAAACAGCATCCTCTATCTCTAAAACCTTAAGTATCAAACCTGAACTGAAATGTCTCCATCAGAGTGCTGTGGACAAGGCCTTACAGAGTCCAAATGGACACCTGGACTTGTTCCTGCGCTTTCTCCTGGGTCTCTCTCTGCAGACCAATCAGAGTCTCCTGAGAGGTCTGCTGACACAGACAGGAAGTGACTCACAGACCAATCAGAAAACAGTCCAGTTCATCCAGAAAAAGCTCAGTGAGGATCTGTCTGCAGAGAAAAGCATCAACCTGTTCCACTGTCTGAATGAACTGAATGATCGTTCTCTAGAGGAACAGATCCAACAGTCCCTGAGATCAGGACGTCTCTCCACAGATCAACTGTCTCCTGCTCAGTGGTCAGCTCTGGTCTTCATTTTACTGTCATCAAACAAAGATCTGGACCTGTTTGACCTGAAGGAATACTCTGCTTCAGAGGAGGCTCTTCTGAGGCTGCTGCCAGTGATCAAAGCCTCCAACAAAGCTGTGTAGGTGGATAAATGACAGATCAAAAACATATTGTTCATGACATATGAAACATTGAGTCTGTGCTAAACACTTATTCTTCTCCAGGCTGAGTGGATGTAACCTGTCAGAGAGAAGCTGTGAAGCTCTGTCCTCAGTCCTCAGCTCAGAGTCTTCCAGTCTGAGAGAGCTGGACCTGAGTAACAACGACCTGCAGGATTCAGGAGTGGAGCTGCTGTCTGCTGGACTGAAGAGTTCTCACTGTAAACTGGAAACTCTCAGGTCAGGTTTCAGGTTTTATGAATAAAAGAGGTCCAAACTGGTACAGTTTTGCTTACTGTATTTTTTTATTCTCTAACTTCAGACTGTCAGGTTGTCTGATCACAGAGAGAGGCTGTACTTTTCTGGCGTCAGCTCTGAGCTCCAACCCCTCCCACCTGAGAGAGCTGGACCTGAACTACAATCATCCAGGAGACTCAGGAGTGAAGCTGTTGTCTGCTGAAATGGGGGGTCCACTCTGCAGACTGGACACACTGAGGTATAACCAGACAACAAGAGATCAAAGACTGAATGTGCAAAAGAAAAAACATCTCATTTCAAAACAAAAAGGTCTGGTTTTGTTTAATCCTCCTTGGAGAACTGATTGGACCTGAATCAGGAAACACTCAGACCACCAGAGGACGATCAAATACAAAAAATCCTCTTTTCAACAGAAACCTCTAAATCTGGTTTGTAGAGACCTTCTTGTTTTAGCTCTGACAGCAGCATGGACTTGAAGGTGGAAATGTCAGTCAGTCAAACACTTTGGACCAAACTGAAACTTTCTCAACAACTACTGACTGTGTTGAGATCCATTGTTATTCACTGATTGTTTCTGTCAAACTATTAGCACTTTAACACTTTAACTCTCAGAGAGACATTCTCTTTCTCTCTCTCTCTCTACCTGAGCAGGGGCAGAGACTGAGCAGCCTGGACAGTCCTACAGATCCTTAGTGAAAGTTCACGTGACTGTTCAAAAATCAAGTCAAACTTTTAAACTCTCTCTCTCTCTTGCTCTCTCACTCTCTCTGAGTGGATGGTGAGTGAGTTAAAGGAGTGTGGCAGTGTGAGCTTCGGCGTGAGTGATTTTCAAACCTTGTTTCAGTGTCTTTCTTTTTTCCATCTAGTGCTAAGTGTTATTGTGTTTAGGTGTTTGTGAGTGTGTGTACCTGTTCTGCTGGGCAGCATGCCTGCATACAGGTAGAAATGGATTTTGAGAAGTTGACACACTGACATGTAGTGAAGTTGGTGCTCGTAGTCAGCTGCTCGGTGGAGGAGGCTAGTTCGGCAGTTGGAGAGATGGTGGGGTTATGACAGCGTGAAATCTGCCTCACACGTGAAGGGGGTCATTGTTATTTTTTTGGATGGCACAGCTTAATTGAACGATGTGGTTGAAGAAGGAGTGATTATTAAAGACACCTTCACTCCTGTTCTCCCCCTGAGCATTCCGGCTAAAGTCACCTTCTCTAATGCTCCCCAGTTTATTAAAAATGAAGTGTTGGTTAAAGAGCTGTGAAGGTATTGGCAGGTAGTTCCCCAGTTAAAATGGTGTCTCTAGGATGCCAGTCCCCCTTGCTCATTGTTTTTCACAGAAGACAACTACATATGGGGTTAAAAAACAATTTAGCTGATCTCAATAGTCCTTTAATTTCAAAGTTGATGATTTTAATTACATGGTGTTTGCTACATCAGAGACCATGAAGTGTTTTGGGTGTGGTGCAGAGGGACATTTAATCCACACTTGCTCAGAAAAAATGTTTGATATGCAGAGAAATGCTCAGGCAGCACCGTCTGTTGAGGTCTCAGCGGCTGCTGTGACCACCAGGCCGGAGGGACTGGGCGATGCTGCTGCCACCCTGGAGGTCGCTGTAGCCGGTCCTAGCGGAGTTCTTGCAGAGGCTTCTGCTGGACATCAGGAAAGTAAGGTGTATGATGTGGAAGAGTTGTCAGTGGTCAGTGATGAGGGCCATGTAAAGGACAGTGATCGGGGAGACAAAGATAACTGTACAGCAAACCCAGGTTAAGACAGAAACCACCAAGAGCCTCACAGTGCCTCTTCACACAAACTTAGACAGCTTTTAGAAACACACAAGCTTTTTTTTTTTGGTTTGGAGGAAAAAAAGCTACAGAAGATCTTTCATTCTGTGTGATCCATTATTGGACAATCTGTCTCAAATTTTGCTGAGATCAGAAAACATGCAGCTGGTTTTTGTCAGGATCTGTACAAGAATGAGTTTGTTGACCATCCAGAATTGTTTGAGTTCTTCTATACCGGTCTTCCTCAGGTCAGCACTGATGACAACATAAAGCTTGAGGCCCACTGCTCTGTGTGAGCCTGCAGAATGGAAAGCTCCAGGTCTTGATGGACTCCCTGTTGAATTTTATAAAGTGTTTTGGAGTGTGCTGGGAGAGGGTCTCCTAGAGGTTCTCAGAGACAGTTTGGAGGGGTCGTGTGGGACCCATAATAATGTTAAGCATGTATGTGGACATGGACCCCCCCCCCTACACACAACACTCTCATGATTATTTTTGTTATTATGTGTGTAATCTTGTTCCTCTGTTAAAAGATAAGGCATATGTAATAATTTTGGTAGTTTATTGGTGGTTAAAATGAGCAAGGCTCACAGGCATTTTGGGACAGCTTAGGAGTCTTTAGTATTCATGGGTGCACACGTGTTATTCAGTAGACCGGGATGTACTGCAATATGAGGCCATGCTGAGCTGATGTGCTTGTGTTTCTGTATTTACAGGTGAGCAAAAGTGATGAAACAGTGAGTGACCATAGCGACACAGATATATAATGCATATGAGAGAAACCAGACTTCTGTTCATATGAATAAGTCACTGTATGTCGAAGTTTTGCAAGTTAATGAATAGTCTTTGAAGTACTGCACCTGTCATGTTTGCTTGCAAGGAAATACTACATCTAGCCACCGATAGCCTGCTTTAATATTTACTGTGTGAGTGTGCAGAATATTGTTAAATATGAGTGTGAACTATGGTGCCACCAGAAGATTGTTACTGTGTGTGTGTGTGCGAGAAAATGTTGTGCAATGTTATTTGGTAGACCGGGATGTACTGCAATATGCAGCCGCGCTGAGCTGAGGTGCTTGTATCTCTGTTTTTACAGCTGGATTAAAAGTTGTTAAAAAAAACCATGCATGCTTGGGAAAGGTTGTATTTGTCCAAGAGTGCAACAGCCGTCTGCCTCTGAGCTGCAGGAGAGCAGTCATCAGTCTGCTGTCAAAGATCTACAAACTGGAGACCAGTGTCTTTACTGTGTATGAACTACAAAATCCTGTCTGAGGTCCTGGCAGCTGGACTAAGGCAGGTGATGAGGTCAATCATCCACAAAGACCAGACCTACTGTGTGCCCCGTAGACTCATTAGTGAGAACATCACTCTCATTCGGCAGTTTGGGAAGTCTCTGGTTCACTGGCTGTAGACACTGGTCGATGAAAAATATCGATGTTTAACAAGAGACTGTGAATTTGTTTGGGTGGATATCTTCTGCCAAAGTGAACTGGATGAAAAGTGAAGCAGTGATGGTGGGAGAGAGGCTGAGGGGTCGGCTCAGTCTGCCTGGAAACCTCTTTTGGATAACAGGAGGTCTCAAGTATTTGGGAGTGTTTTTGGGAAGTCAAATGTTTGAGAATACAAACAGGTAGCGTGTGTTAGAGGAAATAAAAGGACGGCTTGACAAATGGAAGTGGCTGCTGTGCAAAATGTCTCTTCAGGGTCCGGTTGTGGCAAATAATTTTGCTTCTTCCATCCTGTGGCTCAGACTGGCCTGTGTCGACCCTCTGTTCTCTCTCCTCTGCAACATCCAGAGGTATGTTGCAGAGGACTGTTACAGTGGTTTGGTGTATGGGAGCTGAGCTTGTTTTTTTTTAATGGATCTAAAGAAGGTGAACTTTTCTTCTGTCAGTGGATTTTATCAAAGTGTTTTTAAAGTGTGGACTCTGGTGAACAGGCAGAGACAGGGACACTCCTGCTCTTTGTACTGGCTGCTTAAATAGCTTGTACTGTTTGGATGATGTTTTAATTTTCTGAACTGGGCTGGACCGAGCCTGTCCGGAATGTTCTGCACTGCTAGGATTTCCACTCTGGAGCAGGTGGTGGATCTGACTGGACCTCAGCTGGACTGTCCCACTGGTCTGGCTGCTCGTCTGGGGGTGAGGTCGTCCAGAATTGTTGATCAGTTGTTGAATCATTGGAGACAGGATGTGAGATGGATATGACGTTGGACTATGGAGGCGGCTCCTTGCTGCTCGATCAAACTGACCCATTTCCTGAGCTCTCTCTGTCTGCAGACCTGAAGGACTGTTCTGGTCCTTTACTGGCCAACGGAGCATTCTGCTCTTTACAAAAAGACGCTGAACACACACAGTGATACCCCCTGGAGGATCTATTTTGGGCTAGGTCCTGAGTTTAAACCCTCCTGGAGGTCTTTGAACAACCCCCCTTGTGTAAGAGACATGCGGACCTCCAGTGGAGAATCCTGCATGGAATCATTGCTGTAAATGGTAAATGGACCAGTACTTATATAGCGCTTTTCTACTACTCAAAGCGCTTTACACTGCTCGCCTCATTCACACACTGATGGCAGGCTGATGCTAAGGCAGAAGCCATCAGTTATATCTAATACATTCATACCACATTCACACACCACTGAACAACAGTGGGAGCAACTTGAGGTTCAGTGTCTTGCTCAAGGACACTTCGACATGTGACTGCAGGAGCTGGAATCAAACCCACGACCTTTTGATTGTGGGGCGACAACTCTACCACTGATTCACATCCGCCCCACCACTGAGCCACTCTTTGATCTCTGTTCTTAATGTGAATGTTGTTGATCAGTGTCCTTTCTGTGTGCTCAGGGAGACGGTTTTTCACTGTTTTTTTTAGAGTGTGTGGCAGCTAAAGCGAGTGGAGGAGAATTGATAAGACCAATTTAAGTTGTTTTAAAGTTGCCAGACAACGCCACTCTGGGAATTCCACCCAGAGAATTACTCCTTTTCCTTTTAAGGTTCACACAGGTTCGTTCTACTAACGAGGCTGAGTCGTGGTTCACCAAACAATACAACTTTATTTATAAACAAGACTTAAGATATTCTTTTTAAAACCACACACACGCAGGAAGGGGAAGGGGAAAAACCTAATCAGGTGCTGAGGCTTACCGGATGGACAAAGTGGCTAGTGTAGGGAGGAGGGATCCACCAAAACAAATAAAAAAAACACCCAGGCACTCGTGACACACATACAGGGTTGTGAAATAACCAAATCCCAACGGAGCACAGCACACAAAAAGGGGGAGGGGGACCGCCACCCAGGACACCAGCGCCACCACCGGCCCTCAGCAACTGAAAAGGGATAAAAACAATTAATAAAGTCAACAATAAAGGAATTGAACAAATGTAACCAAAATATACTAAATAATTTAAGAAAAAAATAAACAATTAAACTATGCAAATTAACTACACAAATTGCACAAAATAACCTATAAAGAAACAAAAATTGCCCAAAGAAATCCCACAGAATACCCCAAATCAAATAAGAGAACTAAGAAGCAGAAAGTATAACCAAGTCAAAAATAATCTCAAACAAAAAGTAAACCTATACAAATTTAACTAACACAATAAACAGATTTAATAACACTATAAAACCAATATGGAAACTTAAGAATAAGCGCTGTGTTAGTCGTTCTGTCCCCTCAGGAGAAGGTTAAACCGCTAGCAGGCCAGCCAGTTATAGGCTGCACACAGCAGGCAAGCAGAGGCAATACACGAGCACAAGTACCCACAAATTACACCCTAGAATGAAGCGGAGCAGGCTAGAAGCAAGCCAAGGCAGTCGATATGAAGCGGAGACAAAGCAGCAACGGTCTCAGTGAGCTGGCGATGATGTCACATGAGGCAATAGAACGAGCCAACATTTGCAGAATACACCTCTTAGCAGTAGCAGACACACGCGCACACAAGAGGAGGGAGGGAAAGAGAGACCCAGGCAGCTACGGGCATCTCACCTGTGACCACATTAGCATTAGCCAGCTACGAGCATACACAACAACGAAGAGAGAGAGAACACTCACCACAATGACAAAACAGGAGACGCACGCGGCACGCACCAGCGGCAGACCAGTCACTCTGCAGCAAAAACAAGCTATAAGAATCTTCTTAATGGCCAACAATCAACCAAGTGAAGCGCCGCAGACCTACCTGTTGCAGCCAGACACTCGACCCGGAAGTACACAGACGGGAGTGCAAAGGAAGAAACAGGGGGAGGATTGCTGCTTAAATCCTCTCCCTCTGCACAACAATTGGCCAGCGGTGGCGCTACATTAAGTGAGCCGACACATAAGGAAATACTATATTCCTTATGCTGCTACAAGTGCAATCAGCTGAAACCTCTGTTTGATCTTCTAGAGAGGGTTTTCAGTGGTTTAAAGAGGTTTTTACTAAACAGGTTTTTATTTGGGGTTTTAAATACACTCAACAACAGAAACACAATAAAAAACGTTGTCGTTGGTCAGGCTAAGATGGCCGTGTACATGAGCAGGAGGAGGAAGGTGGAGAAGTCTGAAGATGCTGTTGATGTGAAGCTGCTGTTTGTAAAACTTTTAAAATCCAGGTTGTTTTTGGACTTCAGTTTTTACAGAGCAAATCAGGATCTTTCCAGTCAGTGTGGGATTATGAAAGTGTGCTGTGCTCTGTAGAGCACAATTAGTTAGTGAATTTGTTTATTTTTGGTTCGTATATTTTAGTTTGAACAGTGGGTAGACTGATAAATAAAGGTCTGTTTTAAAAATCAAATCTCTCTCTCTCTCTCTCTCTCCCTCTCCCTCTCTCTCTCTTTCTCTCTCTAAATGTCACTAAATGATCATCTTTTATTATCAGCTGACTGATCAGGTAACCTCCCGCTGCCCTGTCTTCTTAAAGTGACATAAATACACATCTGATTTCTGACAGTTTCTACGTATAGAGAGAATTCTGAGGCAGACTGAAGCAGCTTTTCTCTCAACATTTAGAGTAAAGGTTGTGAATGAAGATACATGAGTACTCTCTTAAATGATGACACCATACGTCTCTGTAAAATGCTGTAATGTTATAAATGTAAACACACAGACCTAATCTCTAGGAGACAGTGTTGTCTGATCAAATGAATCTGATCGAATATTATAGAAACTCATTGTTCCTCCTGACACATAAAAATAGCGGACTTCTTTAAAGAGACAGAACAAAGGTAGAGCAGGAGTTGGCATTACTCATTTCAAAGAGGACATAAGAAGCATAATGTGGACTTTATGGATCTACAGAGCAACAGGCAGCCTTTGCTTTTTGACTCTTTTTGTTCTTCTTTTTCTCCGAGGATCTCAACACTGTCAGAAAAAGAGAGAGTGATGGAGACGGTTGGCTCAGATGAGTTTCAGCCTGTTTCTCTGTCACAGTGACAAACTGAGGATCACTGCTTCATGTTGAACAGCAGTTAGGACTCATGTTGGACAGAAAATCATTCTGACTGTGTTTCTTCCTCCAGGGTGGACCATTGTGGACAGCAGTGGTTAAAACCTGGTCTGAAGAAGTGTAAGTGTGGAATCAGTTTGACTCCTGATGAGCAAACAGCAGACTGTCAGCTAACAAAGAATAAAGCCTTCAGGTGTGTCTGATGATAAACTGCTGCTGTGTTGTGTCTTTTTCTCTCCATCAGATTTCTGTGAACTCACTCTGGACCCAAACACAGCAAACAGATACCTCAGACTGTCTGAAAACAACAGGAGAGTGACACGTGTGGAAATGGATCAGTCGTATCCTGATCATCCAGACAGATTTGACTACTGGAATCTGCTGCTGTGTAGAGATGGTCTGACTGGTCGCTGTTACTGGGAGGTCGAGTGGAGAGGATCGGTTCATATATCAGTGAGTTACAGAGGAATCAGAAGGAAAGGAGACAGTAGAGACTGTGTGTTTGGATCTAATGATCAGTCCTGGAGTCTGATCTGCTCTAACAAACATTACTCTGTCCGTCACAATAACATAGGAACAATCCTCCCTCTCTCCTCGTCCTCTCACTCTGACAGAGTTGCAGTCTATGTGGACTGTCCTGCTGGCACTCTGTCCTTCTACAGAGTCTCCTCTGACACACTGATCCACCTCCACACCATCAGAACCACCTTCACTGAACCTCTCTATCCTGGGTTTGGGTTTAGGTTGTGGTCTTCTGGTTCCTCAGTGCGTCTGTGTTCTGTGTAGGAGGGAGAGTCTCCTCCTCTCTACACAAACACTACAAACACAAACAGCTGCTGAAGAACAGTTTACCCTCTGCTCTAACACACACAAACTTCATCTTCACATTCTTTGACTCTTTCTATCCTGTCTCATCAGTATGAATGTCTGTTATCAAAGAGCAGGACTCAATGGAAAACTGGCTCACTGAACTGGACTGATTTACATCTCTACAGTGAAAAAATACAGCCTCATTCAGACTGTTTTTCTTCAATGTGTTGATGAGAAAGTTTGTCAGAGACGTCTGAGTCTGATTCATGAAACTGTTCTTCACCCGCAGAGTTGTTCTCACCTGTGTTTAAACTAAAATTCACACAGATGGATTCAAAAATATATTTCTGACTCACACACAAATATTTATCGTTCTACACAAATGTAAAAAAAAAATCCACAAATAAAAAAAACAAAATTCACAAACATATTCCTGATTCACATACAAATGTATATGTTTTATATATATAGAAATTCACAAATATGCGGCGCATTTACGAGCTTCTTTTCATTTGTGAACCTCACTGCATTTCTGTGAGACTCCCCTGACGCGCTTGGATTCACAAATGCATTTTTTTCAACAGGCAAATGTCTGTAGCCAATCAGATGTCTCTCCCCAATTCAGCCAATCACACTAGCGTAGATTTGAGAGTGTTTTAATGCGATCGCTTTAGCATTCAACTGCATATACAGAAGTACTAACAACAGCATGGACATCAAGGGGGAACCACAACTAAAATCTGATCGTAAGCTGTATATATTTTTAAACACATTTGGAAGTTTTCTGTTGGAGATTATTCAATAACTTCATATGAATGCTGTACAAAAACAATGAAGTATAGGAACAGGCGGATGAGGCGTGAGCTTCAGCGATTGATAACATCATCTGTATATAGAAAAATACTGCCGAGAACAGCAGCTGTCAATCATCAGACTTGAACACAATGCAGCCTAATAACATCTTCATATCACCAAAGCATACGGATGTGAGAACAATTCTACGAGGTGTATTAATTTTCTAAAGTTTGACTTTAAGTCCATTTGGAATGAAGGGGGAGACAGAGGTTTTGACATGTTCTGCAGTACTTCGTTGTTTTTGTTCTTTTCATTGTTCTTTTGTTCATTTATGAATTTTGAGACTGCTCTGACTCCATAAAAAGAGCTGGAGCTAAATGAACGGCTCTCACTGGGTGATTTGAAGCTGATGTAGAACAATCTAGAAGCAGAGACATGGGGCTGCATGTGTTCTGCTGCAGGTTCTTGTGGTTTTGGTTGATTTGGACAAACACTTCCTGTTTGATTCTGTTATGTGATGTGTTTAAATGCTTCATAGATGTTTGGTTTTGGATATTTTTTTCACTCTGTTTCATAATAAAGTGAATAAATAGTTTGATTTTAAAGTTAAAGTCTAAAGATAATCTCTGATTCCAGAAGTAGGGCCCTGACATCCAAAGGGGGGTCAGGATAACCCAGAGATGATGATCTGGTTTCAGAGTGAATCCAATGTGATGGTGAATGTATTTGTAAAGCTGTAGCTTTAACTTGCTCCATGTTAAAGTGTTCGCTCAGTGCATTTTGGTTAAATGTCAACATTTGCTTTTACAGGTTGGAACAAACATTGCATCGTTCAGATTAAAGTTGAATATATTTGATCAAACATGTAGAGATGAACTCTCTCTGAATAAACCATCTGGACTTCAAATGATTTCATGTTGATCTTTAATAAAATAAATGTGAGTTTTATTCAGCAGTTATTTATCATGAGGGTAAACAATGTGTTTGATTCACTGCTCATTCATTTACTAATACCAGACATTTTTCATTGTCACCAAGTCACAGTGTGAGTGTGTTATCTGTAATTATTACACTGAGAGTTTTATGGAGTAGCCATGTTTCATTTGAATATGTTTATGTGAAACTCCCACAATAACCACAACCAGGTTAAATTTAAAAATAGGAAGCTCTGAGGGGCTGTTAGCCATCATGAATTTGTTTTTCTTCTGGTGATGAATGACAGCTCAAGCAGCAGAAACACTTGAATAAAGAGAAGAGGTCTTGGACTACGAGTCGTTCCAGAATTTGAGGACAATTTAGGCATCAAGAGCTTCAAAAAATCTGCTCTTTATTTTTATCATTCTCTTTCATGATTTAAGAAAAACAGATTTGTAATAAAATATCAAATAATGTGATTGGTCCAACTCAAGCATCAAAGGTTGACTTTGTATGAGACGTTTTATGTGTTGTGTGCTATACTTAGCCCAACCCTGTTATGAATACTCAGGAAAATATTAGTGCTAGTATAAAGGCATGGTAATACCAGTCCAGCATCCTTACAGAACTACACAGACTCATGATAATGTTCTTCCTGTTGGATGTTTTAAAATACAGACTTGGTTTAGGTCTAAACTTCACAGCTGTGAGTGTTGTTTGTTTTCTTATTCAGGCCTAAAACAATCAGCCTATACAAAGTTCAAATATGTGGAAATATGTTCAGCATCCTGACTGTCTGCATCTCCATCATCCTCAGCTCCTGTGTCTCTGTTGTCCTCTGGCAGCTGCTCATCATCCCTGGAGATGAAGGGACTTTCCTGGACTATCCTGCAGGCTTTCTAATTCTTCGCTGTGTTTGTGGTCTACAGAATATGAAGATTGTAACTCACACAAACTACAGATCATCTAAAGGTGTTTGTTTTTAAATAAATAGCCTTCAAATATTACAAACGTACACTGATTTACAGCCAAAACAGTCTCAAGAAAAGGTGAAGCGTTACGTGACTTGTTTTGGAAATATACTTGGTGTTTCCTGATGTCTTCTTCAGTGGAGACATGGTCATACTTTTCTGCTGGTTTGAAACAAAATGTTCAAAAATAATAGAAACTGTTTCTTAGATGTTTCTGTACATCATCATATTGTTTTTACCTCCAGAGTTCTTTTGGAACAGAAGGATTAACAGGATATTCCAGCAGGGGTCCACAGGTGTGGCTGCCTGTCGCTCATCTTGGAGTCAGAGAAAATTTACTTGCAGTTACACCAACTGACCACTGAATGAAGCTCAAAGGAGAGGAGCAGCAGAGAGCACTACAGAGGCTGATCTACAGTTCAACCATAGAGATCATTAACTTTAGAAGAAAATGGCTTTTAAATAGCTGAGCACAGCAGTCACCACTATGCACCAGAAGTTCATTTCAGTATTGATTTCAAAATATTTGTTAAAATACATTACGAATAAAGTCACTCAAACCATTAAAAAGACAAAAGGTCAAACTCTCATGAGTTTAAAACCCCAACTCCAATTAAGTTTGGATATTGTGTGAAACATAAATAAAAACAGAATACAATGATTTTCAAAGCCTGCAACATGTTCCTAAAAAGCTGGGACAGGGTCATGTTTCCCACGTTTTCAATGGGAGACAGGTCTGGACTGCAGGCAGGTCAGTCTAGTACCTGCACTCTTTTACTATGAAGCCACGCTGTTGTAACAGGTCCAGAATGTGTCTTGTCATTGTCTTGCTGAAATAAGCAGGGACGTCCCTGAAAAAGACGTGGCTTGGATGGCAGCATATGTTGCTCCAAAACCTGTATGTACCTTTCAGCATTAATGGAGCCTTCACAGATGGTCAAGTTAGCCATGCCATGGGCACTAACACACCCCCATACCATCACAGATGCTGGCTTTGAGACTTTGACCTGAGAACAATCCAGATTGTCCTTTTCCTCTTTGGCCTGGAGGACACCACGTCCATGATTTCCAAAAACAATTTGAAATGTGGACTCGTCAGACCACAGCAGACTTTTCAACATCTCAGTTGAGCTCGGGCCCAGAGAAGCCATGTGATTGGATCAAAGTCCAACCAGTGTGCCACATTCTTTTAATCACCGTAATTTTAAAAGCCGTCCATATTCATCGAACATAAAACCTTCACTTATCTTCTGAACTCAAACCAAACCTTAACTAAGTATAAATGAGTCATTGTCATGATAATGTTACGGCTGCATTTGTTTCTGTGTTCCCTGTCTCTCCCCTTTGCTTGTTTACAGGTAAGACTGTTGATTGTCAATGTGGCTCACCTGGTTTCAGTCTTTTAAAGCTCACTGCTGCTTGCAGCAGGGAGAGACATTTTTGTTTTGGTGACTGCTGCCCTCCTGCCTCTCCTTGGAGTTTGTTGTGGTGTTTTGGTTTGAGCACTTTAATTCTTCATGTTTATCAATAAATCCCATTTTTGCAATTGTTTAGGTGTTTTTAGTATTTTGTATGGGACATTTGTGGATTATTTTTTGACCCACAGGGCCACTTTTAGTTGGGGCGTAACAAAATACAATATGTTTTATATAGCCATTGATAACTTTTTGGGAAGTTTACATGAATACAACAATTTGTTTAACCTTCAGAAATTGGTGGGATCAAAACACCACCTGTTTTTAAATGACAGTTATCTAAAAACCATTTGTCCGATCCAAAAACTGAAAAAGCTGGTGTAATCGTCATGTTCTCAAGTTTCCAAGAATACCTGAATGTATCACAAGTGACGTCAGCAACATACCTGAACAGGCCAGAGAAGACAACCAAGAATCAACCAAAAAAAAAAAAAAATTCTACACTTCTTCCTGCTTTCAGCAAGTCCTGAATGATTTGAATTTTGTTGCCCATTTCATTGTCTTATGGGCGTCAAATTTCTGCTCAGAGCCGCTCAGCACCAATGAGCATGTTCTACACGTCTGCTCTCAGTGCCTTGAGAACTTGTTGCAGGGCAAACCTAACATTCTTTTTTATGATGGATCTGGGTGATGTCACAGACAAAGCATGTAGCATTGCAGTTATCCCTCACCATAAGAAAGATGCTGTCCTCAGTGACTGTGATGGTGACTGTGCTCAGATATGGACTTTGAGGGGGTGACAGAACATTCACCAAACTGTTGAATGCTCGAGCTGAACTTATGCAAACTGATCAAAACAGGATCAAACTTACAAGTGATAATGAGATTACCTTCACCACCACCATGAGCCCAATGCCCTCCACTGTTGATATTGAAGAGCCAAAGGCCTCTACAAGCGAGAAGAGCTTGTTGACTCCACAAGCTAGAGGGGCCAACCAGAAGAGCCCAGCACAAAGCTGCAGCAGGTCAAACATAAAGATAATGTTCCGTCCATATTCCAGAACAAAAAGTATACGTAGCATCCCCGATTGATTGATAAATGACTGTCAAATTGAGAAAATTGTTCCCTCTAATTTCCATTAACGGAGTGAACACAGGGCAAGAGAGAAGAACAAAGAAAAAAAGAATCAAGAAAATATCAAAATATTTGTACGTTTACAAATCACTTAAGCTCTTAAAATTAATGTGTTCAGCCATGTTCTTAAAAGTATGTTTTTAAACCTCTTAGAACATTTTGAATAAGAATTACTAACATTTATGAATTCTTACTGTTACTTAATGCCACATAAGAGTCAGAATATACTGCTTTAACTTACTTCAGTTAATAAGGAAAATGACACATTAAATTGTTCCTTTCAAACAAAAAAATAAATTCACAATTTCAGATAGATTTTGGCATGATGGGGGTAACTGTTGTAGCATTCATGCTAGCTCCGACACTCTGACACAAAACCCAAACCTAAAATACATAGGGATCTTGTGCCTCCATCAGCCAGGTGCTTTTTAACATGAAAACAACCTTTCAGTGTAACTTTTGTTCCTTGTAATGCATTTTCTTCCACTTCATAGCATGACACTTCTGGTTTTAGATCTTTTCAAAGTAAAAACATTACAACTATGACTCCAATCAGACCAAAGACAAGCAACACCATCTGAGTATGGACGTGCCCCTTACCTTCTATCGGGAACTTCTTAATAAGGTGTTCCAAGAAGACACATCTTCTGCTCCCTGGACAATGACGTACACAATGAAAGCATTTCAGATGCAGTGTGGGGAACTGGTTCTGACAGAATAATGTCCAAATAAGGCCCATCTTCTCTGAGCTCAGTCAGTCATACAAAAGAACACTGTTTCAAGAATGACTGGTTGTGGCTCATCCACAATACACAACCAGTATGCTTCCAAACTTTGGCTGACATGGTTGTGAGCAGTATATAAGAGGTAAACTAATAAAACTATGGAGCCTTACTTCATCCAGTGGTTACACGTATCACATGGAGCTATAAGGTGGATTTCACTCTCTCCTTCCTGAAACTGGGTTGGGTCAGGATTGATCACGTTGATCAGTAAAGCTGTGAGTTAAAATTATGGCTCATATTGAAAATTAAATATTGGCTAATATTAATTGCAATTTTTGCAGGTCTCAGCCCGACACAATGTTTTCATTACATGCAGCCCCCATTTCAACCACTAGATGTCCTCAGATCTCTTCAGGTTCTTTATTTGAGTTTTGCAGGTTTCAGCCTGGCACATCAGCTCCTGAGCCAAAAAGCCAAACAAATGTCTCAAACCCTGGTTTGGAGCAGTCTTTGCACACTAAGAGATGTAACAGGATTGTGTTTTTGAAGGTTGAGAGGTGTGAAATGTGTACCACAGAGAAATACTGTCAGCTTGATGAACAAAATGATTGCAGCTCATGACAGGAGTTCCTCCTCCAGAGTCTATAAAGTCTCCACCTGTGGTTCAGAGAGGAGGAGATGATTATTTTGTGATTATCCACCTGGTGGTTATTATTTCATGATGTCACTGTGATCTGCTCTCCATCAGGTAGTTGCTGAACGATCATGGCCCTGGATTTTCTCACATTCTTTATGCTTATTGGTCAGATGTCTCTTTAGTCTCATGTTCATGTTGTTTCTCTGTCTTCATTGTCCAGAGGCCTGTTTATATTCAAACATGCTTTAAAATCTCTACCCACTGTCAGCAGAGTCCAACAGAAAGTCCAGGATCAGTGTGATCCACACTGCTGCTTCATCACATCTGACAGAGCTGCTCTTTGTTTCATCAGAAGGTTAGTCAGCACCATCTAGTGGTCAGATAGTAGAACTACATCATGTGATCAGGGTGTCATCTGACACTGTCTGGGTTTCTGCCACAGGTGAGACCGGCTCTGACGTCACTCTGAAGTTATGAGGATGTGACGGCGGCGTCCTCAGATCAGACGCACACAGACACCAGGACTGACGAGGGACAAAGCAGCAGCTTCTTCTCTCCACACCTGAAGGTGGAAAGTGTCTGTAAGCTGAGCTGAACTCACTTCAACAGGTGAGAATCCTTCCAGAGAAACCTGTACATGTTTGAGGATCAGGATCACTGTGCTCACATGCTGCTGGATCACTGTTGAACTGTAGAAATGTTTCTGGATGCTGATTGGCTGTTTGAAATATATTGTAGAGTTTCTCTCTGAGTTAAAGAGCAGTGATTTGACAAAGATTGACCTGTTCTAGAGTTTGTGTTTGTGGAGTGGAGTCAGCAGCAGTTTGATCCTAATCTGAGTCACACCATCAGTGAAAAATGCAGCGAGTGTCTGAACCGGTCTGACAGCCTGGACCAACTCGGATCAGGTGCTTTAAGTTATTAACTGTTGATACTCTGAAGTGAAGAGCGTGGATGAAGAGGTCAGAGGTCAGATTCTTCAAACACTGACACTGACTGGGTTTCTCTGAAGACCCTTTAACACAGTCCAGGTCTCAACTGTCCTAGAGGCTTCAGATGGACCAGAGCCAGACCAGGGTGGAAGTGGTTTCTAATGTTTAATCTGGGCCCCTCAGCTGTCAGGAGGCCCCGTAGAGGACCAAATATTAGAGCTGTCCTGTGTCTCTGTTTGATATTTGTCAGAATGTGAAAATTTAAAGTAGAAACTAAAGATTGAAAATAGTTTCAGATTAAAATAAAGAAACCTGAGGATTCAAACAGAGAGTCTTTGGTTGAACTGTAACACTACTTTAACTTTGATGTCTCTAATATATGATTGTGGTCACCATAGTGTGTTTATGGAGAGTGTGGGGGCTGTGTTTGGGCCCCTCAGATCCTGTTGGTGGCTCCAACAAGGTTTGTGTCAGTCCTGAATATCTGTGTCATGTTCCTGAGAGGAAGGAGAACTAATGTGTGTCCTGTGCTGTAAAGCTTGTTGTCATGAATGAACATGTTGTTGTGTTTGTGTGAAGGTGGGGGCTCTGCTATGAATCAGTGTGAGGACAGAGAGGAGGGAGCCCCTCCCTCTAAAAGCACTCTGTGTGGGGACCATGAGAGCCAGACCAAAGCTCAGAGGTGAGACCAGGATCTCTAACTGTCCATGACTCTTCTCCATGTCAGAGCTCAGCACTCACATCACTGCACCATCAGGACTCACACTCACAGCTCTCACTCTGTGTGTGTGTGTGTGTGTGTGTGTGTGTGTGTGTGTGTGTGTGTGTGTGTGTGTGTGTGTGTGTGTGTGTGTTTGTGTGTGTGTGTATGTGTGTCTGTGTGTGTGTGTGTGTGTGTGTGTGATGAAGCCCAGAGAAACAGCCTGGACCTGGACCTGGACCTGGACCTGGACCTGGATCTGGACCTGGACCTGGACCTGGACCTGGACCTGGACCCAGCTGTGTGTCCTTTAAGAGTGATCGGTCTAAGGGTCAGCTTTATAACTTCAAAGCTGGTCGTCAGTCTGCTGATAGAATGTAAGGATGTTAGAGGTTTGTGTCTCATGTCATCAAGCTGTCCTTAGGATTGTTAAAAACAGTCAAAGTGGGGGGGGGGGGGGGCACTTTGAAAATTTTGAGAGGCTATTTAGGCAGTATTTTGTACTTTGTAATACACACTCTACCATACTCACACACACACTTCAATACCTTACATGCACAATCATATTCTCATATTCTGCTGCTGCAGCTTCTGCTGCTGCTGATTACCTGCACACCTGCACCTCTTGAGCAATTAGGAGAGCTGGCTCTTAAGCCTTGGCTTGGGGAAGAACCGGCGCCAGAGTATTCAAGCTCCTACAGCGGTACCAGTGCTCCCTCATGCTAAGTATCTCAAGTAATTGTTTGTGGTCTCTAAATGTCTTCATGACATTAATACCTGTTGTCTTTCCCTCTGGACTCTCAATCATTTTTTCAATAACTATCTGTAATAAAAACCCCTCATACCTGCCTTCTCTGCCTCCGCCTGCTTCTGGGTCAACAACAACAAGCACTCGGTTCAAACGAACTGTCGCAGTGCTGTTGCTGTATTTTATTCTAGATGCCTTCAAAACCTGCCTCAGGTTACAATCAGTGATGTACATCAGCTTGTAGAACCAGAAACTGCCAAAGTGTGTGTCAGGATTGTTTTAAATGTGTTTTGAAGGTTTAAAGATAAAAAGTGTGGCGCGAACTCTGCGAGCTTCATTGTTTCCCTATGTGATTTCCATTGTTATTTGTTAGAGTAATGCTAGGAAGTCAATCCTCGGCTAGCATTATGCTAAGGGAAATCCCATAGAGAAATGGCAAAGCTAGCAGCTATCGCCACACTCTTTACCTTTAAACCTTCAAAACACATTTAATCCTGACACACTATGTGCATGTGAGAGGTTTTAGTAGTTTCTAAGAGAGTATGATTGTGCATTTAAGACTGTATGGTAGTATGTGTGTGTGTGTGTGTGTGTGAGAGAGAGAGAGAGAGAGAGAGAGAGAGAGAGAGAGAGAGAGAGAGAGAGTATGGAAGGGTATATTTATTACAAAGAAAAAATACTGCCTAAATGGCCTCTCATAGATTAAATTTTACCCACAATCCCTGTGTCCGTCTTTTATCTACAACACTCAGCGACACTTTTACAAAACATTAAGTGTTCTCTAACTTTTTCTGTTTGTGATTCTTTCAGAGTCAAAGATAAGAGACCAGGATCAGGACCTGGATCTGGACCTGCTCCCAGCTGTGTGTCCGTAAAGAGTGAGGACTCTATGGACAAACATGTTGACTTCAAATCTGTCCGTCAGCCTGATGGTCCAAAGTAAAAATCTATCTCAGCGTTTTTATCAGAATTCAAACTTTAGAAAAGTTTGTAGTAAATTTCAGCAGCACTCAAACCTGGAAGATTTACAGTGTTCATGTTTATTCAACTGTGTTTGTGATTCTGTCAGTGTCAAACATCAGAGACCAGACTCTCCTGGACCTGGACCTGGACCTGGACCCAGCTGTGTGTCTTTTAAGAGTGATCAGTCTATGGGTCATCTTATCGTGTTCAAACCTTCAGAGACTTGTGCTAATGAAAGGTGAGCCTTTCAAAGTGAACTTCCTGTTGTTGAAACATTTGATCCTAACTGTGGTTGGTGTTTTCTCTGTGAAGCTGAACATGTTTCAGTCTTTGTGTTTCTATCAGGATCCAACAGCAGGAAACAGGACTGGAGGCAGAAAGATCTGGACTCAGCATGTATCTTCATGTGTGTCCTGTGTTTGTAGGAGGATTCAGCAGTGTTTCTAGAAGGATCCATTAGATAGAATCTATCAGATGAACACTGTGTGTCATTATATTATAAACACTACATGATCTTCTATTTGTTCCACAGAGTTCAGCAGCAGAGATCAGAGGCTCCCATTGGTCAGTCTGCCCAGCAGCATCAAACACAGCTGGACTCCATATTGATGGTGTGTAAATGTACACACACACAGCTCCTCCTGACAATCAGAGCACACACTCATTCTGTTTGGATCTTTCTAAATCGTTTCCTGATGACACTGCAAACATCATCTCTGCCTGAATTCTCTTCACACTCAGTGTTTGACTGATTGAATGAAGCTGCACATTTCTGAGCTGCACACACTCAGAGGTCAGAGGTCATGCTGGATGCTGGTCTCACACAGACTCAGACTTTGTGAGCAGAGAGCAGAGTCCACAAACTGAGTCCAGTTTGAGCTTTAAACAACACAAACACTTTGCTTCATGTTAATGACAGCTGCTGCTTTCAGCTTCATTCTAATAAACACATCACGTCTAAAGTCACTGCAGACTTTTTCTGGATGAAAACACACCAGGAGATTTCTCCAACAGGAAGTTCATTTCAGAGAAACTTGATTTGTAGAAGACAGGAGCATCCACAGACTAAGAGGTGAAGCAGCATTGTGATCCAGTCTCCATGCTGGACTCTGCAGACCAGCAGGCTTTCTGTCTGTCACACATGATCTGATGTTACCTTCTACAAGTTCAACCTGACATTTTCTTCTGTTCCAGCTGCTCCAGGAGAATATCATCAGCTTTGTAAAGAGTGAGCTGAAGAAGATCCAGAGAGCTCTGAGTCCATTACCCAGAATGCTTTGAGAGTCAGAGGGAGGATGAGGATGAAGAGCAGAGGAGGAGCAGAGAGGCGTTCCTGAAGATCACTCTGCACTTCCTGAGGAGAATGAAGCAGGAGGAGCTGGCTGACTGTCTGCAGAGCAGTAAGAGGATCTGAACACATTTAACATGATGGAAAGAGGAAAT
Organism: Labroides dimidiatus; assembly: GCA_030710495.1. Lineage (NCBI taxonomy): Eukaryota > Metazoa > Chordata > Actinopteri > Labriformes > Labridae > Labroides > Labroides dimidiatus. The sequence continues at coordinate 3,969,317 of CM061147.1, forward strand.
GGAGACAACATGGGAGAGGTTTACATTTCAAACTCTGCTCTTAATATGATGAACACATCTGTATCACATCTATGAGCTGTGACAAACTGTTCACAAGTGATGAGCTGAAGAGATTTCAGAGAGGAGCCAAATCAAATCCATCCTGATGTCTGAAAGTTGAAACTCATCAGACTGATTGTAGCTTCAGCTCATTCATTACATTTCTTTTTTCTTCATTCAGGAACTGAAGCTGCAGAGTGCAGCCGTAAAGTGAAGTCTGAGCTGAAGGAGAGGTTCCAGTGTGTGTTTGAGGGGATCGCTAGAGCAGGAAACCCAACCCTTCTGAAGCAGATCTATACAGAGCTCTACATCACAGAGGGAGGGACTGGAGAGGTCAATGAGGAACACGAGGTCAGACAGATTGAAGCAGCATCCAGGACACCAGACAGAGCAGAAACAAGCATCAGACAAGAAGACATCTTTAAAGGCCCCTGGAAGACAGGAACCAATCAGAAGAGTGCTGACAAAGGGAGTGGCTGGCATCGGGAAAACAGTCTTAACACAGAAGTTCACTCTGGACTGGGCTGAAGACAAAAGCAACCAGGACATCCAGTTCACATTTCCATTCACCTTCAGAGAGCTGAATGTGCTGAAAGAGAGAAAGTTCAGCTTGGTGGAACTTGTTCATCACTTCTTTCCTCAAACCAAAGAAGCAGGACTCTGCAGGTTTGAAGAGTTCCAGCTCCTCTTCATCTTTGATGGTCTGGATGAGTGTCGACTTCCTCTGGACTTCCACAACAATCAGATCCTGACTGATGTCACAGAGTCCACCTCAGTGGATGTGCTGCTGACAAACCTCATCAGGGGGAACCTGCCTCCCTCTGCTCGCCTCTGGATAACCACGCGACCTGCAGCCGCCAATCAGATTCCTCCTGAGTGTGTTGACATGGTGACAGAGGTCAGAGGGTTCACTGACCTTCAGAAGGAGAAGTACTTCAGGAAGAGGTTCAGAAAGAAGAAGAAGAAGGCTAGCACAATCATCTCCCACATCAAGACCTCCCGAAGCCTCCACATCATGTGCCACATCCCGGTCTTCTGCTGGATCACTGCAACAGTTCTGGAGGACCTGCTGAAGACCAGAAAGGGAGGACAGCTGCCCAGGACCCTGACTCAGATGTACATCCACTTCCTGGTGGTTCAGACCAAACTGAAGAGCATCAAGTATGAAGAAGGAGCTGAGACTGATCCAGTCTGGAGTCCAGAGAGCAGGAAGATGATGGAGTCTCTGGCAAAACTGGCTTTTGATCAGCTGCAGAAAAGAAACCTGATCTTCTATGAATCAGACCTGACAGAGTGTGGCATCAACATCAGAGAAGCCTCTTGGTACTCAGGAGTGTTCACACAGATCTTTAGAGAGGAGGGAGGACTGTACCAGGACAAGGTGTTCTGCTTCATCCATCTGAGCGTTCAGGAGTTTCTGGCTGCTCTTTATGTCCATCTGACCTTTACCAAGTCTGGACTCAACCTGATGGAAGAGAAACAAAGAGCATCCTCTATCTCTAAAGCCTTTCGAGTCAAACCTGAACTGAAACGTCTCCATCAGAGTGCTGTGAAAAAGGCCCTAAAGAGTCCAAATGGACACCTGGACTTGTTCCTGCGTTTCCTCCTGGGTCTCTCTCTGCAGACCAATCAGAGTCTCCTGAGAGGTCTGCTGACACAGACACGAAGTGACTCACAGACCAATCAGGAAACAGTCCAGTTCATCAAGAAGAAGCTCAGTGAGGATGTGTCTGCAGAGAAAAGCATCAACCTGTTCCACTGTCTGAATGAACTGAATGATCGTTCTCTAGAGGAACAGATCCAACAGTCCCTGAGATCAGGACGTCTCTCCACAAATCAACTGTCTCCTGCTCAGTGGTCAGCTCTGGTCTTCATCTTACTGTCATCAGACAAAGATCTGGACCTGTTTGACCTGAAGGAATACTCTGCTTCAGAGGAGGCTCTTCTGAGGCTGCTGCCAGTGATCAAAGCCTCCAACAAGGCTGTGTAGGTGGATAAATGACAGATTAAAAACATATTGTTCATGACATATGAAACATTGAGTCTGTGCTAAACACTTTTTCTTCTTCAGGCTGAGTGGATGTGACCTGTCAGAGAGAAGCTGTGAAGCTCTGTCCTCAGTCCTCAGCTCAGAGTCTTCCAGTCTGAGAGAGCTGGACTTGAGTCACAACGACCTGCAGGATTCAGGTGTGAAGCTGCTGTCTGCTGGACTAAAGAGTCCTCACTGTAAACTGGAAACTCTCAGGTCAGGTTTCAGGTTATATGAATGAAAGTGTTCAAAACTGGTGCACACTGCTCACTGTATTATTTAATTCTCTAACTTCAGGCTGTCAGGTTGTCTGATCACAGAGAGAGGCTGTGCCTCTCTGGCCTCAGCTCTGAGGTCCAACCCCTCCCACCTGAGAGAGTTGGACCTGAGCTACAATCATCCAGGAGACTCAGGAGTGAAGCTGCTGTCTGCTAGACTGGATGATCCACTCTGCAGGCTGGACACACTGAGGTATAACCAGAAAACATTCATTTCACAACATAAACATAAAGATCTGGTTTTGTTTAATCCTCTTCAGAGGACTGATTGGACCTGAATCAGGAAACACTCAGACCACCAGAAGATGATAAAATAGAAAAAAAAAAACTATTTCAACAGAAACCTCCAAATCTGGTCTGTAGAGACCTTCTTGTTTTAGCTCTGACAGCAGTATGGCTCTGAAGGTGGAAATGTCAGTCAGTCAAACACTTAAAACTCAAACTTTCTGAGCAGCTACTGAGAGTTGAGATAATAGACGCTCAAACTGAGGTCACCACAAAAACTGCCCCCTCTGGTGGCTGGCTGCAGTACAGGACAAAAACGCTACCTCTCTATTCATTCCAGATGGGCTGTAATCAAACTTTACAAAATGATTACACCTCGTAGAAATGTTTCTCACATCTGTATGCTGTGGTGATATTTAGATATTATTGGGCTGCATTGTGTTCAGGTCCTCTTTTTTCTGTAATGTTTCTTTTTCATTAGTTATCTGAGGTTAAAAACTCATTTAGCGATGATTGACAGTTGCCATTCTTATGGAATTTTTCAGGAATAATAAAATACATCGGGGAGGACAGTTAAGAAGAGAGTAGATGGTCTGAAGAAAAAAAGGAAATTTTTTGGTCTCCCACTTCCACTCAGATTTTTCCAAAGTTCCTCATAAGTCTCTACTGCGCAGACTCCGGCTGCACAATGGCGACCAATGGCGGCTCCCATGACAGGTTTTTTGGCTTCAAAACTGTACAATGGTAAAAGGCGGAGCCACGCTGTCCGTTCTATATACAATTTATGGTTGAGATTCTCTGATTGTTTCTGTCACACTATCAGCACTTCAACTCTCTCGGAGACAGATTTAGGATGCTCTCTCTCTATCTCTAACAGTCTCTCTCTCTCTCTCTCTCTCTCTCTCTCTCTCTCTCTTCAATGTTTGTGTGTTATTTCTTTCCTTTTTTCCATCTAGTGCTAAGTGTCATTGTGTTTAGGTGTTTGTGAGTGTGTGTACCTGTTCTGCTGGGCAGCATGCCTGCATACAGGTAGAAATGGAGTTTGAGAAGTTGACATGCCGACATACAGTGAAGTTGGTGCTGGCAGTCAGCTGCTCGATTGAGGAGACTAGTTCGGCAGTTGGAGAGATGGGGGTTATGACAGCGTGAAGTCTGCCTCACACGTGAAGGGGGTCATTGTTATTTTTTTTTTTGGATGGCACAGCTTAAGTGAATGATGTGGTTGAAGAAGGAGTGATTATTAAAGACACCTTCACTCCTGTTCTCCCCCTGAGCATTCCGGCTAAAGTCACCTTCTCTAATGCTCCCCAGTTCATTAAAAATGAAGTGTTGGTTAAAGAGCTGTGAAGGTATGGGCAGGTAGTTCCCCAGTTAAAATGGTGTCTCTAGGATGCCAGTCCCCCTTGCTCAAACATGTTGTTTGTCACAGAAGACAACTACATATGGTGTTGAAAAACATTTCGGCTGATCTCAATTTGTCATTTAATTTCAAAGTTGATGGTTTTAATTACATGGTGTTTGCTACATCAGAGACCATGAAGTGTTTTGGATGTGGTGCAGAGGGACATTTAATCCACACTTGCCCAGAAAAAATGTTTGCCCAGGGAAATGCTCAGGCAGAACCATGGCCATGGGCCAGTGGGACTGGGTGATGCTGCTGCCACCCCGGAGCTCAGCAGACTTGCCGCCTCAGGGCGCAGTGTAGCTGAGGTGGCTGTAACTGGTCCTAGCGGAGTTCTTGCAGATGCTGCTGCTGGACCTCAGGAAAGTAAGGTGTATGATGTGGAAGAGTTGTCAGTGGTCAGTGATGAGGGCCAGGTAAAGAACAGTAATCAGGGAGACAAAGATAACTGTACAGCAAACCCAGGTTTAGACAGAAACCACCAAGAGCCTCACAGTGCCTCCTCACACAGACTGAGACAGCTTTTAGAAACACACGAGCTGCTGGACATGTGGAGGATTTACACACACACACACACACACACACACACACACACACACACACATACACACAGAGTACACATCGAAAGACAATGTTTTATCTCTGGTTAGGTTAGATTGTTTTTATTGTTTTAAGCACAACATGAGTGTTTTTAAAGAGTGTCATATTGTTCCTGCTCCATCTCAGTTTTTTTTTTTTTTTTTGGTCTGGAGGGGAAAAAAAGGCGACAGAAGATCTTTCATTCTGTGTGATCCATTATTGGACAATCTGTCTCAGATTCTGCTGGGATCAGAAAACATGCAGCTGGTTTTTATCAGATCTGTACAAGAATGAGTTTGTTGACCATCAAGAGGTGTTTGAGTCCTTCTATACCGGTCTTCCTCAGGTCAGCACTGACGACAAAAAAAAAAGCTTGAGGACCAGCTGTCTCTGTCTGAACTCTACTCTGCTGTCATGAGCCTGCAGAATGGAAAAGCTCCAGGTCTTGGTGGACTTCCTGTTGAATTTTATAAAGTGTTTTGGAGTGTGCTGGGAGAGGATCTCCAGGAGGTTCTCAGAGACAGGTTGGAGAGGGGCCGTCTGCCTCTGAGCTGCAGGAGAGCAGTCATCACTCCGCTGTCAAAGATCTACAAACTGGAGACCAGTGTCTTTACTGTGTATGAACTACAAAATCCTGTCTGAGGTCTTGGCAGCTGGACTAAGGCAGGTGATGAGGTCGATCATCCACACAGACCAGACCTACTGTGTGTCCGTAGGCTCATTAGTGAGAACATCACTCTCATTCAGCTGTTTTGGAAGTCTCTGGTTCACTGGCTGTAGACACTGGTCGATGAAAAATATCGATGTTTAAAAAGAGACTGTGAATTTGTTTGGGTGGATATCTTCTGCCAAAGTGAACTGGATGAAAAGTGAAGCAGTGATGGTGGGAAAGAGGCTGAGGGGTCGGCTCAGTCTGCCTGGAGACCTCTTTTGGATAACAGGTCTTAATTTGGGAGTGTTCTTGGGGAGTCAAATGTTTGAGAATAAAAACAGTTAGGGTGTGTTAGAGAAAATAAAAGGACAGCTTGACAAATGGAAGTGGCTGCTGTCCAAAATGTCTCTTCAGGGTCGGGTTGTGGCAAATAATTTTGCTTCTTCCATCCTGTGGCTCAGACTGGCCTGTGTCGACCCTCTGTTCTCTCTCCTCTGCAACATCCAGAGGTATGTTGCAGAGGAGTTTCACAGCAGTATGGTGTATTGGAGCTGAGCTTGTTTTTTTTTTTAATGGATCTAAAGAAGGTGAACTTTTACACTGTCAGTGGATTTTATCAAAGTGTTTTTAAAGTGTGGACTCTGGTGAACAGGCAGAGACAGGGACACTCCTGCTCTTTGTACTGGCTGCTTAGAGAGCTTGTACTGTTTGGAGGACGTTTTAATTTTCTGAACTAGGCTGGACCGAGCCTGTCCGGAATGTTCTGCACTGCTAGGATTTCCACTCTGGAGCAGGTGGTGGATCTGACCGGACCTCAGCTGGACTGTCCTACTGGTCTGGCTGCTCGTCTGGGGGTGAGGTCGTCCAGAATTGTTGATCACTTGCTGAATCATTGGAGACAGCAGCTGACAGGATGTGAGATGGCTCTGATGTTGGACTATGGAGGCGGCTCCTTGCTGCTCGATCAAACTGACCCGTTTCCTGAGCTCTCTCTGTCTGAAGACCTGAAGGACTGTTCTGGTCCTTTACTGGCCAACGCTGCATTCTGCTCTTTAAGTGATGCTACAGGAAAGACACTTTATAAACTGATTGTAAAATCTTTGAACAAAAAGACACTGAATGCAAACAGTGATACCCCCTGGAGGACCTATTTTGGGCTAGGTCTTGAGTTTAAACCCTCCTGGAGGTCTTTGTACAACCCCCTTGTGTAAGAGACGTGCAGACCTCCAGTGGAGAATCCTGCATAGAATCATTGCTGTAAACTCTTTGATCTCTGTTCTTAATGTGAATGTTGTTGATCAGTGTCCTTTCTGTGTGCTCAGGGAGACGGTTTTTCAGTTTTTTTAGAGTGCAGTCAGCTGAAACCTCTGTTTGACTTTCTAAAGAGGGTTTTTGGTGGTTTAAAGAGGTTTTTACTAAACAGGTTTTTATTTGGTAGACTGATAAATAAATGTCTGTTTTAAAAATCAAATCCCCCCTCTTTCTCTAAATGTCACTAAATGATCATCTTTTATTCTCGGCTGATCAATCAGGTAACCTCCAGCTGTCCTGTCTTCTTAAAGTGACATTAATACACATCTGATTTCTTTTTTTATTATTTAACAACATATTTATTTGCATTTTTACATTTACAGTAACAACAACAACAACAACAACAACAAAACAACAAGCAGCTTCTTGTATAAATAAACAATTCTCCCAGGTTTACAACAGTGCTTTACATTGCAGGTAATATTATTTTCTCAATCATCGCCATCATCATCATCGTTTAAGTCCATAGTCTTTACAAACATATTAAAATGGTTCCCATATTTTTTCAAATAAATCTTGCCTTCCTTTTTGCATGTATGTTATCCTCTCCAATGGAAGAGTAATAAGCATTTGCCTCACCCAGTATGAAAGACTTGGCCTACTTGTTTTTTTTCCAGAACACTGCAATTGATCTTTTAGCATGAAGGAAACGCAGGTCTATCAGCATTCATTCACTCTTTGTGTATTCATGTCTTGTTTTATAGAGTCCGAAGATATGGGTTACAGGGTTTATGGGGATATTTTTTGAAATTATCTTTTCTACAGCCTTATTGACTTCTTCCCAAAAAGATTTTATCTTGCTACACTGCCACACACAGTGAAATAATGTACCCTTTTCCTCTGAGCATTTTGTACAGACATCGGGGATATTCCTATTATATTTATTTGACCGGTGTAGTATATGTTCTCATTAACCATTTATGCTGTAGCAACCTAAAACAAGTATTGATTGATTGAGTGTGGGCCCTCTTACATATTAATTCCCAGTCTTCTGATGAAATATCTACTCCTATGTCTTCCTTCCATGCATAACATTTATGATCAGAATTTTCAGTTGAATTGCTGACTAACAGATTATATAGCTCTGAAACAACTCCTTTATTTGAATTATGTTTAGCCATTATTCTTTGTAAGTTAGATGTTAAGGGTTTGGTTAGCAAATTATTTTGGTTCTTCGAAAATAAAGCTTCTGAGTTGAAGGAATTTTAAAAAAGTGTTTATTATCTATATCATATTTGCATCTAATTTCTTCAAATGATATCATATTTTCTAAGGCAGATAGATATAGGTCCTGATTTTTTTCAATACCCTTAAGTGACCACTTCTTAAATATAGCATCTGCTCTTCCTGGCTTAAAGTTCTGGTTGCCCCAAATGGGACTGTATTGAGACAGTATTTTAGGCTCTTTAAGAAATGTTCTCGCTTTAAACCATACTCTAATCATATTGTTCACTATTGGATTAGTGGTTTGTTTAATCAAATTTGATAATGTATCTGAGTAAAAATATAATGGTAAAGGTACATTCAGATTTTCTGATTCCATTTCTGTCCATTGTGGAATATCATCCTTTTGCAAAATAAAATTTAATTGATCTCAACTGTACTGCCCAATAGTACGATGTTATGTTTGGACATTTTAATCCTCCTTTATCATATAGCATGTGTAGCAGTGACAATCTGATTCTAGCTCGGTTATTTTTCCTTATGAATCCAGTGAGCAATTTTTTAAATTTTCTTAGAATACTCCTCGGGAGGAGGCAATGGAATATTTTGAAATAAATATAATATTTTGGGGAGTGTGTTCATTTTTAGAATGTTAACTTGGCCAATCAAGGACAGGGGCAATGTCATCCATCTGTTAATTGATTCTGTTGTATCCTCCATCGAAAGTTTATAATTAGATGAAACAATTAACTCCAGTTTAGATGTTATTTCTATTCCCAAATATGTAAACTGATCTACCACTTTGAATTCAGATGTTTCTCTAAGAGGATTTTCCCTTTCTTTCTTATTAAGTAACAATATTGAGGATTTGGTGTTATTTATCTCGCCAGAGATTTACATAGAATTTCAATATCAGAATTTAAAAGACTTATTGGTTGCATATTCTCACATCTATCATTGGGTTTCCCGAATTTTGGCAATGTGATTGTAGCCCCTGCCATTGACTTTGGCAGTCCACCACTATGAAGTGCTTCTTAGAACATTTCTAGTAGGGGTTTTATTAGTTTGAATTTGAATTTTTTATAAAAATCAATTGGGAGCCAATCAGGACCTGCTGTTTTACCTGCTTTCATGTCATTGATAGTTTTATTTATTTCTTCTTCCCTTAAATCGGCGTCAAGTTCTTCAACAAACTCATCAGGGATAGTGGGGATGTTCAGATTATCTAAAAACACATTTTGGGCCGCTTGGTCGTATTTTACTTGGGATTCATAAAGATTTTAATAGTACTTTCTAAATTCCTTATTAATTTCAATGGGGTCTATTATTATATCACCTTTATTGTTTTTAATTGAGGTCCCAGTTTTTTCTTTTCCTAATTTTTTAATTTGCCAGGCCAAGAGTTTACTAGGTTTCTCACCATGTTCATAAAATTTTGGTTGAGTCTAAGCATATCAGATGCTGCTCTGGCTGCAGATAATTTATTACACTCTGCTCTCATTAGTAGTAGTTCTTTTTCTGCTGTTGGAGATCAAACTCTAAAAACTTGTTCTTGAAGACTTTGAATCTTGGCTTCTAACTTCTGTCTTTTCTGGCGTAATTCTCTAGATTTGGATGAAGTGTAACTAATTATGTGTCCTCTTATAAAGGCTTAAATGCATCCCATTTAATTCCTGCGGTAGTTTGGGTTGTATTCTCTCTAAAATAATTATCTATCTCTTTCTCCACATACTTAATAAAATTTTCATCCAGTAGCCATTTTTGATCCAAATTCCATCTGGATGGGTCTTTTACCAAATTATTTTCAACATAATTCAGACAACGCATCTGATTTCTGACAGTTTCTACATTTAGAGAGAATTCTGAGGCAGACTGAAGCAGCTTTTCTCTCAACATTTAGAGTAAAGGTTGTGAATGAAGATACATGAGTATTCTCATTAATGTTCACACCATACGTCTCTGTAAAATGTTCTCTGATATTTCATTTGTTGTTGTAAAAAATGTCCTCATGTAACGCTCTCTCCTGTGTACTGACTATGTTATGACAGCTCAAAGTGGAACCAAAAAACAGACACAACCAGAGGTCTGTACTACAAAGCTGGATTTTCTCTTAGCGAGATAACTTCTGGGTTAACCCTGGATTTTCTGTACTACAAAGCTGGTTCAGTTCTTACCGAGATGAATCACCGTGGCAACTTATGCTGAAAGGCTAACCTGCTCCGGAGCAGGTTAAGATCTTGATAAGAGATCAACAGGTAGAAAAACGACACCTCCTGACCAATCAGCTTTCTTGTAAAAGACCCTGCCCATTTTTAGAAGATCCTGTCGATGTTGGTGCGCAGAGCGCTCAGGAGAGAGAGAGAGAGAGTTTTTAGGGAGAGATGCGATCACTTAGATATTCACGTGGTCATTTTGTACAAGAGATTCAGATTTTCATCAGATGGACTGAACTACATTTGTCAGCTGATGGATAAATGAATAAATTCAGTTGATTTCATCCAAACATCAGAGACAGAGTGAAGAAATAAAGCCTCACTGACCACTTTGAAGGAGGTTTTTGTGCTTGTTCCTCAAGTCTGTTTAGCTCCACTGTTTGCATCTTAAATAATGATGTTAATAATAATGGTCACACATGGCAGAACTGCAGAAACAGGAATTTATCAAACACGCAACTACGTGGGAGTTGAGGAATTAATATTAATATTTATTAATATTCCAACACAAAACACGATCAGACAGGGGGAGGAGCCACAAAACTCAATGGAAAATCTAAACCAAAGTTTGGACACTGATGAAGAGATCTGCTCCAAACGTCTGTGCTGTAATATAGTCAAACTGAGTGATCAGAGTGCTGTCCGTTTATATTGTCCTATGAATTAATTTTGGATAATCTCACGAATTACGCATTAACAGAATCTGCAGTTTTCTGCCATCATTCCTTCCTGGATTTTGCTGCAGTAACAGTGTCGCTTTTGAAGCCTTGATGAAGTGTTTAAATTCTTTGTATTTCTAAAGAATAACTGTCTGCTCCTCCACGGTAAAGTAGGCTGCTCTGCTGCTCTGCCCTGTCTCTTCATGTTTGTGATTGGTCAGACGCTGCAGACTCCACCCCTTTAATGTGAGCGCGCTCTGATCAAGGCTGGAAGACTCTGGATTGACTCAGCGAGTTGATATCCAGCTTCGTATTACCGTTTATCAGGACTGTGGATGTCTCGTTAAGTCAACCCAGAAAACGGAGAGAGATCCTGGATGAGTTAATCCAGCTTCGTAGTACAGGCCTCAGGAGACTGTAAGGTTTAGTTAGTTTTAATGACTTGGTTGAGAGGCTGAAGGCTTGGAAAAAACTGGTCCGACAGGGGTGAATGATTGCAGCTAGGCAGGGCAGGCAGAAGTGGATCTGGAGCACAGAGGAAAAAATGGGTTAGATTGATGTTCAGGAGAAATATCACCAAAAATACGGATCAAAATTGATCTAAGGGAAAAAAAAAAAAGCCTTGCTGTCTGTACCATGACGGGAACTGAACAATCTGGTGGAGTCTACGTGTTTGAGCCAGGGTTAAATACTGCAGGACTTGATGAGGAGATTATGTGCAGGTGAGGAGAATCAGCAGCTGCAGCCGATCAGACTGGAGGCAGGAGGAGAGGAACCAGAGTCCACGCCCAGCAACACAAAGACAGACAGAGACAAACATGACACACTAAGGAGGGAACACTAACAGGAAACACAAGGGAAAGGGGAGGCGAGGTCCGTTCTTGAATACATCAGGTTCTTCTGATGCACCTGAACACATCATCAGTGATGTTACCTGAGATCATCGGATGTTTCGGGTCTTTCAAACATCATACATCCTACTCAGGCGACCCAGCCACGGCTGATCAGACTGTGACTTGTGTTCAGGTGGCATTCACTTGTCCCCATGGTTCTCCTCTCTGGATCCAGAGCCATCTCGAGGCTTTCTCAGCTGCTTCGGTGGTGTTCTTGATGGCTCTACTCCTTGCTGTTCCTGTGATGCCCAGGGCACTTAGGGCTTTATGGAGTGACCGCCCCACAAACCCTCTACTGCCAACTTCGATGGGCATGCACCTTGCCTTCCAGCTTTGTGCATGACAGTCGATGACCAGCTGCTCGTATTTGGTCCTTTTTCTTTCATGGGCCTCCCCCAAGCGGTCCTCCCATGGCACTGTCAGCTCCATGATCACGATGTTCTTTGTGCTCTCTGAGACCAGAACGATATCTGGCCTCAGGGCGGAGCGGACAATGTGCTGAGGGAACCGTGACTGCTTCTCCAGGTCTACAGAGAGCTGCCAGTCCTGGGCTGTTGCCAGGATCCCGGCTGGTGGTTTTTGACCTGCCTTTGACTGACCTGCTTTGACAAAAACGATTGCACAGGTGTTGTTGCGCACTCGGCCCAAGCTGCTGATCCTTTTGCTGATGGCTTCTGCAATCGGCTTCAGCACCTGGTTGTGACGCCAGGTGTAACGGCCCTGGCTGAGCGCTTTTGGGCAGCAGCTCAGAATGTGTTCCAGGGTGCCTCTTCCTGAACACAGTTGGCAGTTCGGGGTCTCCACTTTCCCCCAGGTGAAGAGGTTCGCTGGGCTAGGTAGGGCGTCATAAACTGTCCGGACTAGGAAGCTGATGCGGTGTGGTTCACTATGCCAGAGATCCGACCAGGTGACTTTACGGTCTATGGCATGCTCCCATCTGGTCCAGGCCCCCTGCTGCCTCAGACCAGCCGCTCTGCTTGTCCTTCCTTCCTCCACGGCAGTCCTGACCTCCTCCTGTATCTGCCTGCGCTTCTCCTTCCCTTTACACTCCCTGTGACGAGGTGGTGTTGGGAACATCCCCAGGCCTGCTCTGCCCTGAGCCACCACTCCCACCAGATCTTTGTGGCGCAGTCGTGATTCTGCGTCCAGCACAGCTGCCTGGGCACTCCACTTCCAGTCCTCACCGCCACCCATGCCTTGGCCACCTTAGGGTCCCTTGAGTCTCTGTACATCAGCAACTCACGTGTCCGTGTCACCTTGAACTCCTCTTCCAAAGACTTCAAGGGCAACTGGAGCTTCGTGGTGTTCCCATAGAGGGCAATGTTGCTGAGGCTTCTGGGCAACCCCAACCATTTCCTGAGACAGGAACTGACTTTCCTTTCCAGGACCTCCACAGTGGAGATGGGGACCTCGTACACAAGTAGCGGCCAGAGTATCCTTGGCAATATACCATGCTGGTATATCCATACCTTAAACTTACCCGGGAGGCCAGATCTATCCACTGCTCAAAGCCAGCTGCCCAGTTCCTGGCAGGTTGCCTGGACAGAGGAGGTGTCTTTGAGGCTGCTGTCAAAGACTTTACCCAGGCTCTTCACTGGCTTCTCTGAGACTTATGGTATCATTGTCCCTTCGATGTTGAAGCGGAACTTGTCCGTGACCTTGCCCTTCTTAACGACGAGAGATCTGGACTTGGCTGGTTTGAACCCCATCCAGGCCCAGCGGATGAGTCTCTGCAGCCCTTGGAGGATCCACCTGCATCCTGGCACAGACTCTGTAGTGACAGTCAGGTCATCCATGAATGCCCTTATTGGGGGCTGGCGCGTCCCTGATTGGGTCCGTGGGCCCCAGCACTCTGGCTCCGCAGACTTCACAATCATGTTCATCGCCAGCGCGAACAAGGTCACTGAGATGGTACATCCTGTGATTATCCCCACCTCCACCTTGTGCCACTCTGATGTTACTTCTCCCGCAGTGACTCTCATCCTGAACTGGTCATAATAATCCAGGATCAGATCCACAACATGGTGTGGCACACGGTGTTTGGTCATGGTGGTCTGGACCAACTTGTGTGGGATGGAGCCATATGCGTTGGCTAGATCTAACCAAAGCACAGTGAGATCTCCCTTGTTCTCCCTGGCTTCCCGGATGAGCTGAGTCACCACTCCAGTGTGTTCTAGACACCCCGGCACTCCTGAGATTCCTCCCTTTTGCACCGATGTGTCTACGTAGTCGTTACTGGAGAGGAAGTCCGCCAGCCGCCTTGCAACTATGCTGAAGAAGATCTACCCTTCTACGCAAAGCAGTGAGATTATTCTGAACTGGTCGATCTTCTTGGAATCCTTTTCTTTGGGGATCCAGACACCTTCAGCAAATCTCCACTGCTGAGCCACCTTCCCTCTCCTCCATATGACCCTCAGCATCTTCCAGAGACGCTTAAGCAGCAGTGGACAGTTCTTGTAGACCTTGTACGGGACACCACTTGGTCCAGGGGCAGAGCTAGCTCTGGCCTTCTTCACAACCTCCTGGACCTCTTTCAACAGTGGCTCCTCGGTGTCGAAATCCTTGGTGGGAGGTGGTGGTTCTACCAGGATTTCACACTGTCCCAGCTCTTCCTGTCTGCAAGGATCACTGTAGGTGTTGTGGAGATGCAGGTCTATTTCCTCCTTTGAGCAGCCCAGGTTCCCATCCCGTTTCTGCCCCAACAGCTGTTTCGTGAAGCCAAACGGGTTGGCTATGAACCTACCATGCTTCCTGGATCTCTCTCTCCGACGCCTAAGGTGACACTCAGCCCTGCGCAGGGTCATCAGTCTTTTCCTCAAGATAGCCCGCAGCCCTGCCAAGGGAGGTCGCTGGTCCTCACCAGCTTCCTTGTGCTGCTTCTTGAGGGACTTCAGTTCCTGTCGGATTTTGTGGATCTCAGCAGCCCTTCGGTTCATGGCGTAGGGTGTCCGAGCTGGTCTCTTCTCCTCTGCCCCAAACCTCTCCTGGGCCAGACTAATGATGATGGTCGTCATTGTCTGCAGCCTTCGATCCACATCTCCCTTTGCAGATGCTTCAAGCACTTTGTCGACGTCCTCGTCAAACTGCTCCCAAACGGTCGTCTTACAGGCCGGTGGCCACTTGATTCGAACCTTCGCCAGGGTCAGAATTGGGGGAACAGGTACTGCCACTTGGAGGTTCTGGGCTCTGTGGGGTGATTCCTGGCCCGGCTCCTCCTGCGTCTCATCAGACAGAAAAACAGAAAAAGACAGAAAAAGTACAGAAAAAGTTTCATCTGACTGTTCATCTACTGATGTTGTGAGTAAACATAAAGAAGGCAGATGTTACATGGTCAGAACATCAGAATGATTGAAAACATGTAGAAACACACAGACCTAATCTCTAGGAGACAGTGCTGTCTGATCAAATGAATCTGATCAAATATTATAGAAACTCATTTTTCCTCCTGACACATAAAAAGAGCGGACTACTTTAAAGAGACAGAACAAAGGTAGAGCAGGAGTTGGCATTACTCATTTCAAAGAGGACATGAGAAGCAGAATATGGACTTTATGGATCCACAGAGCAACAGACAGCCTTTGCTTTTTGACTCTTTTTGTTCTTCTTTTTCTCAGAGGATCTCAACACTGTCAGAAAAAGTGAGAGTGTGATGGTGATGGTTGGCTCAGATGAGTTTCAGCCTGTTTCTCTGTCACAGTGACAAACTGAGGATCAGTGCTTCATATTGAACAGCAGTTTGGACTCATGTTGGACAGAAAATCATTCTGACTGTGTTTCTTCCTCCAGGGTGGACCATGGTGGACAGCAGAGGTTAAAACCTGGTCTGAAGAAGTGTAAGTGTGGAATCAGTTTGACTCCTGATGAGCAAACAGCAGACTGTCAGTTAACAAAGAATAAAGCCTTCAGGTGTGTCTGATGATAAACTGCTGCTGTGTTGTGTCTTTTTCTCTCCATCAGATTTCTGTGAACTCACTCCGGACTCAAACACAGCAAACGGAAACCTCAGACTGTCTGAAAACAACAGGGAGGTGACATGTGTGAAAGAAGTTCAGTCATATCCTGATCATCCAGACAGATTTGACTGCTGGGCTCAGCTGCTGTGTAGAGATGGTCTGACTAGTCGCTGTTACTGGGAGGTGGAGTGGAGTGGAAGGGTTTATATATCAGTGAGTTACAGAGGAATCAAGAGGAAAGGAGACAGTGATGACTGTCTGTTTGGATCTAATGATCAGTCCTGGAGTCTCATCTGCTCTAATAAAGGTTACTCTGTCCGTCACAATAAGAGAGAAAAATTCCACCCTCTCTCCTCCTCCTCTGACTCTGGAAAAGTAGCAGTGTATGTGGACTGTCCTGCTGGCACTCTGTCCTTCTACAGAGTCTCCTCTGACACACTGATCCACCTCCACACCTTCAGAACCACCTTCACTGAATCTCTCTATCCTGGGTTTGGGTTTGGGTTTGGGTCCTGGTATCCTGGTTCTTCAGTGTGTCTGTGTTTGTAGTGTTTGTGTAGAGAGGAGGAGACTCTCCCTCCTACACAGAACACAAACAGCTGCTGAAGAACAGTTTACCCTCTGCTCTAACACACACAAACTTCATCTGATTCTTTGACTCTTTCTATTCTGTCTCATCAGTATGAATGTCTGTTATCAAAGAGCAGGACTCAATGGAAAACTGGCTCACTGAACTGGACTGATTTACATCTCTACAGTGAAAAAAATCTGTCCTCATTCAGACTGTTTTTCTTCATTGTGTTGATGAGAAAGTTTGTCAGAGACGTCTGAGTCTGATTCATGAAACTGTTCTTCACCTGCAGAGTTGTTCTCCTCTGTGTTTGAACTGGTGAATGCCATGTCCTCATGAGACTGAGACAAAAAGAGCTGGAGCTAAATGAACAGCTCTCACTGGGTGATTTGAAGCTGATGTAGAACAATCTAGAAGCAGAGACATGGGGCTGCAGGTGTTCTGCTGGATGTTCTTATGATTTTGGTTGATTTTGACGAACACTTCCTGTTTGATTCTGTTATGTGATGTGTTTAAATGCTTCATAGATGTTTAGTTTTGGATATTTTTTACACTCTGTTTCATAATAAAGTGAATAATAAATGGTTTGATTTTAAAGTTAAAGTCTAAAGATGATCTCTGATTCTAGAAGTAGGTCCCTGACCTCCAAAGGGGGGTCAGGATAACTCAGAGATGATGATCTGGTTTCAGAGTGAATCCAATGTGATGGTGAATGTATTTGTAAAGCTGTAGCTTTAACTTGCTCCATGTTAAAGTGTTCGCTCAGTGCATTTTGGTTAAATGTCAACATTTGCTTTTACAGGTTGGAACAAACATTGCATCGTTCAGATTAAAGTTGAATATATTTGATCAAACATGTAGAGATGAACTCTCTCTGAATAAACCATCTGGACTTCAAATGATTTCATGTTGATCTTTAATAATATAAATGTGAGTTTTATTCAGCAGTTATTTATCATGAGGGTAAACAATGTGTTTGATTCACTGCTCATTCATTTACTAATACCAGACATTTTTCATAGTCACCAAGTCACATATAGAGTGTGTTATCTGTAATTATTACACTGAGAGTTTTATGGAGTAGCCATGTTTCATTTGAATAAGTTTATGTGAAACTCCCACAATAACCACAACCAGGTTAAATTTAAAAACAGGAAGCACAGAGGGGCTGTTAGCCAGCATGAATTTGTTTTTCTTCCGGTGATGAATGACAGCTCTAGCAGCAGAAACACTTGAATAAAGAGAAGAGGTCTTGGACTACGAGTCATTCCAGAATTTGAGGACAATTTAGGCATCAAGAGCTTCAAAAATCTGCTCCTTTTTATCATTATCTTTTATGATTCAAGAAAAACAGATTTGTAATAAAATATCAAATAATGTGATTGGTCCAACTTAAGCATCAAAGGTTGACTTTGTATGAGACGTTTTATTTGTTGTGTGCTATGCTTAGCCCAACCCTGTTATGAATACTCAGGAAAATATTAGTGCTAGTATAAAGGCATGGTAATACCAGTCCTGCATCCTTACAGAACTACACAGACTCATGATAATGTTCTTCCTGTTGGATGTTTTAAAATACAGACTTGATTTAGGTCTAAACTTCACAGCTGTGAGTGTTGTTTGTTTTCTTATTCAGGCCTAAAACAATCAGCCTATACAAAGTTCAAATATGTGGAAATATGTTCAGCATCCTGACTGTCTGCATCTCCATCATCCTCAGCTCCTGTGTCTCTGTTGTCCTCTGGCAGCTGCTCATCATCCCTGGAGATGCAGGGAATTTCCTGGACTATCCTGCAGGCTTTCTAATTCTTCGCTGTGTTTGTGGTTTACAGAATATGAAGATTGTAACTCACACAAACTACAGATCATCTAAAGGTGTTTGTTTATAAATAAATAGCCTTCAAATATTACAAACGTACACTGATTTACAGCCAAAACAGTCTCAAGAAAAGGTGAAGCGTTACGTGACTTGTTTCGGAAATATACTTGGTGTTTCCTGATGTCTCCTTCAGTGGAGACATGGTTAATCATAATTTACTGCTGATTTGAAACAAAATGTTCAAAATGTTTCTTAGATGTTTCTGTACATCATCATATTGTTTTAACCTCTAGAGTTCTTTTGGAATAGAAGGATTAACAGGATATTTCAGCAGGGGTCCACAGGTGTGGCTGTCAGTTGCTCATCTTGGAGTCAGAGAAA
Organism: Labroides dimidiatus; assembly: GCA_030710495.1. Lineage (NCBI taxonomy): Eukaryota > Metazoa > Chordata > Actinopteri > Labriformes > Labridae > Labroides > Labroides dimidiatus. Next base: position 3,987,485 of record CM061147.1, read on the forward strand.
ATGGACTTGCAGTGACACCAACTGACCACTGAATGAAGCTCAAAGGAGAGGAGCAGCAGAGAGCACTACAGAGGCTGATCTACAGTTCATCCATAGAGATCATTAACTTTAGGAGAAAATGGCTTTTAAATAGCTGAACACAGCAGTCACCACTATGCACCAGGGAGTTCATTTCAGTATTGATTTCAAAATATTTGTTTAAATACATTACGAATAAAGTCACTCAAACCATTAAAAAGACAAAAGGTCAAACTCTCATGAGTTTAAAACCCCAACTCCAATTAAGTTTGGATATTGTGTGAAACATAAATAAAAACAGAATACAATGATTTTCAAAGCCTGCAACATGTTCCTAAAAAGCTGGGACAGGGTCATGTTTCCCACGTTTTCAATGGGAGACAGGTCTGGACTGCAGGCAGGTCAGTCTAGTACCTGCACTCTTTTACTATGAAGCCACGCTGTTGTAACAGGTGCAGAATGTGTCTTGTCATTGTCTTGCTGAAATAAGCAGGGACGTCCCTGAAAAAGACGTGGCTTGGATGGCAGCATATGTTGCTCCAAAACCTGTATGTACCTTTCAGCATTAATGGAGCCTTCACAGATGGTCAAGTTAGCCATGCCATGGGCACTAACACACCCCCATACCATCACAGATGCTGGCTTTGAGACTTTGACCTGAGAACAATCCAGATTGTCCTTTTCCTCTTTGGCCTGGAGGACACCACGTCCATGATTTCCCAAAACAATTTGAAATGTGGACTCGTCAGACCACAGCACACTTTTCAACATCTCAGTTGAGCTCGGGCCCAGAGAAGCCATGTGATGGGATCAAAGTCCAACCAGTGTGCCACATTCTTTTAATCACCGTAATTTTAAAAGCCGTCCTTATTCATTGAACATAAAACCTTCACTTATTCCTCTGAACTCAAACCAAACCTTAACTAAGTATAAATGAGTCATTGTCATGATATTGTTACGGCTGCATTTGTTTCTGTGTTCCCTGTCTCTCCCCTTTGCTTGTTTACAGGTAAGACTGTTGATTGTCAATGTGGCTCACCTGGTTTCAGTCTTTTAAAGCTCACTGCTGCTTGCAGAAGGGAGAGACATTTTTGTTTTGGTGACTGCTGCCCTCCTGCCTCTCCTTGGAGTTTGTTGTGGTGTTTTGGTTTGAGCACTTTAATTCTTCATGTTTATCAATAAATCCCATTTTTGTAATTGTTTAGGTGTTTTTAGTATTTTGTATGGGACATTTGTGGATTATTGTTAGCCCCACAGGGCCACTTTTAGTTGGGGCGTAACAAAATACAATATGTGTTTTATATAGCCATTGATAACTTTTTTGGGGAGTTTACATGAATACAACAATTTGTTTAACCTTCAGAAATTGGTGGGATCAAAATACCACCTGTTTTTAAATGACAGGCATTTAAAAACCATTTGTCCGATCCAAAAACTGAAAAAGCTGGTGTAATCGTCATGTTCTCAAGTTTCCAAGAATACCTGAATGTATCACAAGTGACGTCAGCAACATACCTGAACAGGCCAGAGAAGACAACCAAAAAATTCGACCAAAAAATAAATAAATTCTACACTTCTTCCTGCTTTCAACAAGTCCTGCATGATTTGAATTTTGTTGCCCATTCCATTGTCTTGTGGGCGTCAAATTTCTGCTCAGAGCCGCTCAGCACCAGTGAGCATGTTCTATACGTCTGCTCTCAGTGCCTTGAGAACTTGTTGCAGGGCAAACCTAACATTCTTTTTTATGATGGATCTAGTTGATGTCACAGACAAAGCATGTAACATTGCAGTTATCCCTCACCATAAGAAAGATGCTGTCCTCAGTGACTGTGATGGTGACTGTGCTCAGATATGAACTTTGGGGGGGTGACAGAACATTCACCAAACTGTTGAATGCTCGAGCTGAACTTATGCAAACTGATCAAAACAGGATCAAACTTATAAGTGATGATGAGATTACCTTCACCACCACCATGAGCCCAACGCCCTCCACTGTTGATATTGAAGAGCCAAAGGCCTCTACAAGCGAGAAGAGCTTGTTGACTCCATAAGCCAGAGGGGCCAACCAGAAGAGCCCAGCACAAAGCTGCAGCAGGTCACACATAAAGATAATGTTCCGTCCATATTCCAGAACAGAAAGTATACGTAGCATCCCCAGTTGATTGATAAATGACTGTCAAATTGTGAAAATCGTTCATTTGAATGTCCTTTAACGGAGTGAGAAGAGAGAGAAGAACAAAGAAAAAAAAAAATCAAGAAAATATCAAAATATTTGTACGTTTACAAATCACTTTAGCTCTTAAAATTAATGTGTTCAGCCATGTTCTTAAAAGTATGTTTTCAAACCTCTTAGAACATTTTGAATAAGAATTACTAACATTTATGAATTCTTACTGTTACTTAATGCCACGTAAAAGACTCAGAATATACTGCTTTAACTTACTTCAGTTAATAAGGAAAATGACACATTAAATTGTTCCTTTCAAACAAAAAATAAATTCACAATTTCAGATAGCTTTTGGCATGATGGGGGTAACTGTTGTAGCATTCATGCTAGCTCCGACACCCTGACACAAAACCCAAACCTAAAATACATAGGGATCTTGTGCCTCCATCAGCCAGGTGCTTTTTAACATAAAAACAACCTTTCAGTGTAACTTTTGTTCCTTGTAATGCATTTTCTTCCACTTCGTAGCATGACACTTCTGGTTTTAGATCTTTTCAAAGTAAAAACATTTCAACTGTAACTCCAATCAGACCAAAGACAAGCAACACCATCTGAGTATGGACGAGCCCCTTACCTTCTACCGGGAACTTCTTAATAAGGTGTTCCAAGAAGACACATCTTCTGCTCCCTGGACAATGACGTACACAATGAAAGCATTTCAGATGCAGTGTGGGGAACTGGTTCTGACAGAATAATGTCCAAATAAGGCCCATCTTCTCTGAGCTCAGTCAGTCATACAAAAGAACACTGTTTCAAGAATGACTGGTTGTGGATGAGAGCATGCTCCCAAACTTTGGCTGACATGGTTGTGAGCAGTATATTAAAGGTAAACTAATAAAACTATGGAGCCTTACCTCATCCAGTGGTTACACGTATCACATGGAGCTATAAGGTGGATTTCACGCTCTCCTTCCTGAAACTGGGTTGGGTCAGGATTGATCATGTTGATCAGTAAAGCTGTGAGTTAAAATTATGGCTCATATTGAAAATTAAATCTTGGCTAATATTAACCTAAAAGTTTTGCAGGTTTCAGCCCAACACGATGTTTTCATTACATGCAGTCCCCATTTCAACCACTAGATGTCCTCAGATCTCTTCAGGTTCTTTATTTGAGTTTTGCAGGTTTCAGCCTGGCACATCAGCTCCTGAGCCAAAAAGCCAAACAAATGTCTCAAACCCTGGTTTGGAGCAGTCTTTGCACACTAAGAGATGTAACAGGATTGTGTTTTTGAAGGTTGAGAGGTGTGAAATGTGTACCACAGAGAAATACTGTCAGCTTGATGAACAAAATGATTGCAGCTCATGACAGGAGTTCCTCCTCCAGAGTCTATAAAGTCTCCACCTGTGGTTCAGAGAGAAGGAGATGATTATTTTGTGATTATCCACCTGGTGGTTATTATTTCATGATGTCACTGTGATCTGCTCTCCATCAGGTAGTTGCTGAACGATCATGACCCTGGATTTTCTCACATTCTTTATGCTTATTGGTCAGATGTCTCTTTAGTCTCATGTTCATGTTGTTTCTCTGTCTTCATTGTCCAGAGGCCTGTTTATATTCAAACATGCTTTAAAATCTCTGCCTCTCCTTAACTGTCTTTTTGTGTCCCACATATGTAACTGTGCTCTCTCTCTCTCTCTCTCTCTCTCTCTCTCTCTCTCTCTCTCTCTCTCTCTCTCTCTCTCTCTCTCTTTCTCTCCCTCTCTCCGAACCCTAACCCACTCCGTGAGCAGCTTCTGTCTCCATCAGAGCCGCTGTCAGCAGAGTCCAACAGAAAGTCCAGGATCAGTGTGATCCACACTGCTGCTTCATCACATCTGACAGAGCTGCTCTTTGTTTCATCAGAAGGTTAGTCAGCACCATCTAGTGGTCAGATAGTAGAACTACATCATGTGATCAGTGTGTCATCTGACACTGTCTGGGTTTCTGCCACAGGTGAGACCGGCTCTGACGTCACTCTGAAGTTATGAGGATGTGACGGCGGCGTCCTCAGATCAGACGCACACAGACACCAGGACTGACGAGGGACAAAGCAGCAGCTTCTTCTCTCCACACCTGAAGGTGGAAAGTGTCTGTAAGCTGAGCTGAACTCACTTCAACAGGTGAGAATCCTTCCAGAGAAACCTGTACATGTTTGAGGATCAGGATCACTGTGCTCACATGCTGCTGGATCACTGTTGAATTGTAGACATGTTTCTGGATGCTGATTGGCTGTTTGAAATATGTTGTAGAGTTTCTCTCTGAGTTAAAGAGCAGTGATTTGACAAAGATTGACCTGTTCTAGAGTTTGTGTTTGTGGAGTGGAGTCAGCAGCAGTTTGATCCTACTCTGAGTCACACCATCAGTGAAAAATGCAGGGAGTGTCTGAACCGGTCTGACAGCCTGGATCAACTCAGATCAGGTGCTTTAAGTTATTAACTGTTGATGCTCTGAAGTGAAGAGCGTGGATGAAGAGGTCAGAGGTCAGATTCTTCAAACACTGACACTGACTGGGTTTCTCTGAAGACCCTTTAACACAGTCCAGGTCTCAACTGTCCTAGAGGCTTCAGATGGACCAGAGCCAGACCAGGTGGAAGTGGTTTCTAATGTTTAATCAGGGCCCCTCAGCTGTCAGGAGGCCCAGCAGAGGACCAAACATTAGAGCTGTCCTGTGTCTCTGTTTGATATTTGTCAGAATGTGAAAATTTAAAGTAGAAACTAAAGATTGAAAATAGTTTCAGATTAAAATAAAGAAATCTGAGGATTCAAACAGAGAGTCTTTGGTTGAACTGTAACACTACTTTAACTTTGATGTCTCTAATATATGATTGTGGTGACCAGAGTGTGTTTATGGAGAGTGTGGGGGCTGTGTTTGGGCCCCTCAGATCCTGTTGGTGGCTCCAACAAGGTTTGTGTCAGTCCTGAATATCTGTGTCATGTTCCTGAGAGGAAGGAGAACTAATGTGTGTCCTGTGCTGTGCAGCTTGTTGTCATGAATGAACATGTTGTTGTGTTTGTGTGAAGGTGGGGGCTCTGCTATGAATCAGTGTGAGGACAGAGAGGAGGGAGCCCCTCCCTCTAAAAGCACTCTGTGTGGGGACCATGAGAGCCAGACCAAAGCTCAGAGGTGAGACCAGGATCTCTAACTGTCCATGACTCTTCTCCATGTCAGAGCTCAGCACTCACATCACTGCACCATCAGGACTCACACTCACAGCTCTCACTGTGTGTGTGTGTGTGTGTGTGTGTGTGTGTGTCTGTGTGTGTGTGTGTGTGTGTGTGTGTGTGTGTGTGTGTGTGTGTGTGTGTGTGTGTGTGTGTGTGTGTGTGTCCTCAAACCTGGAAGATTTTCAGTGTTCATGTTTATTCATCAGTGTTTGTGATTCTGTCAGTGTCAAACATCAGAGACCAGACTCTCCTGGACCTGGACCTGTATCCATCTGTGTGTCTTTAGAGAGTGACTGGTCTACAGACAGACAGAATGATTTTGAAGATGGAGAGACTTGTGCTGATGAAAGGTGAGCCTTTCAAAGTGAACTTCCTGTTGTTGAAACATTTGATCCTAACTGTGGTTGGTGTTTTCTCTGTGAAGCTGAACATGTTTCAGTCTTTGTGTTTCTATCAGGATCCACTAGATCAGTGGTTCTCAAATGGGGGTAAATGTACTCCTGGGGTTCGTGAGGGCACTCCAGGGGTATTCAAGATCCAAAAGTATATATTACAAAAATATCAACCGTATATTGAACATGAATGTAAACTGACTGACTTTTCAGAGGTAGAATCAGTATTTTTCCTCACTCTAAAGAACGCCATGGCTATGACTCCTTCTAAATCTGTTTCAAAACTGTATAAGCCCTCTCCAAGGCAAATAAAGTAAATACAAGAGAGAAATAAAGTTGCTACAAATACTTTTGGCGGCTAGCAAGAAAACAATTACAAGACGTTGGTTAAGTCCAATACAGCCTACCCTAGATGACTGGTTTGGAATTGTTTTGGAGATATACAGGATGGAAAAACTAACTCTACCAAATTTGGAATAAATGGATCTCATTCATAGCCCCCATGAGAGCAGACTTTATTTGACACCCCCCCCAGGTTTTTGTTCAAAGTTAGGGGTGAACTGTTCTATCTTTAACTAGTATATGTTAATGTTTCTTAAAGGGGAAATGATAAGTATCATTAGCTCTGCTATGCTGGGCAATTTTATAGTTTGGTACTTAAGTTGAGAATATTGTATCCACAGTCTCCACTCCTAGACAAATTTGAGCTGTTTAAAATTTGTAATTAACAGTGGACTCTGAAAGGACAAAGGAAGTTCAACCCAAGCATTGGTATGCATGATTACTGGACTTTAACACCGTTTGACTTTGATGCTGCTCATACTTGGACTAAAACAAGAACTGGAATGTCAACTGCTTTTGGTTTTCATACTGTTGCGATCATGATGTTATGTCTATGCATTCCAAATAAAAATTAAATAAAAAATAAATAAATAAATAAATCAACCAAGCAAAATTTCTTTGACACAATTAATTCAATCAGTGTTTCAATCAAATATAAGTTTAAGTTCATCAACTCAATATTATATTTAGTAGATTATTCACCTCCTGTTCCATCCAGTTCTGCTGAAAACATGGATGGACACACACTAAAGAAGGCAAAACAAGAACAGGCAAAATTCTGTCAGTATTTGTAATAATATGCTTTAATGGGATATATGTCCACAAGTTGCAACACACTCAAGTCATTGTTATTTTTCTATGGGGTAAAATTAGCCAATACTTGCATGAAGCCAGCACATCTTCAGTAGCTTTTTTTTTTTGTAGCAAATCTTTTATTAAAAAAAAAAAAAAAAAGTTGTAGGATATTTATTGATTTATTTTTGTAAATTGACTCTTAACATTGTCTGATAATGGCTGTAGAACCAACCATTGATTTTATATGATATACAACACAAAAGGGCTCAAATTTAGAGGAAGAAGTGTCTGTTTTCAGAAGAGGTCTTTAAAACTCTTTTTTTAACATGGCGTCAAAGCTCTATGATCAACTCTTACACCTACTACTTATTTATGTTGATGTCAACATAGCATTAGGCTACATATAGCTAGCAAACAGCGCTCACTCACCAGGACACCTGAGGCCTGCACTACGAAGCTGGATTAACACATCCAGGATCTCTCTCTGTTACCTGGGTTGACTTAAAGCAAGGGTTGGTAGTCATGGAAAACTAGCATGAATTTGTTCATCATTTTTGTTTGCACCAGGTTACCAGTGCACCGGTAAAATGCATGTGCAGGAGGCGGGCAGAACAGCAGGACGGGATTTGATTGGTTTAATAAATCGGATCCTAAACACTTGGATTGGTTGGTGTTTTCCCAGGTTTACTCCTGCTGTAGACAGCAGATATTTTTCACCCTTTACTAAGAACACATCATGTATTGATGGACATCAGGACATAAAGATCATTTTAACCAGAATAACAAAAAGGTTTTTTTTTTATCTGAATCTGATTAACAACCCTGACTTTAGGGGGGCGCTAACGAGCAGCGCATGGAGTAGACGGGTTTTCTGAAGCTCCTCGTGCCAAATCACAAAATTCGCCTTTGACAGTTCGCCATTCGCCATTTTACAATTTGGAAGCCTCGGGGACTCTCTTGATAATCTGTGGATTACTCTGTAAATATTTTTGTGCTTTTGTGCTACGTCAGTATGCCCAAGAAGCTGGAAAATGTTGAGTCTCGCCGACCTGCTGCGGCTAAAGCTAGCAATGTCTCTCCAAGCAAGGCCACTAGTGAAGATCACGACGAGCTGCCGCTGATGTGGGAGAAAGTCTCCGACAAGATTTTGAAACATACAAACGACAGGTTCGATAAGCTGGAGCAGACTCTCCAGGCAGTACCATAGACTGTATAATTAATGGACGTAGTCTCCGCGACGTCACCCATCTGTTCCTGAAACGGACTTTTGAAGCAAAACGGTCGGCGCGGCCATATTGGAAATGAGGCGTGCTGTAGGTCTCCACAGTAACAACCATAGGACGCTCCACAGTCACGTGATCTGAGCTGTGCCTCTGATTGGACGAACTGGCGAGCTTGATATTGTGGACACTGCCGAATTAGAAAAAAAATTCACCCCCCCTACAGTGCGTGCCGTTAGCGAAATTAGCGATTCAGACAGGAGACATTCTTTGTACCAGGCTGTAAATAGGCTTATTTTGGCCGTGAAAACAGCTTTTTTTGGCTTGGTGTGTACGTGACTTCCGGTACTTCCCGAGCCAGCCTCAAGCGGACACTCGAGGAACAGCAGACTTTAGCACTTCCGCATTGCCTCAGATTTTCAGACCGGAGGTTGCCGCTTGGGCAGTACAAAGCTGCCAAGCCGAAACGCTAGAGAAGATGGAATCTATCGAGGAGCAGATTTCGGAGCAAGACGGCCGCATATGCAGCTTGGAAAAGACGGTTTCTAGCCTCAAGGATGAAAACCACACACTTAAGCTCAAGCTGGATGACCTCGAGGGTAGGTCGCGTCGCAACAACATTAAGATAATCGGCATACCTGAACAAGAAGAAGAAGGTAATCCAACGGAGTTTGTTGAAGCCCTCATCCCGAAACTCCTTGGCGAGGAAAACTTCCACTCATCGGTGATAATCGACCGGGCGCATCGGACTCTTCAACCTCGACCCCCGGCTGGAGCCAAACCCCGCGCCATCATAGCCCGGGTCCATTTCTACCGGGAGAAGGAGCTCATACTGCGTCTCCGGAGGACGAGGGAGCTGGAGTTTAAGGGCAACAAGGTGCTGATCTTCCCTGATTACACACCAGAGGTGATGAGACAGCGGCGCCAATTCAGCGAGGTTCTGGCCTTCTGGACTTCGGGAGCTCAAGGCAGAACACAGCCTCTTCTTTCCAGCGAAGCTTCGCATCAGACACAAAGGCCAATTCAAAGTCTTCACTTCACCGGGTGAGGCAATGACATTTATAAATACTGACTTGAAATCCGCATCCTGAGATGTTTGATATCGCGCTGTGTCGGCCGTGGCTTAACTATGTCCATACGTAGGCATTTTTTACTGATGCTACATTTTATAGTGGACACATTGACAGACTGTCAACTTGTTTTTTTTTGCTCATTATTTAGATTTGGCAGCGGAGCTGAGTTTACCTTTTAGTCAAGTTTTTATTATTGCTTTTTTTTCCCCTAACCAGTCACTAGACGTGCGTTTAGCGGTCCCGAATGTAGAGGGTCCTAAGTGCCTGTTCTGGGGGAGCACTTGTGAGGGGGGAGGGATAGACATGTTCATAGGGATGTTTAAAAGTGCCGTTTTGCACCAGTATTTTTGGTTATTATGTAATATGTTTAAATGTTTTGTGTTTTGTTTTGGGTGGTTACTAAACTGTCTCTACTATTGGAATTATGCCAATATCTGATAACATGGCACGTAGCAGCATCAATGATAATTTAACCTTTGTTTCATGTGAAAGGTCTGGGTCATGTAATTAAAAGGGGTCGTGTTCTATCACACTTGAAATCGTTGAAGTCAGATATAATCTTCCTCCAGGAAACTCACATTGGGCAAAATGAACAATGCAGGTTAAAAGCAAACTGGATATCTCAAGTTTTTCAAGCTCCTTTTACTCGTAGGGCAAGAGGGGTGGCTATTCTTTTTCGAAAAAATGTTCCATTTCACCTTGACTCCATGGTAGCAGATCCATATGGTAGATACCTCATGATTTCAGGCCGTATAAATTCTCTTCCAATAATAATGCTTAATATCTATGCTCCAAATATAGACAATCCTGATTTTTTGTAAAGGCTTTCAATATGATACCAGCATCCTGTCCTAACGTCATCATTGGAGGGGATTTCAATTGTTTCTTGGACCCCATCTTGGATAGGATGTCAACAAAACCTCCTCCTACCATTGCCTCTGTGCAAACGCTTAACTGTTTAATTAGAACAAGGAACATGGTGGATGCCTGGAGATTACAACACCCTACTAGTAAAGATTTCTCATTTTACTCACATGTTCATAAAGGCTACACTAGAATTGACTACTTCCTAATCTCTTCTGAATTATTACCCTGCCTAGTGAACTCAACGTACCACAACATTTTGATATCCGATCATTGCCCAATCTCACTTCAATTTAAAAATATACTATCTAAGCCAAAGTTTAACTGGCGGTTCAATCCTCTCCTACTCCAGGACAGCTCATTTAAAAGGGATATTACTGCTCATATTGATGAGTTCCTTGCTACTAATGACAATGGGGAGGTCTCCGACTCTACACTGTGGGAGGCCTTTAAGGTTGTAATAAGGGGTCACATCATTTCATTTGAATCATCTAAAAAGCGTGAATTCAACCGCTGACTTGAGGAAATTGAAAATATCCTTCCGATACTTGAAGAGACATACAGAGCATCCCTGTTACAGTCAGATTATAATAAGATTTTAAAACTGAAATATGAGTATAACAATATCCTTAGTAAACGCATAAGCAACCTTTTATTAAAACTTAAGCAGAAATCTTTTGAACTAGGTGACAAACCTGAAAAGCTCCTAGCAAGCCAACTCAGGGGAGAGCAGGCAAAACAAGCTATACACAAGATTAAAGATAATTCAGGCAAACTATTGACACAACCTAAGGAGATAAATACCTGCTTTAAGAATTTCTATAAGGAACTCTACTCTAGTAAAGTAAAAGTTACAGAAACAGACTTCAGTAATTTCTTTGACAGTCTAAGTATGCCCCAACTAAACATTGCTTCGAGGGATGATATCGACACCCCAATCTCTGAGACTGATCTTTTAGATGCTATTCAGACCCTACCCTCTGGAAAAGCAGCTGGCCCAGATGGGTTTGGTTGAGAATTCTATCAGGCATTTCGGAAAGAATTAGCCCCCCTCATGTTAAGGATGGTGACAGACTGAATGAAAAACAAGAGACTTCCCAGCTCCCTTTATGAAGCCAACATTTGCTTGATCTTGAAGAAAGGAAAGGAAGAGACCGACCCTGCTAGTTACAGACCCATTGCTCTTTTGAATTGTGATCAAAAGGTCATAATCAAGGTCCTTGCGACAAAGTTAGCAAAGCACATTTAAAAAATTCTACATCTCGATCAGACAGGATTTATCCCTGGTAGATTTTCATTTAGTAATGTCCGCTTACTTTTAGACATCCTTTACTCAAACCACAAAGAGAGCACACAAGCTGCTATTATATCCCTGGATGCCCAAAAGGCATTTGATCAGATTGAGTGGCCTTTTATGATCGAGACATTAAAAAGATTTGGGTTTGGCGAGAAATTCTTAGAGTGGGTTAAAATTATCTATTCTTATCCTGTTTCCTCTGTCCTCACCAATATGGATAAATCTCAATTTTTCGAACTGCAACGTGGTGTAAGACAGGGTGACCCCCTATCTCCACTTCTTTTTGATTTAGCTCTGGAACATCTGGCTATAGGAATTAGGAGGCACCCAGGTATTCATGGCATAAAGTGTGGCAATGTAGAAAGCCTGGTAAATTTGTACGCTGATGATTTATTGATCTGCATGTCTGACCCAGTAACTTCAGTTCCTAACCTCTTACAGTATGTTAAATCATTTGGTAGATTGTCAGGATACACAATTAACTGGGACAAAAGTGAGTTTTTGCCTTTGAAGGATAACCTGAGCCCTGCTTTCTTAAAATCTCTCCCATTCAAAGTAGTCACAACACATATAACTTATCTTGGCCTTAAGATCTCCAGAAACCCCAAACTTTTAATAAAAATGAACTTCTTAGACATGATAGAAAGACTTAAAGCTAACATTAGGAAATGGAAGTTGCTCCCTCTTTCTTTGATTGGTCGAATCAATGCAATAAAGATGGTTGCACTCCCAAGATTCCTATACCTTTTTCAGAATCTACCCATTATGCTTCCATCTTCTTTCTTTAAACAACTAGACTCAGTCATTGTTTCATTTCTGTGGGACAGTAAACCCCCTCGCATTTCTAAACTTCACCTGCAGAAAGATTCAAGCAGTGGGGGCTTTGGCCTTCCTGTGTTTAAGCACTACTATTGGGCTGCAAATGCAAGAGCCCCAACTTTTTGGCAACAGGGCTTCCCTGATGGTAACTTACCTGCCAGCTCCCCGCTCTGGTTAAGAATTGAAGCCACATCAACTACAGGAACCCCTCTTCCAGCACTTCTCTTTTCAAGGATTCAGCCCTCACATGACCTACTTAGTCATAATTTCATTCTTAAAAACTCCATTAAGATCTTGGATCAAATAAGAAATTCTCTAGGTCTGCAGAATCTTTCAACGCAAACTCCGATAGCATATAATCATCTGTTCAAGCCAGGCTTAATGGATGGTGTATTTCTGAACTGGAGAGAAAGGGGACTGTGCTGTATTGAAGATTTCTATATAGACAATACATTTGCTTCATTTCTCCAACTTCAAACCAAATTTAATCTCCCCAATTCCCATTTCTACCGTTACCTTCAGGTGAGGCACTTTGCTCGCGAATCTATTCCACAGTTCATAAACAAACCAAAGAGCTCGGTGTTTTATGATACACTTACCTCAAATCCAAATACTAAACACTTGATCTCCCGTTTTGTATCTGTCTTTAAAACACCTGTGAGTACGAACCATCTCAAGGAGGCCTGGGCTAAAGAACTTGGCTCCCCAGTGTCAGATGAACTGTGGGAGGAGGCCTTGTCCAGTACAAAGAGCTGCTCTATAAACTCAAGATATAGGTTAATTCAGTTTAAAGTTATTCATAGACTGCATTATTCCAAAACCCGACTAAGTAAAATTTTTGACTCAGTCTCATCCTTGTGTGATAGGTGTGGAACTGCAGAAGGCTCACTCTCGCACTTATACTGGCACTGTCCAATACTAAATAATTTCTGGAGCGACATTTTCAACTGGTTTTCAAAACAATATGAAATAAACATCCAGCTAGACTTTAATTTAGGAATCTTCGGCAGCTCGGACTCGACAAGGCCTCTTCCCTCCCACAAAAGACATATTCTTAATGCAGGCATGGTTGCTGCTAAAAAATTGATATTACTTAACTGGAAGTCCAAAACACCCCCATGTTTCAAAAGATGGCGCAACGAAATGCTTCTTTTTTTTTTTTTTTTTTTTTTTTTTTTTTTTTTCCCCTTGTCTGCATATGTCCTATAGTTGAACACTGTGTCCAATGCCAACGTTTAAAGACCAATGCATTTTTTTATTATTGCAGTGAAGCATAGATAGTTATGATTCATTGCCATCAGTGACCATCACCAGCCCTCCCTGTAGGCTACTCCATCAAATTAAACTTTATTTATTCCCCGATGTGAGCTGGAGGGGAGGGCCGTGCTATACCACAGTGTGAAGGAGGGGAAATTAGTGACAGATAAGACGAGACAAGACAAACAGGAAAGAGGACAGAAGAGGATACAAAGAGGGGGAAAGGACAGACAGGGAAAAGGGCAAACAGGTAATGTTGATGATATTAAATAGCAGTCCAAGTGCTGTGTTGTTCTAAGTAAAATTCAAGGAGTGACAACTGTAAGAAAGCTTGGGAATGTCAGAGAAGTGGGATCCCAAAAGAAGTGCATGAACCAGCAGATACGAGAGACGGAGGGGGCATGCGTTTCACGATAGAGTGAAGAAGTGCCAGAAGTGATTCAGCATGTTCTGATGGGACACACCACCTGTCTTCGGTGAGTCCCAACAGGAGCATGCGTACTTATGCAGGCATGTATGTGGGGTGATCACCGAAGTCCCAGGTTGACCATTCCCTGCAATACCTAGGAGCCCAGAGACACCCCCGAGAGGCCAGGACATCCAAGACCCACCACCAGGGCCCCGGACGTCACCCAATCCAGCAACAGCCCCCGGACCCAGAGGGGGGCCAACCCTCACCACCCAAAGCACCGAGGGTGACACTAAGGGGGCCGCGGGGGGAGGAAGGTCCGCGCCCAGCATCCACCCCCAACCAACCCCCCATCCACCCGGCCCACCCCACAGCCCCCATACCCCCATACCCAGCCGCCCCCCCACATCCCCCATGGCTGGACCGGGGTCCCCCAGCAGCCCAGGAGCCAGATGTCCCAGGACCGGGCGCCCTCTGGGGATCTAGGGTGGGTGGGACAAGGGCGTGCAGTGTTGAGGCCAGGAGCACACTCCGCCCCCCCCTTGAGGAACCCGTCCCGGAGGAGCACAGGAGACCACCGCCCACGGGCCCAGGGAAGCGCCCGGATCCACCAACACAGAGCGGCACCCCACAGGTAGCCACCCATAACGAGACCACAGCAAGCTAGTTCGGGGACCCGGTACCACAGCACACCAAGGGGCGTACGACCCCACAGGGCCAACCCGCCCCCAAGGGGCCACCCCAGCCACCCCCCACAGACACTCGGGGCCAGCCGCACTGAGAGGCCCCCGATGCCGACCCACCAGATGGAAACATGCTCACCAGCATAGAATCGTGGCCAGACAGAGCCAGACCCCACTGGCCCTACCAAGCCTAAACTAGTGTTCCACCCCTTGTCCCACCCTGTTAATATGCATCTTTGCTTCCAGACAAAGATGCATTATCCCTTCACCGTGACTAAGTGTGTCCCTAATTGTGAAGTTGTGCATTAGGAGAGGGAAGGTTGGCGGAGTGGGAGCCCACCGGTCCCCACTCCCCCGCCCATCCAAAACAGGTGAATGTTTGTTTTGCATTAAAAACAGAGGGAAGGTCAGGCAGGAGAGAGGTGAGCAGGGAAGGGCCCCAGCCTGTGACAGACTGGAGCCCATTCCTACGGCCCCCTGTTCCCATCCTCACCCTCCCTCAATCTAGTGTATGTGGTGTAATTAAAAACTGGAGGACAAAAAGGGCAGGAGGGTGAGGTAGTCCCCTCCCTACCTCCCCTAACTCCAGGAGCCCTGAGTGTTGTGTGCCCCCCCCCATCCCCACACACACAAAAAAAAAAAAAAAAAAAAAAAAAAAAAAAAGGTGCAGTGTACAAGAGTGCAAGGTGAAAAGGTGAAGTGCGAGTAAGAGGCAAAGCCAGCAAGGACCAGCCCCGTCCGTCAAGACACCATGCAGGAGCCTGGGGGTTGACATCGAAAAGCCCCCCCCACACCAAGCCCCAGCATCCACAGAAGACGACCAAGATGGCCCCCCACGAGCAGGCAAGCACAGCAGGGGCACCCCCACCGGCGAACCACAGCACCAGAGCCCCCGACTCAGCAGGTGCCCCAGACCCATCACAGGACAACCACCCATAGGGCACCGCCCCCCACAGGAGGACCGCGGGACCTCCACCCGGGCCCCAGCCGGCAAGTCCCCCCCAGCCCACTCCGGGCCCCGACCTGTAAGGAAGGCAGAGATGCCATCGGGCAACCCTGCCATGAGGGAGCCAATACCCCACGGTTGCCCTGACGCCCTGTCCCGGCCCACGTTGCCACATGGGCCTACGTGGCACGGGGACAGTGACCCCACCCAGAGGGCGAGACAGGCCCCAGGGTTGGACCCCTAGGCCAGCTGGGGGCCCACAGCCCCCCCGCAGGGGCAAGGGGGGGGCGGGTAGGCAAGGAGGAAGGAGGAGGGAGGGAGACCACAAGGCGGACGGCAGGGAGGAAGGGGCATGGACGCACCGCGGACAAGCCCCCCACCCCACAACCCCCAGGGCCAGCCAAGGTGCCCCAGTGTTGGAGTGGCTAGCATCCCCCTCCAGATCCCACAACTGCGCACGGACCCGGTAGCCCCGGGGCACAGGCGGCAAACCGCTGAGCACCCCCACCTCAGGGAGGGAAGACGCCAGGCCGTCAGGTTCCACAGGGCAGTGGGTCAAGTCTGGGGTTGTAGGTGGAAAGAAATCCCCCCACTACCTTCACCGGAGTATACTCATCTTTTGGTAGTCCTGGGGAGCTGTATTAGTTTCTTTGGAGAAAGCAGTGCCAGTTAGTTTAGTGGTTATGTATGTGTGTTTGTGTGTGTGTTTGGGGGAGGGGAGTATTGGCTGACAGACAAGGAAAAGGTGCTAGTGGATTCAGACATGCAAGAAGCCAATTAAGAGTGACCAGTATGAACAATGATGTTCTGCTGTATTGATAAGAGGGGAAGCCAAGTTTTCCAGGTAGATGTAATCAGAGAAGAGGTTCTTCCATTGGGCTAGATGTATGGTGTTTCTTGATTTCCAGTTCATGAGGATAGTTTTCTTGGCGATAGTTAGTGCCACAAGAAGTAGTCTACTGTTACTTGCATTAAGATCAAGTGAAGACAAGTCACCAAGTAAGCAGAGTGAGGGGGACAGTGGGATGTGGCTCTCCATGAAGAGGGATAGTGACTGAGTGACTTCTTTCCAAAACTGTTTGATGGGTGTACAGTGCCAGGTGGCGTGAATATAGGTGTCAGGACAACTTTGTGTACAATAGGAACATATTTCTGATGCGAAACCCATTTGAGACATTTTTTGTGCAGTGTAGTGAGTTCTGTGAATGATTTTGTATTGGATGAGCTGTAGATTTGCATTTTTGGTCATAAAATAGATATTTTTTAAGATTGTAGCCCAGAATTCTGCATCCGGAGCAATGGAGAGCTCTTGTTCCCATTTATTAGAAGGTAACGCAATAGTTTGGTCAGACTGTGTTATTATTTTATATATCTTTGAAAGAAGTTTTTTTGGAGAGAGGATATTAATGAGATCCTCAGATGAAGGGGGAAGAAACAAATTTATGGTTTTATTGTTCATCTTGGATTGAACAGATGATTTGACTTGGAGATACTGTAAAAAGCTGTTTTTCCCGATGCCAAATTTCTGGACCAGATGGTGGAATGAGACCAAGGTGTTATTATGAAATATATGTTTAAGATGTGTGATGCCTTTTTCAGTCCATGTGTGCAGGTTAAGTGGTTTCCTATTACTTAAGAAATCAGGATTATTCCAGATAGGAGTAAAATTTGATGGTGCAAGAGTACAATTTGTGGTTTTGTGGAATTTCCACCAGGCTGTCAGGGTCGAAGCTATTGTTGCTGCCTTGAAACAAGTGTGGCGCTTGATGGATTGACTGAGGAATGGGAGGTCTGAAATATTTATGTCTTTGCAAAATGTTTTTTCTATATCTAACCAGGTGTTATCTGATTTGATGGGGTGTGTCCACTTGTATATATATTGTAGTTGATTAGCCAATGAGTAGTGGTGGATGTGTGGAGCATCTAAGCCTCCTTGCGTCTTGGGTTTTTGTAGAGTTGTAAGTTTTATCCTTGGTGTTTTGTTCTTCCAGTAGAATTTAGTGAACATTGAATCTAAAGCCTTGAACCAGGTGAGCGTTGGATGAATTGGAATCATTGAGAAAAGGTAGTTTATTTTTGGAAGTACCGTCATTTTGATTGTTGCTATTCTTCCTAAAATGGATACTGGTAGGTTCATCCAGTGTTGGAGGCCATTGTCTATTGTTTTCAATAGAGGTGTGAAATTGAGCCCTATCAGTTCTGTCAGCCTGGAGGAAATATTGATACCAAGATAAGTGATGTGACCTTTGCATGGAGGGATGGGTGATACCGGGGCTACAGCGATCGATCGGGTGTTGCGTAATGGAAGGATTGAGGATTTGTTCCAGTTTATTGAGTAATCTGAGATCTTGGAGAATGATTTGATGAGGTTAATTGTTTCTTGCAGAGATAACTGAGGGTCTTGTAAAAATAGTAAAATGTCATCGAAAATGTCAACGAAATGCTTCTTGTTGCTAAGATGGAACAGATCCGTCTTAACAATCAGAACTCTAACAGGTACTTTGTGAAAATGTGGAAACCATTTGTGGTCTTGTTAGATAATATTTAAATGCATTTCTAATGATGTGTGCTGCTACGTCATGCTCATACTATGCTCGAACTGTTTTATTTGGCATGCTGACTGATGATTTTGACGGACTCCCACCCATGTGTATGTGTGTTTTTGTCTTGTTTGTTCTGTACCCAGGTCTTGTTCTTTTTTTCTAAGGAGTTTTTTTTGCTACTCCTACTAATGTTGGTGATGTTACTGGGTGTGTTTGTATAAAAAGAAAAGCCTTAAATAAAGTATTAAAAAAAACAAAAAAAAAAACAACCCTGACTTTAAAGAGACATTCTCAATCCTGATAAGCAGTATTTCAAAGCTGGATATCAACTGTGTTTTGTGTTGGAATATTAATTAATAAAATTAATTCCTGAACTCCCACGTAGTTGCGCGTTCCAATAATTCCTATTTCTGCAGTTCTGCCATGTGTGACCATTATTATTAACATTATTATTTAAGATGCAAACAGTGGAGCTAAACAGACTTGGGGAACAAGCACAAAAACCTCCTTCAAAGCGGTCAGTGACAAGGCTTTATTTCTTCACTCTGTCTCTGATGTTTGGATGAAATCAACTGAATTTATTTATTTATGGATCCATCTGCTGACAAATGAAGTTCAGTCCATCTGATGAAAATCTGAATCTCTTGTTCAGGATGTCATCGTGGACATCAGAAGGATTGCATCTCTCCTTAAAAAATCTTTTTCTCTCCTAATCGCTCCTGATCCATGATCTGTGCACCAACATCGACAGGACCTTCTAAGAATGGGCAGGGTCTTTTCCCAGAGAGCTGATTGGTCAGGAGGTGGTGCTTGTCAACTCGTTGATCTCTTATCCAGATCTTAACCTGCTCCGGAGCAGGTTAGCCGTTCAGCATATGTTACCATGGTGATTCATCCCGGTAAGAAGTGAACCAGCTTCATAGGACAGAAAACCCAGGGTTAACCCAGAAGTTACCTCGCTAAGAGAAAATCCAGCTTCGTAGTCCTGCTTTGTCATCTGCTCTGTTCTCCACTGGTTCTCCTCACACCACAGCTCAGCTGCTCTCCTCTCATTCCTCCTGATCCTGTCCTGATCCTGTCCTGTTCCTGCTCTCCATCTGGACTAACAGGTTCATGATAATCAGCCTGAGGACCATCATATGTAAAGAATACAGATTTTCTTCCTCTTCACTGAGAGGAGCGACAGTCTGATCCATGTTTATTAATGTTAAACAGAGGCAGAATCAGCAGGACTCCCCTCTGTGACGTCACCTTCAAATGAAGGTTTTTAATGAGGAAGCAAACAGACTGAAATGTTTCCAGGAGACTGTGGTTTATTAGTTTTAAAATTTCTTTCAAAATATTCTGTTGAAGTTATTTTCCTATAAATTGCTTAACTGTTGTCTTCAACCTTCAACATGCTTTTTAAAATTGTAAAGAAATGTTTATCTATAGTTAAATGAATCATTTCAGTTTGAGAACAGCCCTTCATTTTGATACCAAAAGAGGGCACTTCAAGTTGATGATCTTTCCTTTTCATCACATCTTTAGTTATTTTGTTTTATAGTTGATGCAGCTATAATAATAATTATCATTGTTAAAGAATATTTTATAAATCAGACACTAAAAGTACAGCACTGTATATATATATATATATATATATATATATATATATATATATACACTGAACAAAAATATAAACGCCCCATGTCAAATACTGAAGACGTATGAATTGAACCGCCCTGAGTGAGTATATACTGTCTTGTACTTGTACACAATGAATATTTTTCTTGATTTGTGTGCCACATTTGAGTCCATCTCTGTCATTGAGCATTTGCTCAGTGATGCAGTGAATCCACTCAGTACTTGGGTGTGGGATACACAAAAGCAGCTTAAACAGAATGATTAGTACTCAGGCACTCCTTACAGTGGGGACTATAAAAGGCCACCCCAAAATGTCCAATTTTGTCAGAAGTAATCATGCCTCAGATGTCTGTAGTAATGCGAGAACGTGCCATTGGCATGCTGGATGTAGGGATGTCCACCCGAGCAGTCGCTGCACAGCTGAATGTTCACTATCGGACGATAGGCTGTTTAAGAGTTCGTTTCCGTGAGACTGGCAGTACTGCAAATCGACCTCATCCATGTCGGCCACATGTGTGTCCGTGATCGTGTTCCAGTTCCGGGGAATGTGCGACAGCTCCGTGTGTCCCTCCAGGAGGAGCAGAATAACATCCCACAGGCCACCATAGACAACCTCATCAACTCCATGCAAAGACGATGTGTGGCTTCCTTTGAGAGACGCAAATGGTGGACACAAGATATTGAAAAGTGAATTTCTTGGCCCTGACCCCACCATGTTCTACTGAATGCCACTCATTTTGAGATGCCACCACCAAGATGTAATGGACTGTTATCTGAACGTTAATCAATAACAAAATGAATTTTGGTTGATTTCATGTGCTGATTAACTGTAATGGTAATAAAAGCTGAAAAGAGTGACATGGGGCGTTTATACTTTTGTTCAGTATATATATATATATATATATATATATATATATATATATATATATATATATATATATATATATATTTCTCACTCAATGGGTAAATCATTGAAAAAGGTCTGAGAACCACTGCAGTAGATAGAATCTATCAGATGAACACTGTGTGTCATTATATCATAAACACTACATGATCTTCTATTTGTTCCACAGAGTTCAGCAGCAGAGATCAGAGGCTCCCATTGGTCAGTCTGCACAGCAGCATCAAACACAGCTGGATGACTCCATATTGATGGTGTGTAAATGTACACACACACAGCTCCTCCTGACAATCAGAGCACACACTCATTCTGTTTGGATCTTTCTGAATCGTTTCCTGATGACACTGCAAACATCATCTCTGCCTGAATTCTCTTCACACTCAGTGTTTGACTGATTGAATGAAGCTGCACATTTCTGAGCTGCACACACTCAGAGGTCAGAGGTCATGCTGGATGCTGGTCTCACACAGACTCAGACTTTGTGAGCAGAGAGCAGAGTCCACAAACTGAGTCCAGTTTGAGCTTTAAACAACACAAACACTTTGCTTCATGTTAATGACAGCTGCTGCTTTCAGCTTCATTCTAATAAACACATCACGTCTAAAGTCACTGCAGACTTTTTCTGGATGAAAACACACCAGGAGATTTCTCCAACATGAAGTTCATTTCAAAGAAACTTGATTTGTAGAAGACAGGAGCATCCACAGACTAAGAGGTGAAGCAGCATTGTGATCCAGTCTCCATGCTGGACTCTGCAGACCAGCAGGCTTTCTGTCTGTCACACATGATCTGATGTTACCTTCTACAAGTTCAACCTGACATTTTCTTCTGTTCCAGCTGCTCCAGGAGAACATCATCAGCTTTGTAAAGAGCGAGCTGAAGAAGATCCAGAGAGCTCTGAGTCCAGATTACCCAGAATGCTTTGAGAGTCAGAGGGAGGATGAGGATGAAGAGCAGAGGAGGAGCAGAGAGGCGTTCCTGAAGATCACTCTGCACTTCCTGAGGAGAATGAAGCAGGAGGAGCTGGCTGAGTGTCTGCAGAGCAGTAAGAGGATCTGAACACATTTAACATGATGGAAAGAGGAAATGGAGACAACATGGGAGAGGTTTACATTTCAAACTCTGCTCTTAATATGATGAACACATCTGTATCACATCTATGAGCTGTGACAAACTGTTCACAACTGATGAGCTGAAGAGATTTCAGAGAGGAGCCAAATCAAATCCATCCTGATGTCTGAAAGCTGAAACTCATCAGACTGATTGTAGCTTCAGCTCATTCATTACATTTCTTTTTTCTTCATTCAGGAACTGTTGTTCCAGTTTGCAGACGTAAAGTGAAGTCTGAGCTGAAGGAGAGGTTCCAGTGTGTGTTTGAGGGGATTGCTAAAGCAGGAAACCCAACCCTTCTGAAGCAGATCTACACAGAGCTCTACATCACAGAGGGAGGGACTGGAGAGGTCAATGAGGAACATGAGGTCAGACAGATTGAAGCAGCATCCAGGACACCAGACAGAGCAGAAGCAAGCATCAGACAAGAAGACATCTTTAAAGGCCCACCTGGAAGACAGGAACCAATCAGAAGAGTGCTGACAAAGGGAGTGGCTGGCATCGGGAAAACAGTCTTAACACAGAAGTTCACTCTGGACTGGGCTGAAGACAAAAGCAACCAGGACATCCAGTTCACATTTCCATTCACCTTCAGAGAGCTGAATGTGCTGAAAGAGAGAAAGTTCAACTTGGTGGAACTTGTTCATCACTTCTTTCCTCAAACCAAAGAAGCAGGACTCTGCAGCTTTCAACACTTCCAGGTCGTCTTCATCTTTGACGGTCTGGATGAGTGTCGACTTCCTCTGGACTTCCACAACAATCAGATCCTGACTGATGTCACAGAGTCCACCTCAGTGGATGTGCTGCTGACAAACCTCATCAGGGGGAACCTGCTTCCCTCTGCTCGCCTCTGGATAACCACACGACCTGCAGCAGCCAGTCAGATCCCTCCTGAGTGTGTTGACATGGTGACAGAGGTCAGAGGGTTCAGTGACCCTCAGAAGGAGGAGTACTTCAGGAAGAGGTTCAGAGATGAGGAGCAGGCCAGCACCATCATCTCCCACATCAAGACCTCCCGAAGCCTCCACATCATGTGCCACATCCCGGTCTTCTGCTGGATCACTGCTACAGTTCTGGAGGACCTGCTGAAGACCAGAGAAGGAGGACAGCTGCCCAGGACCCTGACTCAGATGTACATCCACTTCCTGGTGGTTCAGACCAAATTGAAGAGCATCAAGTATGATGGAGGAGCTGAGACTGATCCAGTCTGGAGTCCAGAGAGCAGGAAGATGATGGAGTCTCTGGGAAAACTGGCTTTTGATCAGCTGCAGAAAGGAAACCTGATCTTCTATGAATCAGACCTGACAGAGTGTGGCATCAACATCAGAGAAGCCTCTTGGTACTCAGGAGTGTTCACACAGATCTTTAGAGAGGAGAGAGGACTGTACCAGGACAAGGTGTTCTGCTTCATCCATCTGAGCGTTCAGGAGTTTCTGGCTGCTCTTTATGTCCATCTGACCTTCACCAAGTCTGGACTCAACCTGATGGAAGAGAAACAAAGAGCATCCTCTATCTCTAAAGCCTTTCGAGGCAAACCTGAACTGAAACGTCTCCATCAGAGTGCTGTGGACAAGGCCTTACAGAGTCCAAACGGACACCTGGACTTGTTTCTGCGCTTCCTCCTGGGTCTCTCTCTGCAGACCAATCAGAGTCTCCTGAGAGGTCTGCTGACACAGACAGGAAGTGACTCACAGACCAATCAGAAAACAGTCCAGTTCATTCAGAAGAAGCTCAGTGAGGATGTGTCTGCAGAGAAAAGCATCAACCTGTTCCACTGTCTGAATGAACTGAATGATCGTTCTCTAGTGAATCAGATACAGCGGTCCCTGAGATCAGGACGTCTCTCCACAGATGAACTGTCTCCTGCTCAGTGGTCTGCTCTGGTCTTCATCTTACTGTCATCAGACAAAGATCTGGACCTGTTTGACCTGAAGGAATACTCTGCTTCAGAGGAGGCTCTTTTGAGGCTGCTGCCAGTGATCAAAGCCTCCAACAAAGCTGTGTAGGTGGATAAATGACAGATTAAAAACATATAGTTCATGACATATGAAACATTGAGTCTGTGCCAAACACTTATTCTTCTTCAGGCTGAGTGGATGTAACTTGTCAGAGAGAAGCTGTGAAGCTCTGTCCTCAGTCCTCAGCTCAGAGTCTTCCAGTCTGAGAGAGCTGGACCTGAGTAACAACGACCTGCAGGATTCAGGAGCGAATCTGCTGTCTGCTGGACTGAAGAGTCCTCACTGTAAACTGGAAACTCTCAGGTCAGGTTTCAGGTTATATGAATGAAAGGATTCCAAACTGGTACCCTTTTGCTCACTGTATTATTTAATTCTCTAACTTCAGACTGTCAGGATGTCTGATCACAGAGAGAGGCTGTACTTCTCTGGCCTCAGCTCTGAGATCAAACCCCTCCCACCTGAGAGAGCTGGACCTGAGCTACAATCATCCAGGAGACTCAGGAGTGGATCTGCTGTCTGCTGGACTGGAGGATCCACTCTGCAGACTAGACACACTGAGGTATAACCAGAAAACATTCATTTCACAACATAAACATAAAGATCTGGTTTTGTTTAATCCTCTTCAGAGGACTGATTGGACCTGAATCAGGAAACACTCAGACCACCAAAAGATGATAAAATAGAAAAAAAAAACTATTTCAACAGAAACCTCCAAATCTGGTCTGTAGAGACCTTCTTGTTTTAGCTCTGACAGCAGTATGGCTCTGAAGGTGGAAATGTCAGTCAGTCAAACACTTAAAACTCAAACTTTCTGAGCAGCTACTGAGAGTTGAGATAATAGACGCTCAAACTGAGGTCACCACAAAAACTGCCCCCTCTGGTGGCTGGCTGCAGTACAGGACAAAAACGCTACCTCTCTATTCATTCCAGATGGGCTGTAATCAAACTTTACAAAATGATTACACCTCGTAGAAATGTTTCTCACATCTGTATGCTGTGGTGATATTTAGATATTATTGGGCTGCATTGTGTTCAGGTCCTCTTTTTTCTGTAATGTTTCTTTTTCATTAGTTATCTGAGGTTAAAAACTCATTTAGCGATGATTGACAGTTGCCATTCTTATGGAATTTTTCAGGAATAATAAAATACATCGGGGAGGACAGTTAAGAAGAGAGTAGATGGTCTGAAGAAAAAAAGGAAATTTTTTGGTCTCCCACTTCCACTCAGATTTTTCCAAAGTTCCTCATAAGTCTCTACTGCGCAGACTCTGGCTGCACAATGGCGACCAATGGCGGCTCCCATGACAGGTTTTTTGGCTTCAAAACTGTACAATGGTAAAAGGCGGAGCCACGCTGTCCGTTCTATATACAATTTATGGTTGAGATTCTCTGATTGTTTCTGTCACACTATCAGCACTTCAACTCTCTCGGAGACAGATTTAGGATGCTCTCTCTCTATCTCTAACAGTCTCTCTCTCTCTCTCTCTCTCTCTCTCTCTCTCTCTCTCTCTCTCTCTCTCTCTCTCTCTCTGTCTCTCTCTCTCTTTTTCTCTCTCTCTCACTCTCTCTGAGTGGATGGTGAGTGAGTTGAAGGAGTGTGGCAGCATGAGTTTCAGTGTGAGTGAGTTTCAAAGTTTTTTTCAATGTTTGTGTGTTATTTCTTTCTTTTTTTCCATCTAGTGCTAAGTGTCATTGTGTTTAGGTGTTTGTGAGTGTGTGTACCTGTTCTGCTGGGCAGCATGCCTGCATACAGGTAGAAATGGATTTTGAGAAGTTGACATGCCGACATACAGTGAAGTTGGTGCTGGCAGTCAGCTGCTCGATTGAGGAGACTAGTTCGGCAGTTGGAGAGATGGGGGTTATGACAGCGTGAAGTCTGCCTCACACGTGAAGGGGGTCATTGTTATTTTTTTTTTTGGATGGCACAGCTTAAGTGAATGATGTGGTTGAAGAAGGAGTGATTATTAAAGACACCTTCACTCCTGTTCTCCCCCTGAGCATTCCGGCTAAAGTCACCTTCTCTAATGCTCCCCAGTTCATTAAAAATGAAGTGTTGGTTAAAGAGCTGTGAAGGTATGGGCAGGTAGTTCCCCAGTTAAAATGGTGTCTCTAGGATGCCAGTCCCCCTTGCTCAAACATGTTGTTTGTCACAGAAGACAACTACATATGGTGTTAAAAAACATTTCGGCTGATCTCAATTTGTCATTTAATTTCAAAGTTGATGGTTTTAATTACATGGTGTTTGCTACATCAGAGACCATGAAGTGTTTTGGATGTGGTGCAGAGGGACATTTAATCCACACTTGCCCAGAAAAAATGTTTGCCCAGGGAAATGCTCAGGCAGAACCATCTGCCAGGCCGGTGGGACTGGGTGATGCTGCTGCCACCCCGGAGCTCAGCAGACTTGCCGCCTCAGGGCGCAGTGTAGCTGAGGTGGCTGTAACTGGTCCTAGTGGAGTTCTTGCAGATGCTGCTGCTGGACCTCAGGAAAGTAAGGTGTATGATGTGGAAGAGTTGTCAGTGGTCAGTGATGAGGGCCAGGTAAAGGACAGTGATCGGGGAGACAAAGATAACTGTACAGCAAACCCAGGTTTAGACAGAAACCACCAAGAGCCTCACAGTGCCTCCTCACACAGACTGAGACAGCTTTTAGAAACACACGAGCTGCTGGATGTGTGGAGGATTTACACACACACACACACACACACACACACACACACACACACACACACACACACACACACACACACAAACATACACACATACACACAGAGTACACATCGAAAGACAATGTTTTATCTCTGGTTAGGTTTGATTGTTTTTATTGTTTTAAGCACAACATGAGTGTTTTTAAAGAGTGTCATATTGTTCCTGCTCTATCGTTTGTTTGTTTTTTGGTCTGGAAGGGAAAAAATGGAGACAGAAGATCTTTCATTCTGTGTGATCCAGTACTGGACAATCTGCCTCAGATTCCGCTGGGATCAGAAAACATGCAGCTAGTTTTTATCAGGATCTGTACAAGAATGAGTTTGTTGACCATCAAGAAGTGTTTGAGTCCTTCTATACCAGTCTTCCTCAGGTCAGCACTGACGACAAAAAAAAAAGCTTGAGGACCAGCTGTCTCTGTCTGAACTCTACTCTGCTGTGTGAGCCTGCAGAATGGAAAAGCTCCAGGTCTTGATGGACTTCCTGTTGAATTTTATAAAGTGTTTTGGAGTGTGCTGGGAGAGGATCTCCTTGAGGTTCTCAGAGACACTTTGGAGAGGGGCCGTCTGCCTCTGAGCTGCAGGAGAGCAGTCATCACTCCGCTGTCAAAGATCTACAAACTGGAGACCAGTGTCTTTACTGTGTATGAACTACAAAATCCTGTCTGAGGTCCTGG
This sequence comes from Labroides dimidiatus, assembly GCA_030710495.1. Taxonomy (NCBI): domain Eukaryota; kingdom Metazoa; phylum Chordata; class Actinopteri; order Labriformes; family Labridae; genus Labroides; species Labroides dimidiatus. Next base: position 4,014,488 of record CM061147.1, read on the forward strand.
CAGCTGGACTAAGGCAGGTGATGGGGTAGATCATCCACACAGACCAGACCTACTGTGTGTCCGTAGGCTCATTAGTGAGAACATCACTCTCATTCAGCTGTTTTGGAAGTCTCTGGTTCACTGGCTGTAGACACTGGTCGATGAAAAATATTGATGTTTAAAAAGAGACTGTGAATTTGTTTGGGTGGATATCTTCTGCCAAAGTGAACTGGATGAAAAGGGAAGCAGTGATGGTGGGAGAGAGGCTGAGGGGTCGGCTCAGTCTGCCTGGAGACCTCTTTTGGATAACAGGTCTTAATTTGGGAGTGTTTTTGGGAAGTCAAATGTTTGAGAATAAAAACAGGTAGGGTGTGTTAGAGAAAATAAAAGGACGGCTTGACAAATGGAAGTGGCTGCTGTGCAAAATGTCTCTTCAGGGTCGGGTTGTGGCAAATAATTTTGCTTCTTCCATCCTGTGGCTCAGACTGGCCTGTGTCGACCCTCTGTTCTTTCTCCTCTGCAACATCCAGAGGTATGGGATCTGACTGGACTTCAGCTGGACTGTCCCACTGGTCTGGCTGCTCGTCTGGGGTTGAGGTCGACCAGAATTTTTGATCAGTTGCTGAATCATTGGAGACAGCAGCTGACAGGATGTGAGATGGCTCTGATGTTGGACTATGGAGGCGGCTCCTTGCTGCTCGATCAAACTGACCCGTTTCCTGAGCTCTCTTTGTCTGCAGACCTGAAGGACTGTTCTGGTCCTTTACTGGCCAACGGAGCATTCTGCTCTTTAAGTGATGCTACAGGAAAGACACGTTATAAACTGATTGTAAAAACTTTGAACAAAAGACGAATGCAAACAGTGATACCCCCTGGAGGACCTATTTTGGGCTAGGTCTTGAGTTTAAACCCTCCTGGAGGTCTTTGTACAACCCCCCTTGTGTAAGAGACGTGCAGACCTCCAGTGAAGAATCCTGGATGGAATCATTGCTGTAAACTCTTTGATCTCTGTTCTTAATGTGAATGTTGTTGATCAGTGTCCTTTCTGTGTGCTCAGGGAGACGGTTTTTCAGTTTTTTAGAGTGCAGTCAGCTGAAACCTCTGTTTGATCTTCTAGAGAGGGTTTTTAGTGGTTTAAAGAGGTTTTTACTAAACAGGTTTTTATTTGGGGTTTTAAATACACTCAACAACAGAAACACAAATGCCTGCTGATAAACCTTGTCCTCAGTCAGGCTAAGATGGCCGTGTACATAAGCAGGAGGAGGAAGGTGGAGAAGTCTGAAGATGCTGTTGATGTGAAACTGCTGTTTGTAAAACTTTTAAAATCCAGGTTGTTTTTTGACTTCAGTTTTTACAGAGCAAATCAGGATCTGGAAAGTGTGCTGTGCTCTGTAGAGCACGATCAGTTTTGAACAGTAGGTGGACTGGTAAATAAAGGTCTGTTTTAAAAATTACCCCCCCCCCCCCCCCCTCTCTCTCTAGATGTCACTAAATGATCATCTTTTATTTTCAGCTGATTGATCAGGTAACCTCCCGCTGTCCTGTCTTCTTAAAGTAACATTAATACACATCTGATTTCTGACAGTTTCTACATTTAGAGAGAATTATGAGGCAGACTGAAGCAGCTTTTCTCTCAACATTTAGAGTAAAGGTTGTGAATGAAGATACATGAGGACTCTCATTAATGTTGACACCATACGTCTCTGTAAAATGTTCTCTGATATTTCATTTGTTGTTGTGAAAAATGTCTTTATGTAACACACTCTCCTGTGTGCTGACTACAGCATCACTTCACTTCTTTGATGGTTTTGTTCTCTACAGAAAAAGTCTCATCTGACTGTTCATCCACTGATGTTGTGAGTGAACATAAAGAAGGCAGATGTTACATGGTCAGAACATCAGAATGATTGAAAACATGTAGAAACACACAGACCTAATCTTTAGGAGACAGTGTTGTCTGATCAAATGAATCTGATCAAATACTATAGAAACTCATTTTTCCTCCTGACACATAAAAAGAGCGGACTACTTTAAAGAGACAGAACAAAGGTAGAGCAGGAATTGGCATAACTCATTTCAAAGAGGACATAAGAAGCATAATGTGGACTTTATGGATCCACAGAGCAACAGACAGCCTTTGCTTTTTGACTCTTTTTGTTCTTCTTTTTCTCCGAGGATCTCAACACTGTCAGAAAAAGTGAGAGTGTGATGGAGACGGTTGGCTCAGATGAGTTTCAGCCTGTTTCTCTGTCACAGTGACAAACTGAGGATCACTGCTTCATGTTGAACAGCAGTTAGGACTCATGTTGGACAGAAAATCATTCTGACTGTGTTTCTTCCTCCAGGGTGGACCATGGTGGACAGCAGTGGTTAAAACCTGGTGTGAAGAAGTGTAAGTGTGGAATCAGTTTGACTCCTGATGAGCAAACAGCAGACTGTCAGCTAACAAAGAATAAAGCCTTCAGGTGTGTCTGATGATAAACTGCTGCTGTGTTGTGTCTTTTTCTCTCCATCAGATTTCTGTGAACTCACTCTGGACTCAAACACAGCAAACAGATACCTCAGACTGTCTGAAAACAACAGGGAGGTGACATGTGTGAAAGAAGTTCAGTCATATCCTTATCTTCGACACAGTTTTGACAGCTGGAATCAGCTGCTGTGTAGAGATGGTCTGACTGGTCGCTCTTACTGGGAGGTCGAATGGAGAGGATGTGTTGAGATATCAGTGAGTTACAGAGGAATCAGAAGGAGAGGAGGCAGTGAGAACTCTACGTTTGGATCTAATGATCAGTCCTGGGGCCTGTACTGCTCTAATAGAGGTTACTCTGTCCGTCACAATAAGAGAAGAACAGACCTCCCTCTCCCCTCCTCCTCTTCCTCTGGCAGAGTAGCAGTGTATGTGGACTGTCCTGCTGGCACTCTGTCCTTCTACAGAGTCTCCTCTGACACACTGATCCACCTCCACACCTTCAGAACCACCTTCACTGAACCTCTTTATCCTGGGTTTGGGTTTGGGTTTGTGTCTACTGGTTCCTCAGTGCGTCTGTGTTCTGTGTAGGAGGGAGAGTCTCCTCCTCTCTACACAAACACTACAAACACAAACAGCTGTTGAAGAACAGTTTACCCTCTGCTCTAACACACACAAACTTCCTCTGATTCTTTGACTCTTTCTATCCTGTCTCAGCAGGACTCAATGGAAAACTGGCTCACTGAACTGGACTGATTTACATCTCTACAGTGAAAAAATACGGCCTCATTCAGACTGTTTTTCTTCAATGTGTTGATGAGAAAGTTTGTCAGAGACGTCTGAGTCTGATTCATGAAACTGTTCTTCACCTGCAGAGTTGTTCTCACCTGTGTTTAAACTGATGAATGCCATGTCCTCATGAGACTGAGACAAAAAGAGCTGGAGCTAAATGAACGGCTCTCACTGGGTGATTTGAAGCTGATGTAGAACAATCTAGAAGCAGAGACATGGGGCTGCAGGTGTTCTGCTGGATGTTCTTATGGTTTTGGTTGATTTGGACGAACACTTCCTGTTTGATTCTGTTATGTGATGTGTTTAAATGCTTCATAGATGTTTAGTTTTGGATATTTTTTACACTCTGTCTCATAATAAAGTGAATAAATAGTTTGATTTTAAAGTTAAAGTCTAAAGATGATCTCTGATTCCAGAAGTAGGGCCCTGACCTCCAAAGGGGGGTCAGGATTACCCAGAGATGATGATCTGGTTTAGAGTGAATCCAATGTGATGGTGAATGTATTTGTAAAGCTGTAGCTTTAACTTGCTCCATGTTAAAGTGTTCGCTCAGTGCATTTTGGTTAAATGTCAACATTTGCTTTTACAGGTTGGAACAAACATTGCATCGTTCAGATTAAAGTTGAATATATTTGATCAAACATGTAGAGATGAACTCTCTCTGAATAAACCATCTGGACTTCAAATGATTTCATGTTGATCTTTAATAATATAAATGTGAGTTTTATTCAGCAGTTATTTATCATGAGGGTAAACAATGTGTTTGATTCACTGCTCATTCATTTACTAATACCAGGCATTTTTCCTAGTCACCAAGTCACAGTGTGAGTGTGTTATCTGTAATTATTACACTGAGAGTTTTATGGAGTAGCCATGTTTCATTTGAATAAGTTTATGTGAAACTCCTACAATAACCACAACCAGGTTAAATTTAAAAACAGGAAGCTCTGAGGGGCTGTTAGCCAGCATGAATTTGTTTTTCTTCTGGTGATGAATGACAGCTCAAGCAGCAGAAACACTTGAATAAAGAGAAGAGGTCTTGGACTACGAGTCATTCCAGAATTTGAGGACAATTTAGGCATCAAGAGCTTCAAAAATTTGCTCCTTTTTATCATTATCTTTTATGATTCAAGAAAAACAGATTTGTAATAAAATATCAGATAATGTGATTGGTCCAACTCGGGCGTCAAAGGTTGACTTTGTATGAGACATTTTATGTGTTGTGTGCTATGCTTAGCCCAACCCTGTTATGAATACTCAGGAAAATATTAGTGCTAGTATAAAGGCATGGTAATACCAGTCCTGCATCCTTACAGAACTACACAGACTCATGATAATGTTCTTCCTGTTGGATGTTTTAAAATACAGACTTGGTTTAGGTCTAAACTTCACAGCTGTGAGTGTTGTTTGTTTTCTTATTCAGGCCTAAAACAATCAGCCTATACAAAGTTCAAATATGTGGAAATATGTTCAGCATCCTGACTGTCTGCATCTCCATCATCCTCAGCCCCTGTGTCTCTGTTGTCCTCTGGCAGCTGCTCATCATCGCTGGAGATGAAGGGAATTTCCTGGACTATCCTGCAGGCTTTCTAATTCTTCACTGTGTTTGTGGTTTACAGAATATGAAGATTGTAACTCACACAAACTACAGATCATCTAAAGGTGTTTGTTTATAAATAAATAGCCTTCAAATATTACAAACATACACTGATTTCCAACTAAAGCAGTCTCAAGAAAAGGTGAAGCGTTACGTGACTTGTTTTGGAAATATACTTGGCGTTTCCTGATGTCTTCTTCAGTGGAGACATGGTCATACTTTACTGCTGGTTTGAAACAAAATGTTCAAAAATAATAGAATAACACTGTTTCTTAGATGTTACTGTACATCATCATATTGTTTTTACCTCTAGAGTTCTTTTGGAACAGAAGGATTAACAGGATATTCCAGCAGGGGTCCACAGGTGTGGCTGTCTGTCGCTCATCTTGGAGTCAGAGAAAATTTACTTGCAGTTACACCAACTGACCACTGAATAAAGCTCAAAGGAGAGGAGCAGCAGAGAGCACTACAGAGGCTGATCTACAGTTCAACCATAGAGATCATTAACTTTAGGAGAAAATGGCTTTTAAATAGCTGAACACAGCAGTCACCACTATGCACCAGGGAGTTCATTTCAGTATTGATTTCAAAATATTTGTTTAAATACATTACGAATAAAGTCACTCAAACCATTAAAAAGACAAAAGGTCAAACTCTCATGAGTTTAAAACCCCAACTCCAATTAAGTTTGGATATTGTGTGAAACATAAATAAAAACAGAATACAATGATTTTCAAAGCCTGCAACATGTTCCTAAAAAGCTGGGACAGGGTCATGTTTCCCACGTTTTCAATGGGAGACAGGTCTGGACTGCAGGCAGGCCAGTCTAGTACCTGCACTCTTTTACTATGAAGCCATGCTGTTGTAACACGTGCAGAATGTGTCTTGTCATTGTCTTGCTGAAATAAGCAGGGACGTCCCTGAAAAAGACGTGGCTTGGATGGCAGCATATGTTGCTCCAAAACCTGTATGTACCTTTCAGCATTAATGGAGCCTTCACAGATGGTCAAGTTAGCCATGCCATGGGCACTAACACACCCCCATACCATCACAGATGCTGGCTTTGAGACTTTGACCTGAGAACAATCCAGATTGTCCTTTTCCTCTTTGGCCTGGAGGACACCACGTCCATGATTTCCAGAAACAATTTGAAATGTGGACTCGTCAGACCACAGCAGACTTTTCAACATCTCAGTTGAGCTCGGGCCCAGAGAAGCCATATGATGGGATCAAAGTCCAACCAGTGTGCCACATTCTTTTAATCACCATAATTTTAAAAGCCGTCCTTATTCATCAAACATAAAACCTTCACTTATCTTCTGAACTCAAACCAAACCTTAACTAAGTATAAATGAGTCATTGTCATGATATTGTTACGGCTGCATTTGTTTCTGTGTTCCCTGTCTCTCCCCTTTGCTTGTTTACAGGTAAGACTCTTGATTGTCAATGTAGCTCACCTGGTTTCAGTCTTTTAACGCTCACTGCTGCTTGCAGCAGGGAGAGACATTTTTGTTTTGGTGACTGCTGCCCTCCTGCCTCTCCTTGGAGTTTGTTGTGGTGTTTTGGTTTGAGCACTTTAATTCTTCATGTTTATTAATAAATCCCATTTTGTAATTGTTTAGGTGTTTTTAGTATTTTGTATGGGACATTTGTGGATTATTGTTAGACCCACAGGGCCACTTTTAGTTGGGGCGTAACAAATACAATATGTGTTTTAAATAGCCATTGATAACTTTTTGGGGAGTTTACATGAATACAACAATTTGTTTAACCTTCAGAAATTGGTGGGATCAAAATACCACCTGTTTTTAAATGACAGGCATTTAAAAACCATTTGTCCGATCCAAAAACTGAAAAAGCTGGTGTAATCGTCATGTTCTCAAGTTTCCAAGAATACCTGAATGTATCACAAGTGACGTCAGCAACATACCTGAACAGGCCAGAGAAGACAACCAAAAAATTCAACCAAAAAAAAAATAAATTCTACACTTCTTCCTGCTTTCAGCAAGTCCTGAATTATTTGAATTTTGTTGCCCATTTCATTGTCTTGTGGGCGTCAAATTTCTGCTCAGAGCCGCTCAGCACCAATGAGCATGTTCTACACGTCTGCTCTCAGTGCCTTGAGAACTTGTTGCAGGGCAAACCTAACATTCTTTTTTATGATGGATCTGGGTGATGTCACAGACAAAGCATGTAGCATTGCAGTTATCCCTCACCATAAGAAAGATGCTGTCCTCAGTGACTGTGATGGTGACTGTGCTCAGATATGGACTTTGAGGGGGTGACAGAACATTCACCAAACTGTTGAATGCTCGAGCTGAACTTATGCAAACTGATCAAAACAGGATCAAACTTATAAGTGATAATGAGATTATCTTCACCACCACCATGAGCCCAACGCCCTCCACTGTTGATATTGAAGAGCCAAAGGCCTCTACAAGCGAGAAGAGCTTGTTGACTCCATAAGCCAGAGGGGCCAACCAGAAGAGCCCAGCACAAAGCTGCAGCAGGTCACACATAAAGATAATGTTCCGTCCCTATTCCAGAACAGAAAGTATACGTAGCATCCCGGTTGATTGATAAATGACTGTAAATTGAGAAAATCGTTCATTTGAATGTCCTTTAACGGAGTGAACACAGGGCAAGAGTACGGAGCCCCAGACATGACATGGTAAATAATAATAATAATTCGTTCCCACGAAATAAGTATAACGTGCGCACGAAATACTAATTCGTTCCCACGAAAAAGTATAACGTGCGCACGAAATACTAATTCGTTCCCACGAAATAAGTATAACGTGCGCACGAAATACTAATTCGTTCCCACGAAATAAGTATAACGTGCGCACGAAATACCAATTCGTCCCCACGAAATAAGTATAACGTGCGCACGAAACACTAATTCGTTCCCATGAAATGAGTATAACGCGCCTTCTAAGGTCTGAGGTAGATGTATAGTAGAGGAGCTGGTTGCACGATGGACAGAGATAGCATGATTGAGTTTTATTTTCAACTAGGAATGAGCTACAACGACATTCTGAAAAGTCTTGCATCACAAGGAATCATCATAACGGAGAGACATTTAAACAGAATATTGAGAGCCAAGTCGCTTTACCGGCGGAGGTACGACTTGGAGGCCGGGATCGGCTTTATTGTTGACCAACTCCAAGGCCCTGGTAAGCATCACGGTTACCGGTGGATGCATACGAAGTGTAAACACCACGGCATTTCCATCAGAAAAGAGGATGTCAGGATCCTCCTCTCTCTACTGGACCCCATCGGTTCCCGAGTTCGCCAAAGCAGACGTCTCAGGAGGAGGCTATATTTTGCTGAGGGACCTAACTTTGTGTGGCACATAGACTCGTATGACAAACTGAAGCCATATGGGATATGCATTAATGGCTGCATTGACGGGTTCTCACGCAGCATCATTTGGCTGCGGGCCGGCCTCACTAACAGCGACCCGAAGGTTATTGGTGGGTACTTTGTGGAAGCAGTGGAGCGCTGTCGGGGCTGCCCCAGGCTCGTACGAACTGACATGGGCACCGAGAACGTGGTGGTCAGAGACATTCAGCGGTATTTACGGAGAAATGACTTGGATGATAGAGCCGCGGAGAGAAGCTACATCACAGGGGCGAGTACCGCAAACCAGAGAATTGAGAGCTGGTGGGGAGTGATGAGAAAAGAAGGCATTGAACCCTGGATCACGCTTCTGGCAGAACTGAAGGATGAGGGATTCTTCGCTGGGGATTTCGTTGACAAAGCTCTGACACAGTTCTGTTTCATGCCAATCATTCAGGTAAAGAACCTTCATAATGATCACACCGAGAAACCCAGAAACTGTACCATCAACTCTGCATTACCTGTATATAAAATTAGAGATTTATGCCATTATGGGTTCATGTTTATTTTACGTGTATTGACTCTCTGACTGTTGTGAAAATAGGAGACATTAAAATGCAATTTAAGCTAGTTTATTTTCCCCTCTATCGAGCCCTTGAAATCCGTTGTTTTTATAGGACCATTTTCAATAATTCCGTCATGATGGATCCTATATTGGATGCCTTTCTTACATATCGTAGCCATATTTTGGTGATAAAACTACATTGGCCTCGATGCAAAGCGCCATATTGATTCCCCATAGTTCCTTTGGCGAGGGGTCAGAGATTAGTAATGGTCTTGTCCACCAATCAGAACAACGCACACAACGCTCCATACCTGCCTACCTTTCTGCGTCATCCTGTGATTGGTCAATCGTGTCCATCGCTCTGTGCTATTGGTAGAGGCTTGGTGCTTAGAATGAACTCCAATAGCCCGCTATAGTAATAATAATGAGACAAGGCCAAACGGTCTAACAAAAATAGATAATGAAATACACGGATAGCTTAAAAAGAGTTTTTTTTATATACAAAAAAGGTGCCCGTTTTTGACTATAATTTGTATAATTTCTATTTTTTCCACTCTCTGATCTTTTTTCACCAGGAGGATTTAAATGACATCCTGGGTGTTTGGAATGCCCACCGTATAAGGCCCTCGAAGAACACCAACGTGCCCAATGGGATACCTGATGTCATGTATATGGCCCCTCACCTTTGGGGTACAGAGGACTGTCTTGTTCCTATGACTGAAGACTTGACCTCTTGTAAAGACAGCTGCACATTTTTAAGTTCAGTCCCGTGTGATTTGGATGTTTTTGATTTGTGCACGATAATAATGAAGGAATCAAGCATGGAGTTCCCATCAACCATGTCCCAGGCACTTGATTTATATTTTCATCTGAGGAACACAGTTCGTCCACAGCTATTTGAGGAAGTTTAAATGGACTAAAGCGTACAAGTCGTGTACTTAAGTTTATGTTTTTACAGCATAATGTACATATGACTGTTCATTTTTGAGGGATTGTCTTGTGTCTTTGTTTAAAACTAAATAATCAGAAAAGACTATAAGTTACTGTTTTAATTTTTAGCAGTATGTCAGTAAATTTACTTACTTAAGACAAAAAGACCAAGTAGACAACTGTATAGTTTACCTATGGTGGTTTTATTATCATTGCTCTGTATGTTTGCTGAGCCTCTGTTTTCATTACAGTGGAAGAAATTAAAAGAATCCAGTGTTTGGTAAAGAATTGTGTCTTCCATAACAAATAACAGCACATTTATAAGACTAGAAAGTAAGGTGTGAATTTATAGGTGGTATCATTAGAAATGCAGGTAAAAAAATATGTAGAATGTAACAGAGAGAACATAAACATTTTGTACAAACTCTGATGGTTTATTGTTATTTCTTTTTTTTCCAAAATACACCATATTTAAAAACAGAACAGGCTGTATTTTGTAAATAACAACAGGAAAAGAGCAGTTTTTAAATCTCCTGTTAGAAAGTTTCATTTTTATAGTTACAAAATAATGTTATTTCAACTTTTTTAAAGTGTAGACAACTTCTGTAAACAACTCATTAATTTTTTAAACACCTTGAAAAACAGTCCAGGCTCACATTCTTGTTTCTACTGGGGTTTCTTCAAACAGCTGTAAGAATAATATAAACCATGATGAATTAATTGGAGTTTGGAATATGAAGCAGAGTTGCAGTTGTACCTGCAGTACACAGCACTCAGCACTCTCCCAGTTTGTAGAACTTTAACTGTACACTATATTTGGAATATTTTCAGCTCTTTACTTGTGATTTCTTTTTTCAGTAAGTAAAGGAAGTAATACAGTGTGCAGCAGGCACTGATGCACTTTAGACATAGGAATATGGAAGTTCAATGGTTGTCAAGAGAATGTCAAGAGAAACAGATGTTTTTCCACCAGGTGAAGAACTGTAAATATTTCAAATATAGTGTACTGGTGACCTGGTTTATTATTTTGAGGTGGGAGTTTTTGTAGGTGACAGAAATATGTTTTGTTGTTGTGTTGCTGTCCCTGTCCACAGCAATGTATTGCTCTGCACTTCCTCTGATTCTGCAAACAAGAAGAGTGCTGAGTGCTGTCTGCTGCAGGTAATACACTGATTAAGCATATATACCTCACACAACTCCACTAAACAAAACCTTAACTGTTCCTTTAGGCTAACCATTTGATTGTGAAAGAACACAGCAACAACTTTAAAAGCAGATAAAATAAAATGTCCCATATCAAAAGGCACAATGGGCTACATAGTTTTTTAAAAAAAATGCAATCTAACAAGGAGCTGTCACTTCCTTCATGGTACTGCTCATATTATTACCTACACCACATCCATTACCCACATTGAGCTTGTGAGAATGTTGTTAAATTCACTGCGGAAATCTGGATAACTGTGGTAACAAATGGGTAGCTTTAGTACATATCCACATGTATGGGACTGTGGTCTGCGGAGGAAATCTGTAGTTTCTATGAACTCAATTAATATGGCCTTATCCAAGAGATCAGATCCCGTGCAGAACCGCAGGAAAAGCTGAAGTTTGTTGCCATCAATTTCCCCGATGTACCTTTTCAGGTAACGAGAGACTGTTGACTGGGCTGCTGTCATCTCCTCTGGAAAGTTTAGAAGCTCCTTCACTGTTTTTGAGGTTGGTGTCTTTTGTGCAATGAAATGATGCAGTCCTTCTGGTGGTGGTAAACCAGCTACAGAACCCACAACCGGACGCCAGCACTCAATTACATACATTGGGGCCTGAATAGTTACTTTGTGTCCAATCTGTGCCAAGACAGGGAGCAGTGTGTCCTTGGTGGGGATTTGCTTGCATTCATGTGCATCAAGTACGTCCAGCAATTCATCTATGTCCACTGAATTAAAGTCCTCCAAAGCCTTGAGAAGGACTGATCTTTCTTCATGTGATACATACAGCAGAAGAGAATCCTTGAAACTACTGGTTGTCGAGCCATACAGCACTTCTTCTAGAAATGGTATCGCAAGTTTCAGTGGGAAGTAACCAGCTTGTTTCCACCCTACCACAAATACTCTTGCTACAGCCTGCCATTCTTCACACTGAAAGTCATGCCTGATGAAAGGGACTTTCACCTCAACTCCCAGTGTGCAGCTGTCATAGAAATCCATCCAAAACTCTGTCAGACAGTCTCGCAAAACACCACTTCCTTCTCCATGTTCAAGCTCTCCATTTGGTAAGCGCATTTTGATGTTGACCTCAGATGCAATAATTTTTGGGTCCTTGAAGGCACTGATCAAGTCAGTAAGACAGTGACCTCTTCTTACAATAAGTGTTACAGGACAAGACAGTGGTTCAGGAATTATTTGGGCTGGAACATCGGCCTCCTCTGCAGCCACCGGTGAATGATCCGCTGTTTGATAAGGTACATCATCCTCTTTTTCTGGAAAAGGTGTTTCAAGATTTTGTTCATCCACAGTTACATCCAGTCTGTCATCCACACTTGTGATAATGACTATGTTTGAATCTTCACTGTCGCCCAGAGTTAGCAGACCATCCCATGGTAATGTGTCATTCAGTTCCAAATATCCACTTGTGGAAGACCCATCATTAATTCCATAGTGGTTTGGTGATTCTGAATTTCTGTTTTCCACCAACAGATCCTCAATGGCCTGATTCTTTTCATTGTCAGTGAGGTCTACCACCATGGGCTGCCTTGTTGCGTGATCACCCTTCAGTCTTAGGGGATGCTGTCCTGTTTTCTTTTTTGTGCACAGATAAAGTCGCAGAATTTTGACCTTGCTTTGGTTATACAACTCGTCTATTGTACTGGACACATCAACATGTATCTGTGAACTCTCAATATGAGTTGAATAGTGTGAAAGACTTTTGTTTTTTTTTGAATGGCCTTTGGGGAAAAAAAGATTTTCAGCCATAACTTTAATATTTGCCACTGTTTCACCTTTGTTGACAGAGAGATGCCTCGTTCCTCCACCATTTACAGACTTCACCTGTTTGTACCTTTCCTCTTCCTCATCAAAATCCATCCATCCAACCTCAATTCGTCTCACTCCCCGTTTGGCACTTGTATTTCCTACCCACTGAGATGATTTCTTTTTTGGAGGCATTCCCTCAGCTCCAGACAGTCTTTGTCGTAGCCTTGAAAGTATGGATTCTTTCCTGGATGGTGATTTTTGTGACAGTGCTACTTGTCTGCAGAAGGCCACAGTGGAGACTCTATCTCCAACTTTGGGAATGTACTTCGCCAGGTCACTGTCTGTCATTAATGGAATGACAGTTTCATCAATCTGGAAAAATAAAAGATACTCCAAGTCAATAAGAAATTAATTAATAGATAATACAAATGCATAATATAGAATATCAATAGATATTTAAAGGAAGTTAGGATTATAACTATATTGTTGGTATATGGGTATAGTTATTCACACGTTAATTTTTTATTTTATGTAGCCTACTTTTGATTACAGTTACTTTAAATAATGATGCAGATATTTTTACAACTTGAAATGACTGAGAATTATTTTGAATTACTGTGTAAACACATTGAGCTTATCCGTTCTGGTGTGACTATATTCTACACTAACTTTCAGTCAATATTAATCTTCTGTTTCCAAAAAAAGTACACACACACACACACACACACACACACACACACACACACACACACACACACACACACACACACACACACACACACACACTTCGCAAGCAAAGACAACAGTTACAGTGGCTTACATTTTCATCTTCAAGTTTCTGGATCACATCTTCAAGCTTACGCTCCATCAAAAATTCTCGCAGCCGAGTATCCATAGTTGACCTCTAAACCACAGGAAAACAAAATTAATTCACACGTAACCTTAACAAGTAGTAGATTTACCAGATTCTGGAATTTTGATTCCAAAAACAAAAAACAAGTGAGGTGCACAGTGTCGAGTTGGAGGGAGTTTGCCAGTTTGAACACATGAGTCTTGAGTCTGGATTTGAATGATGTGCTGTAGTCTGACTGTCTTATTTGGGAGGGGGATTCAAGAGTTTGGGTGCTGAGCAGCTGAAGGCTTGGGCACCCATGGTGCTGAGGCATGTTGTGAGGGTGATTAATAGTCCAACAGAGGTTGAGCGGAGGGACTTACTGCCCAATGTAAATTACGGTAATATATCTGTTGTACCACTCAGTGCACTCTCACTGCCTCCCATTTATTTCTGGTAACAGCAGCAAAGTGTAGAGCTTTGAAACTTTAAACTTGTTGCAGCTGATTTCAGCATATTGAAGAACTGTGTTTGACTCTGACAGGTCGCATGACATCTCTTTATCTTTGGCAAATCAAAGTGAAATGATTTTTTGATCTGACCAACAATCTAAAATGGACTTCATCAAATCAAGACCAATCATAAAAAACATCAATCTGTTATCATAATGGCTAAAAGTAATTATAGCACACTTCATGTGCAGGTAATCGTAAGACAAAAACATGTCCGGAGAACCCTACAGACACCTTCAGTAGTTTAGAGCAACAATAACAACCTGCATATCACTACAAGCTAGATTCTGATCACTGATAGGCTATTGGTTCCCTTGGCAACATGATAGTGTGAGTGAGCGGTACTGTGACTGCTAACTGCTAACTAGCTTCGTGCGGTGGCATCATTAAATGCTAAGAGGCTGTCACACCTTATGATACTTTCAAAGGAGATGATAATTGAAAGGCGAAAAACTGACTTTTTGATCACGTTACATCCCTCAGCTTCACTTTAAAAGTGCTGGACTACAGCTCCTACAGACACGAATGTGTTTACGGCTACACATTAGCACAACACAACAACGTGTAGTACAAGGGTGAGGATACAAGTTTGTAAGTCGGGTGAGACATCAGCAGATAGGCTACCCATTGTAACAAAGTATCAAACAAAAACACAATTAAATACGGAGCCCCAGACATGACATGGTCAATAATAATAATAATTCGTTCCCACGAAATAAGTATAACGTGCGCACGAAATACTAATTCGTTCCCACGAAATAAGTATAACGTGCGCACGAAATACTAATTCGTTCCCACGAAATAAGTATAACGTGCGCACGAAATGCTAATTCGTTCCCACGAAATGAGTATAACGCGCATTCTAAGGTCTGAGACTGCGGTCACGCCATCGACGCTTCGGAAAAGCGCAGTCGTGCTATCTACACTTGAAAATCGATCGATAAAAAATCGACAATTTAACAAACAATTTAAGATTGATTTTTTATGAATTTTTCAAATCAGCTCCGGTAGCCATGCGTGTGTACAGTGTATGACTTAAGCATGCAATAACTTGAAAACTATACAATGAAATGACTTGAAATTCACCACAGTGGTACCTGGGGACCTGGAGAACAAGAATATGTTACATTACGCTAAAAACAATTTAAGATTGATTTTTTTATGAATTTTTCAAATCAGCTCCTGTAGCCATGCGTGTGTACAGTGTATGACTTCAGCATGCAATAACTTGAAAACTGTATAGTGAAATGACTTGAAATTCACCACAGTGTTACCTGGGGACCTGGAGAACAAGAATCTAGTGCAGTTTCCCGAAAACAATTCAAGATATTTTTTATGAATTTTTCAAATCAGCAAATATATCAATGACCTGGTTTGACTTTTTTCTTTTTTGTTGATTATTTTATTTTGTTTGTTGTTATATTACATGAAAGCAATGACAGATGTATGTATACCAACAAATGAAAATATGACCAAAAAAGCAACTCTCCCTTTGGAACTTGGAACTAAACTTTTGGCCATTCGAGTATTGATTTCTGAGTTTACGAGGTGCACTTGAATGTACCATGAAGCCGCACACACTCATTACCCTACAAAGCAATGTAGTTGGGCGATCGATTTTCAAGCGTAGATAGCAGGACAGCGCTTTTCTGAAGCGTAGATGGTGTGACCGCAGTCTCAGACCTTAGAATGCGCGTTATACTTATTTCGTGGGAACGAATTAGTATTTCGTGCGCACGTTATACTTATTTCGTGGGAACGAATTAGTATTTCGTGGGAACGAATTAGTATTTCGTGGCCACGAATTAGTATTTCGTGGGCACGAATTGGTATTTTGTGGCCACGAATTAGTATTTCGTGGGCACGAATTGGTATTTTGTGGCCACGAATTAGTATTTCGTGGGCACAAATTATTATTTTTTTGAGCATGTCATGTCTGGGGCTCCGTAATTAAATGACTTCCTAAATGCGGGTTAACAAGATATTGACTAGAACAGAATAAGAAATGACACTCACCTTAAGAACGTCGTAGGCTACTGCAGGAAAAGGTGAGCTCGATTTGCTTACCCAGCTATCCTGGAATAATATCACTACTATTGGTATTTCGTGCGCACATTGTACTTATTTCGTGGGAACGGAATGATATTTCGTGGGCACGAATTGGTATTTTGTGGCCACGAATTAGTATTTCGTGGGCACGAATTGGTATTTTGTGGCCACGAATTAGTATTTCGTGGGCACGAATTGGTATTTCGTGGGCACGAATTGGTATTTCGTGGCCACGAATTAGTATTTCGTGGGCACGAATTAGTATTTCGTGGGCACGAATTAGTATTTCGTGGGCACGAATTAGTATTTCGTGGGCACGAATTAGTATTTCGTGGCCACGAATTAGTATTTCGTGGGCACGAATTATTTTTTTTTTGAGCATGTCATGTCTGGGGCTCCGTACAAGAGAGAAGAACAAAGAAAAAAAAGAATCAAGAAAATATCAAAATATTTGTACGTTTACAAATCACTTTAGCTCTTAAAATTAATGTGTTCAGCCATGTTCTTAAAAGTATGTTTTCAAACCTCTTAGAACATTTTGAATAAGAATTACTAACATTTATGAATTCTTACTGTTACTTAATGCCACATAAGAGTCAGAATATACTGCTTTAACTTACTTCAGTTAATAAGGAAAATGACACATTAAATTGTTCCTTTCAAACAAAAAATAAATTCACAATTTCAGATAGCTTTTGGCATGATGGGGGTAACTCAGAGCTAGCATTCATGCTAGCTCCGACACTCTGACACAAAACCCAAACCTAAAATACATAGGGATCTTGTGCCTCCATCAGCCAGGTGCTTTTTAACATAAAAACAACCTTTCAGTGTAACTTTTGTTCCTTGTAATGCATTTTCTTCCACTTCGTAGCATGACACTTCTGGTTTTAGATCTTTTCAAAGTAAAAACATTACAACTGTAACTCCAATCAGACCAAAGACAAGCAACGCCATCTGAGTATGGACGAGCCCCTTACCTTCTACCGGGAACTTCTTAATAAGGTGTTCCATGAAGACACATCTACTGCTCCCTGGACAATGACGTACACAATGAAAGCATTTCAGATGCAGTGTGGGGAACTGGTTCTGACAGAATAATGTCCAAATAAGGCCCATCTTCTCTGAGCTCAGTCAGTCATACAAAAGAACACTGTTTCAAGAATGACTGGTTGTGGATGAGAGCATGCTCCCAAACTTTGGCTGACATGGTTGTGAGCAGTATATAAGAGGTAAACTAACAAACTATGGAGCCTTACCTCATCCAGTGGTTACACGAATCACATGGAGCTATAAGGTGGATTTCACGCTCTCCTTCCTGAAACTGGGTTGGGTCAGGATTGATCACGTTGATCAGTAAAGCTGTGAGTTAAAATTATGGCTCATATTGAAAATTAAATCTTGGCTAATATTAACCTAAAAGTTTTGCTGGTTTCAGCCCGACACGATGTTTATATTACATGCAGTCCCCATTTCAACCACTAGATGTCCTCAGATCTCTTCAGGTTCTTTATTTGAGTTTTGCAGGTTTCAGCCTGGCACATCAGCTCCTGAGCCAAAAAGCCAAACAAATGTCTCAAACCCTGGTTTGGAGCAGTCTTTGCACACTAAGAGATGTAACAGGATTGTGTTTTTGAAGGTTGAGAGGTGTGAAATGTGTACCACAGAGAAATACTGTCAGCTTGATGAACAAAATGATTGCAGCTCATGACAGGAGTTCCTCCACCAGAGTCTATAAAGTCTCCACCTGTGGTTCAGAGAGAAGGAGATGATTATTTTGTGATTATCCACCTGGTGGTTATTATTTCATGATGTCACTGTGATCTGCTCTCCATCAGGTAGTTGTTGAACAATCATGGCCCTGGATTTTCTCACATTCTTTATGCTTATTGGTCAGATGTCTCTTTAGTCTCATGTTCATGTTGTTTCTCTGTCTTCATTGTCCAGAGGCCTGTTTATATTCAAACATGCTTTAAAATCTCTGCCTCTCCTTAACTGTCTTTTTGTGTCCCACATATGTAACTGTGCTCTCTCTCTCTCTCTCTCTCTCTCTCTCTCTCTCTCTCTCTCTCTCTCTCTCTCTCTCTCTCTCTCTCTCTCCGAACCCTGACCGACACTGTGAGTAGCTTCTGTCTCCATCAGAGCTTCTGTCTCCATCAGAGCCGTTGTCAGCAGAGTCCAACAGAAAGTCCAGGATCAGTGTGATCCACACTGCTGCTTCATCACATCTGACAGAGCTGCTCTTTGTTTCATCAGAAGGTTAGTCAGCACCATCTAGTGGTCAGATAGTAGAACTACATCATGTGATCAGGGTGTCATCTGACACTGTCTGTTTCTGTCACAGGTGAGACCAGCTCTGACGTCACTCTGAAGTTATGAGGATGTGACGGCGGCGTCCTCAGATCAGACGCACACAGACACCAGGACTGACGAGGGACAAAGCAGCAGCTTCTTCTCTCCACACCTGAAGGTGGAAAGTGTCTGTAAGCTGAGCTGAACTCACTTCAACAGGTGAGAATCCTTCCAGAGAAACCTGTACATGTTTGAGGATCAGGATCACTGTGCTCACATGCTGCTGGATCACTGTTGAACTGTAGAAATGTTTCTGGATGCTGATTGGCTGTTTGAAATATGTTGTAGAGTTTCTCTCTGAGTTACAGAGCAGTGATTTGACAAAGATTGACCTGTTCTAGAGTTTGTGTTTGTGGAGTGGAGTCAGCAGCAGTTTGATCCTAATCTGAGTCACACCATCAGTGAAAAATGCAGAGAGTGTCTGAACCGGTCTGACAGCCTGGATCAACTCGGATCAGGTGCTTTAAGTTATTAACTGTTGATACTCTGAAGTGAAGAGCGTGGATGAAGAGGTCAGAGGTCAGATTCTTCAAACACTGACACTGACTCGGTTTCTCTGAAGACCCTTTAACACAGTCCAGGTCTCAACTGTCCTAGAGGCTTCAGATGGACCAGAGCCAGACCAGGGTGGAAGTGGTTTCTAATGTTTAATCTGGGCCCCTCAGCTGTCAGGAGGCCCCGTAGAGGACCAAACATTAGAGCTGTCCTGTGTCTCTGTTTGATATTTGTCAGAATGTGAAAATTTAAAGTAGAAACTAAAGATTGAAAATAGTTTCAGATTAAAATAAAGATATCTGAGGATTCAAACAGAGAGTCTTTGGTTGAACTGTAACACTACTTTAACTTTGATGTCTCTAATATATGATTGTGGTCACCATAGTGTGTTTATGGAGAGTGTGGGGGCTGTGTTTGGGCCCCTCAGATCCTGCTGGTGGCTCCAACAAGGTTTGTGTCAGTCCTGAATATCTGTGTCATGTTCCTGAGAGGAAGGAGAACTAATGTGTGTCCTGTGCTGTAAAGCTTGTTGTCATGAATGAACATGTTGTTGTGTTTGTGTGAAGGTGGGGGCTCTGCTATGAATCAGTGTGAGGACAGAGAGGAGGGAGCCCCTCCCTCTAAAAGCACTCTGTGTGGGGACCATGAGAGCCAGACCAAAGCTCAGAGGTGAGACCAGGATCTCTAACTGTCCATGACTCTTCTCCATGTCAGAGCTCAGCACTCACATCACTGCACCATCAGGACTCACACTCACAGCTCTCACTGTGTGTGTGTGTGTGTGTGTGTGTGTGTGTGTGTGTGTGTGTGTGTGTGTGTGTGTGTGTGTGTGTGTGTGTGTGTGTGTCCTCAAACCTGGAAGATTTTCAGTGTTCATGTTTTTTCATCAGTGCTTGTGATTCTGTCAGTGTCAAACATCAGAGACCAGACTCTCCTGGACCTGCTCCCAGCTGTGTGTCCTTTCAGAGTGATTGGTCTATGCATCATCCTATCCTGTTCAAACCTTCAGAGACTTGTACTGATGAAAGGTGAGCCTTTCAAAGTGAACTTCCTGTTGTTGAAACATTTGATCCTAACTGTGTTGGTGTTTTCTCTGTGAAACTGAACGTGTTTCAGTCTTTGTGTTTCTATCAGGATCCACTAGATCAGTGGTTCTCAAATGGGGGTAAATGTACTCCTGGGGGTTCATGAGGGCACTCCAGGGGTATTCAAGATCCAAAAGTATATATTACAAAAATAGCAACCAAGCAAAAATCCTTTGACACAATTAATTCAATCAGTGTTTCAATCAAATATAAGTTTAAGTTCATCAACTGAATATTATATTTAGTAGATTATTCACTTCCTGTTCCATCCAATTCTGCTGAAAACATGGATGGACACACACTAAAGAAGGCAAAACCAGAACCGGCAAAATTCTGTCAGTATTTGTAATAATATGCTTTAATGGGATTTACGTCCACAAGTTGCAACACACTCAAGTCATTGTTATTTTTCTATGGGGTAAAATTACCCAATACTTGCATGAAGCCAGCACATCTCCAGTAGCCTTCTTTTTTTAAGCAAATCTTTGATCTAAAGAGCATGTTGCAGGATATTTATTGATTTATTTATTTGTGTAAATCGACTCTTAACATTGTCTGATATTGGCTGTAGAACCAACCATTGATTTTATATGATATACAACACAAAATGGCTCAAATTTAGAGGAAGAAGTGTCTGTTTTCAGTAGAGCTCTTTAAAACACTTTTTTTTAACATGGCGTCAAAGCTCTTACACCTATTTATGCTGATGTGAACACAGCATTAGGCTACATATAGCTAGCAAACAGCGCTCACTCACCTGGACACCTGAGGCCTGCACTATGAGGCTGGATTAACACATCCAGGATCTCTCTGTGTTACCTGGGTTGACTTAAAGCAAGGGTTGGTAGTCATGGAAAACTAGCATGAATTTGAATGTAGCATCTCCTCAGGACTCCATTTAGCCCCCGTCCTCCCACACTTGGAGTTCCTCTAAAACAATGCCCCTGCTCGCATACACCAGCGCCACTGATTCACAACCATATGATGTTACTGATTCAAAACCACAGAATCAAACCAGAGGCCTGAGGCCTGTACTACAAAGCTAGTTTTTCTCTTAGCGAGGTAACTTCTGGGTTAACCCTGGATTTTCTGTACTACGAAGCTGGTTCACTTCTTACCGAGATGAATCACCGTGGTAACTTATGCTGAAAGGCTAACCTGCTCTGGAGCAGGTTAAGATCTTGATAAGAGATCAACAAGTAGAAAAACGACACCTCCTGACCAATCAGCTTTCTTGTAAAAGACCCTGCCCATTTTTAGAAGATCCTGTAGATGCTGGCGCGCAGAGCGCTCAGGAGAGAGAGAGAGAGTTTTTAGGGAGAGATGCGATCCTTTTAATGTTCACGTGGTCATCCTGTACAACAGATTCAGATTTTTCATCAAATGGACTGAACTACATTTGTCAGCTGATGGATCCATAAATAAATGAATTCAGTTGATTTCATCCAAACATCAGAGACAAAGTGAAGAAATAAAGCCTTGTCACTGACCGCTTTGAAGGAGGTTTTTATACTTGTTCCCCAAGTCTGTTCAGCTCCACTGTTTGCATCTTAAATAATGATGTTAATAATAATGGTCACACATGGCAGAACTGCAGAAACAGGGATTTATGGAACGCACAACTACGTGGGAGTTGAGGAATTAATATTAATATTATTTATTAATATTTCTGAAGAATAACTGTCTGCTCCTCCACGGTAAAGTAGGCTGCTCTGCAGGTTTTCTCCTGTCTCTTCATGTTTGTGATTGGTCAGATGCTACAGACTCCACCCCTTTAATGTGAGCGCGCTCTGATCAAGGCTGGAAGACTCTGGATTGACTCAGCGAGTTGATATCCAGCTTTGTAGTACCGCTTATCAGGACTGTGGATGTCTCGTTAAGTCAACCCAGAAAACAGAGAGAGATCCTGGATGAGTTAATCCAGCTTCGTAGTACAGGCCTCTGTCCTCAGCTCGTCGTTTTTGTTTGCACCACGTTACCAGTGCCCCAGTGAAATGCATGTGCAGGAGGCGGGCAGAACAGCGGGACGGGATTTGATTGGTTTAATAAATTGGATCCTAAACACTAGGATTGGTTGGTGTTTTCCAGGTTTACTCCTGCTGTAGACAGTGGATGTTTTTCACTCTACTTTAAGAACACATCATGCATTGGTAGCAAGTGGAAGATGGAACAAAACTAATTATTACTGACAACAACACCACCTGGGGAGTTTCGCTCCAGGAAATACAGTAGTTTCTAATTTTAATGAGGTCACAAGGTTCGAAATCACCACAGGGCAAGAGACGGGTTATAGGAAATGTATACAATCTTTATTTTCAATAAACAATATAAAACAAATAAATCAACATCAGCTGGTTCACTGATACTGTCATGTGGCGAAGTAAAAAAAGTCTAAAGAACAAACAGGGCTGAGGCCTACCATGACGGCCCAAAACTCAAAATCATGAGGGGAAAAACTGGAACACCCGTGACACCACACAGAGGCAGATCTGTGAAGAAAACCCACCACCGGGATTGGGTCGCCACCTTGGGCCTCGGTTCCTATTCACAAAAGAAGAGAATCTTAAAAACAGGCCACAGTGTCCAACACAGCTGACTGTTTATAAAACACACACAACATTATTATTTAAGATGCAAACAGTGGAGCTAAACTTGGGAAACAAGCACAAAAACCTCCTTCAAAGCGGTCAGTGAGGCTTTATTTCTTCACTCTGTCTCTGATGTTTGGATGAAATCAACTGAATTCATTTATTTATTTATGGATCCATCAGCTGACAAATGAAGTTCAGTCCATCTGATGAAAAATCTGAATCTCTTGTACAGAATGACCACGTGAACATTAAAAGGATCCCATCTCTCCCTAAAAACTCTCCCTCTCTCCTGAGCGCTCAGCGCACCAACATCGGCAGGATCCTCTAAAAATGGGCAGGGTCTTTTACAAGAAAGCTGATTGGTCAGGAGGTGTCGTTTTTCTACCTGTTGATCTCTTATCAAGATCTTAACCTGCTCCGAAGCAGGTTAACCTTTCAGCATAAGTTGCAACGGCGATTTATCTCGGTAAGAAGTGAACCAGCTTCGTAGTACAGAAAATCCAGGGTTAACCCAGAAGTTATCTCGCTAAGAGAAAATCCAGCTTTGTAGTACAGGCCTCGGCTCAGCGAATCCAAAACATGAGTGTCCAGGCTTAATTGGTTGCACAAAGACCAAAGGCCTGTTGCACAAAACTAGGATAAGGGATTAAGCCGGGATATCTTGGTTATCCTGGCTCAACTTATCTGTGATCCGGTTGCACAAAAGCAGAATAGAGGAACGCACAACATGTTTTGATATTAGTTACCATGGATATTTATCCTGTGGATCAAGCCTGCTCCAGACCAGGCTAAGTCCCAGGATCTATTTAATCTCATCCCTCATCTCAGCCAGCAGCCACCACAAATAGAAACCAAGTTATTCCACTGCCCACTACACAATGTTATCACATTCAACTAGACCCACTGTCATTATCTAAACATTTCAGATCATTAATTAATTAATATATGTATATATAAAGTATCATTTCCATAACACCACCAAAAAAAAGGTGTTTTTGAAACAAAATTAGCAGAATAACCCATGTTTTAAGACATTCAATGAAATTTCACTCATAGATCAATTCAAATGCATAACTTTACTTATTTCAAGCTTTTTTTAATGAAAAACATGTTCTCACCATCTAGATAACAAATACATTTTAACTGTCTTACAGAAGACTTTAATCAAGTTTTTTTTTTTTTTTTCAGAATCATGCAGGTTTTTAATCCAAGACTGGAACTTTTAAACATAACTGTCTAATTTTCAAAACTACTAAATATTATAAGTGTAGCTGAGTTATTTTTATGAATTTTCGGGAAATAAAAAAGTTTTGTGCTGTCATTTCCATCAACAAATGTCATATCCATCATGTGTTGGAAATGAGGAGCACTGCTGAATTTCATTCACTTGTATTGTCCTTGACATCAAGTGAGCCATTTTGGCATCTTATGTTAAACATGAAAAAAAAACCTTTAAAAATCATGACAACTGATAAGACTGCAAGTATATAAGGGTTAAAAAAAATCTCTATCATAACATTTTGTGGTGTAGTGGAAATGACAGTGACCACAAGGGACAGGTGTTTTTATAATGACAAATAAATAAAATACTAATATTTTACAAAAACATATATGTCTTTTGAATAAGTAATTCCTATTGAATCAAAATTCATTTCAGTCTTATGAGGGACTGAGGATCCAAAATATGGTCAATGGACAAAAGACAGGAAAAAATACTCATAAAACCATGTTTTACATAATAAAAAATAGTAATATAATCATGATTTTTTTCAGAGTTCTTAAAAAATGGTAAACATTGGGTTTTTGCTCACTTCCACCTGGGACACAAATTCTTTGATAGTTGGAGAATCATCCATAAATATAAATACACAGTAACTTGATGATTTTCCTTTATTTACTAAATAAATAAAAGCAAGTGAACCATCAGCTCCTTTCAAAACTGAACTCAGTGACTCTACAAGAGAGAAAACATGAATTCAAAGCATGTTATAGAACATAAGAATAAATACACATTCAAAGGTCTGTATATAACACACCCCACATCTGCACACTTCATACACACAGTATACAACACAAACATTATAAGAGGCCAAATCAGCTTCCTCTGCTGATGCAGCCATATTTAACTGGAATTCACAGCATGCGTCTCTGACAGAACATGTATGCAACTTATATTTAAAACATGCATATTTACTAAAATAATTTAACACCTATTCGTCCCTGACTGGCTAACCATCCATGTGTGATGGCACTCTGGGGGCTCTCTCCTTCCTCAGCAGACCACATTATGGAGGACAGCACAGGCCACAGTGATGTCACATGACCTCAGAGTGCTGACCCTTATATCGTGACAGTGAAAGTGTGCCTTCAGGAGGCCAAAAGTCTACCATTCCCGGTCCTTGTCCTGGAATAGGCGTGATTGTAGGCCTGCTGTGCTTCCTGGGGGTCTGTGAAGGGTGTCAGGAGAAAAGGGCAGCAGGCAGACCCCCTGTTCCCCAGCAGCACACCTGAGGATTCACCTGTCAGTACAAAATCTGATCATCACAACTTATAACAGAAAAACACTCCTGACACAGTCATGATGTAAAAAATGTTTTTTATTACCATGTGACAGGTGCTGAGAGATTCCAGAGGTCCAAAGACTCTGGAGTCATGGACCGAGCCAGACCACTTTGTCACATTGCTGATGAGACAGTCAGCATGCAGACCATCTACAATTATAAGATGAAGATTATTTAAACCAAAGACCATCACAAGAAACACACAGTGTTCATTAACTGACAAATTTAAAAAGTCATGTTCACCTGAGCGTTAATGCTGGACCTGTCATGTTTAAACTACACACTCACAAAAACTATAGTCTAATGAAACAACAAGAGGAGCTAAAATAAGATTTTATAATTTGTGACATTTACATAGTTTCGTCTCATTCATAATCAGAGCACAGGTACGTTTACGGAGCTGTTAATTAACTCTTTGGATTGTAATCCTGATGTTTCGGCGGAGGAGTGAGTGTGTATTTTATCACTTAATCATTCAGGCGGTCTGCAGTGCTTTGCCAAGCTTCTGTTGTTGTTGTTGTTGTTGTTGTTGTTGTTGTTGTTGTTTTTTAACAGTTGCGGTGTCGTCGTTTTATTTGATCCTTTACCTTCTCGTATAAGCCTCCGTTATGAATTCTGCTTCCGACGGGGAAAAGTACGCTGCTCTCGTTGTCATGGTGAATCGGTGAATCTGTGATCAATAGCGGGGTCTTTTTGAAGAAGCCGCGTGCGCGCACTGATCCAAGATTGGTTTCACCTGGCTTGATGAATCCGTGTCCGCTCATCCTGGGGTAGGGGAGAGTGGGGTAATGTGAGACATCGGGTAATGTGAGACACCCCCTGTATCTAGGCAACGGAACACATTTGTGGTCATGTGACCATTATGTTTTCAGGCCCCTCCTATTTCCCCTTGCCCATGAAGGAGAGGACCTCATGGTGCTGTGGTAAATATGTTTTTTTCACATGAATATCTTTTTTGCATGTAAAAGTAAATTTTCTTGCCGACAGCTTAAACAGCTGTTGTGCCAAAGCAAATTTATTCAGGCAGAAAAACTTATATCACACATGTTGATGAACTACCAACATATAAAACCATGTGATGATACTAGCTGAAGATTAGCCTGAAATGCTAAGAGAGGTTGTTTTTTCTAAAATTGTGGCAATGGGGTAAAGTGAGACAAATGCTGGGGGGTAAAGTGAGACACTGTCTCTTTGGGGATCCAGACACCTTCAGCAAATCTCCATTGCTGAGCCACCTTCCCTCTCCTCCATATGACCCTCAGCATCTTCCAGAGTCGCTTATGCAGCAGTGGACAGTTCTTGTAGACCTTGTACAGGACACCACTTGGTCCAGGGGCAGAGCTAGCTCTGGCCTTCTTCACAACCTCCTGGACCTCTCTCAGAAGTGGCTCCTTGGTGTTGAAATCCTTGGTGGGAGGTGGTGGTTCTACCAGGATATCACACTGTCCCAGCTCTTCCTGTCTGTAAGGATCACTGTAGGTGTTGTGGAGATGCAGGTCTATTTCCTCCTTTGAGCAGCCCAGGTTCCCATCCCGTTTCTGCCCCAACAGCTGTTTCATGAAGCCAAAGGGGTTGGCTATGAACCCAGCACGCTTCCTGGATCTCTCTCTCCGACGCCTATGGTGACACTCAGCCCTGCGCAGGACCATCAGCCTTTTCCTCAAGATAGCCCGCAGCCCTGCCAAGGGAGGTCGCTGGTCTTCACTTGCTTCCTTGTGCTGCTTCTTGAGGGACTTCAGTTCCTGTCAGATTTTGTGGATCTCGGCAGCCCTTTGGTTCATGGCGTAGGGTGTCCGAGCTGGTCTCTTCTCCTCTGCCCCAAACCTCTCCTGGGCCAGACTAATGATGATGGTTGTCATTGTCTGCAGCCTCCACATCTCCCTTTGCAGATGCTTCAAGCACTTTGTCGACGTCCTCGTCAAACTGTCCCGTCCCAAACTGTCGTCTTACAGGCCGGTGGCCACTTGATTCGAACCTTCGCCAGGGGCAGAATTGGGGGAACAGGTACTGCCACATGGAGGTTCTAGGCCCTGTGGGGTGATTCCTGGCCCGGCTCCTCCTGCATCTCATCAGATGTGGCATCTGTGCGCTGTGCCACGTTCTCCTCCACCAAACACTTCATCCTGGCCTGATGAATCTTGAGGCCACGGCTATTTTTGCAGATTTTTCCACATCTGCATACAGCGGTCGTAGTCGTTTTGCCATCGCTATTGTCCGTGTTCTTGGATCCCCCCCTCTCGGGCACCCCTGGGGGTATTCTTCCATGAGTCGATCTGTAGCTTTAAGGTGGGTTTCCTCCTCTCGGAGGAAGCGGTTTGGGCTGCAGACCCTCCCCGCCCCGGTTGCTGTCTTTCCAGGCTGTCAACTGTCTCTCCAGTAGTCACCAGTCTTTTCCTGGTCGTCAGCCAGCCTCTTCCTGGTTGTCACTGGTTTCGCCAGAAAAGTTAGTTCTTGAATACATCAGGTTCTACTGATGCACCTGAACACATCATCAGTGATGTTACCTGAGATCATCGGATGTTACGGGTCTTTCAAACATAACATTTTGAATTATATTAAGTTGTATTGTATTTTGTTCAGAGTTACTTTCAAGTGTTTAGAAAAAAATGTGCTTCATTGACCAAACCCCATGATTCTTTTGCTAGTCCGACATTAGTTCTGGATTATGTGGTTGTCAAGCCATCTGTCAGGATTCTAACTGTTACACCATGTGTTTTTATGGTTGTTTCAGATTGGAAAAAGTAAGTGGATCAGTTTATCCCCAGCAGGTTCACTTTACCCCCTTGAATTCTCTGGTCTGTCTCAGTTTACCCCTAAACTGGGGTAAAGTGAGACACAATACAGCTTTTTTTAAAACACTTATATTTTCACTGCCCTTCATCCTAAATACAGTCTGATAATTTCCATTGCTAGGAAACATCCTGAATTAATGAGAAATGTATAAATTTTACTGATATATCATTTTAGTTCGCGTACAGGGGAGCAAATGTAAAAAATGTCTCACTTTACCCCACTCTCCCCTACGTCTCAAAGCGCCAAATGTCCATCCTTCCTTCCTCCACTTGCGTCGTTCACTTGCGTCTTAGTCCCTCCCACCAGAGAAGCATGGGAGAGATGCAAGGAAACGAAGAGAGGAGTCGAGGAGATTCGTTTTAAGAGCATTGGGACGTCCTCTCCTCGGGAGCGTCAAATGACGCTGATGATGGCATCAGCTTATAGCCGGTGGATCATCTGTCAGTCAGCTCTAACAGCTGTTTGTGTGTCTGCACATGTGCGCTGTAATAACTAATCAAAAAAAAAAAAAAAAAAAAAAACAAAACAGTAACAGAGCTTTGTCTGTGTTTTTAATCTGTTTAACAAACACTTTCACATGAAGAAAACCTGACCTCTGTTTATTCTGTGACCTGTTCAGAAACACACCGATCACTTTACCGCTAAAATGCCTCATTAGATTATTTATTTATATTCAGCCTAGAGCTTATCTGATGGTGAACCCTGAAATTTATTAATATAACCAACTTTATGATGTCTCAGGAACTCTGGATATTAGTTATTAATTTAGATCTCAGGGAAAACAGAAATCCTGTTACTCTTTACAAACCTCACAAGTGTTTTTTCTCTCAGACTTAAATTCTCCTCATAAAGAAAAACAGAATCAACGAGAAAATGAAGGAGAGAAATAACCAATCACCAATATTTATTTTCAGTCTTTTTTATTGCACTTTATGGATTATTGTTCTGTTAGATGATGAATTTGACCTGAACAGTTTTATAAACTCAGCAGTGATCCTCTGTTATATTGATTTGATGACGGCTGTCTTCAGTATTTTGAGCTTTAAACTCACATCAGTCTTTTTTAACTCCAGCTTTATGACCTGTTTCAGGATTATCCTCTGGATACTGACTGTTTTCAGCTCCGTCTTTTCGCTCTTATTAAACTCTGGTGATCAGAAGTTTCAGAGTTTCAAGGCTGAGCTGCTGCAGCGTCCAATCAGTGAGTGATATCCCATAAAGGGGCGTGTCTGTCGGCGAAAAGACTTCCGCAAAGGCAGTTCTTGTGTCTCCTCGATTATCACTCCTCAGATCAACCTCCTCCCTCCTCTCTCCTCTCTCCTTTGGCCACAAGTAACGCTTTGGGACACCCTTCAATATGGCACCTCAGAAAGTACTTCCGGTGCCGCGGAGGAGAGAGGAGACTGCATTTTGCGCTTTGAGACGCACCCCTGGCTTGGTCTTTGTGCAACCAATTAAGCCTGGACGCTCATGTTTTGGATTTGCTGAGCCGAGCTCACTCATTTATCCTGGATGTCTTAATCCTACTTTTGTGCAACGGGCCCCAGGACATTAAGATCATTTTAACCAGGATAACAAAAAGTCCATCTGAATCTGATTACCAACACTGACTTTAAAGAGACATTCTCAATCCTGATAAACAGTATTTCAAAGCTGGATATCAACTGTGTTTTGTGTTGGAATATTAATTAATAAAATGAATATTAATTCCTCAACTCCCACGTAGTTGTGCCTTCCATAAATTCCTGTTCCTGCAGTTCTGCCATGTGTGTCCATTATTATTAACATCATTATTTAAGATGCAAACAGTGGAGCTGAACAGACTTGGGGAACAAGTACAAAAACCTCCTTCAAAGCGGTCAGTGACAAGGCTTTATTTCTTCACTCTGTCTCTGATGTTTGGATGAAATCAACTGAATTCATTTATTTATGGATCCATCAGCTGACAAATGTAGTTCAGTCCATCTGATGAAAATCTGAATCTCTTGTACAGAATGTCATCGTGGACATCAGAAGGATTGCATCTCTCCTTAAAAAATCTTTTTCTCTCCTAATCGCTCCTCTCACAATCTGCGCACCAACATCGACAGGATCTTCTAAGAATGGGCAGGGTCTTTTCCCAGAGAGCTGATTGGTCAGGAGGTGGTGCTTGTCGACTCGTTGATCTCTTATCCAGATCTTAACCTGCTCCGGAGCAGGTTAGCCGTTCAGCATACGTTACCATGGTGATTCATCCCGGTAAGAAGTGAACCAGCTTTGTGGGACAGATCATCCAGGGTTAACCATGAAGTTACCTCGCTAAGAGAAAATCCAGCTGCGCAGTCCAGGACACCTGCTCTGTTCTCCACTGGTTCTCCTCACACCACAGCTCAGCTGCTCTCCTCTCATTCCTCCTGATCCTGTCCTGTTCCTGCTCTCCATCTGGACTAACAGGTTCATGATAATCAGACTGAGGACCATCATATGTAAAGAATACAGATTTTCTTCCTCTTCATTGAGAGGAGTGACAGTCTGATCCATGTTTATTAATATTTAACAGAGGCAGAATCAGCAGGACTCCCCTCTGTGACGTCACCAAATGAAGGTTTTTAATGAGGAAGCAAACAGACTGAAATGCCTCCAGGAGACTCTGTGGTTTATTAGTTTTGAAATTTCTTTCAAAATATTCTTTTGAAGTTATTTTCCTATAAATTGCTTAACTGTTGTCTTCAACCTTCAACATGCTTTTTAAAATTGTAAAGAAATATTTATCTATAGTTAAATAAATCATTTCAGTTTGAGAACAGCCCTTTATTTTGATACCAAAAGAGGGCACTTCAAGTTGATGATCTTTCCTTTTCAGCACATCTTTAGTTATTTTGTTTTATAGTTGATGTAGTTATAATAATTATTCTCATTGTTGATAAAGAATATTTCATAAATCAGACACTAATATTACAGCACTGTGTTTTATGTCTTTCTTTTTTTCCAACCAAAACAGCTCTGAGCTTGTTAGGGGGGGCTTGGCAAAAAAACAACAACAAATATTCTCAAGGGGTACATCATTGAAAAAGGTCTGAGAACCACTGCAGTAGATAGAATCTATCAGATGAACACTGAGTCATTATATTATAAACACTACATGATCTTCTATTTGTTTCACAGAGTTCAGCAGCAGAGATCAGAGGCTCCCATTGGTCAGTCTGCCCAGCAGCATCAAACACAGCTGGACTCCATATTGATGGTGTGTAAATGTACAAACACACACAGCTCCTCCTGACAATCAGAGCACACACTCATTCTGTTTGGATCTTTCTGAATCGTTTCCTGATGACACTGCAAACATCATCTCTGCCTGAATTCTCTTCACACTCAGTGTTTGACTGATTGAATGAAGCTGCACATTTCTGAGCTGCACACACTCAGAGGTCAGAGGTCATGCTGGATGCTGGTCTCACACAGACTCAGACTTTGTGAGCAGAGAGCAGAGTCCACAAACTGAGTCCAGTTTGAGCTTTAAACAACACAAACACTTTGCTTCATGTTAATGACAGCTGCTGCTTTCAGCTTCATTCTAATAAACACATCACGTCTAAAGTCTCTGCAGACTTTTTCTGGATGAAAACACACCAGGAGATTTCTCCAACATGAAGTTCATTTCAGAGAAACTTGATTTGTAGAAGACAGGAGCATCCACAGACTAAGAGGTGAAGCAGCATTGTGATCCAGTCTCCATGCTGGACTCTGCAGACCAGCAGGCTTTCTGTCTGTCACACATGATCTGATGTTACCTTCTACAAGTTCAACCTGACATTTTCTTCTGTTCCAGCTGCTCCAGGAGAACATCATCAGCTTTGTAAAGAGCGAGCTGAAGAAGATCCAGAGAGCTCTGAGTCCAGATTACCCAGAATGCTTTGAGAGTCAGAGGGAGGATGAGGATGAAGAGCAGAAGAGGAGCAGAGAGGCGTTCCTGAAGATCACTCTGCACTTCCTGAGGAGAATGAAGCAGGAGGAGCTGGCTGACTGTCTGCAGAGCAGTAAGAGGATCTGAACACATTTAACATGATGGAAAGAGGAAATGGAGACAAGATGGGAGAGGTTTACATTTCAAACTCTGCTCTTAATATGATGAACACATCTGTATCACATCTATGAGCTGTGACAAACTGTTCACAACTGATGAGCTGAAGAGATTTCAGAGAGGAGCCAAATCAAATCCATCCTGATGTCTGAAAGTTGAAACTCATCAGACTGATTGTAGCTTCAGCTCATTCATTACATTTCTTTTTTCTTCATTCAGGAACTGATTATGCTGCAGAGTGCAGACGTAAAGTGAAGTCTGAGCTGAAGAAGAGGTTCCAGTGTGTGTTTGAGGGGATCGCTAAAGCAGGAAACCCAACCCTTCTGAAGCAGATCTACACAGAGCTCTACATCACAGAGGGAGGGACTGGAGAGGTCAATGAGGAACATGAGGTCAGACAGATTGAAGCAGCATCCAGGACACCAGACAGAGCAGAAACAAGCATCAGACAAGAAGACATCTTTAAAGGCCCACCTGGAAGACAGGAACCAATCAGAAGAGTGCTGACAAAGGGAGTGGCTGGCATCGGGAAAACAGTCTTAACACAGAAGTTCACTCTGGACTGGGCTGAAGACAAAAGCAACCAGGACATCCAGTTCACATTTCCATTCACCTTCAGAGAGCTGAATGTGCTGAAAGAGAGAAAGTTCAGCTTGGTGGGACTTGTTCATCACTTCTTTCCTCAAACCAAAGAAGCAGGACTCTGCAGCCTTCAACACTTCCAGGTCGTCTTCATCTTTGACGGTCTGGATGAGTGTCGACTTCCTCTGGACTTCCACAACAATCAGATCCTGACTGATGTCACAGAGTCCACCTCAGTGGATGTGCTGCTGACAAACCTCATCAGGGGGAACCTGCTTCCCTCTGCTCGCCTCTGGATAACCACACGACCTGCAGCAGCCAATCAGATCCCTCCTGAGTGTGTTGACATGGTGACAGAGGTCAGAGGGTTCACTGACCCTCAGAAGGAGGAGTACTTCAGGAAGAGGTTCAGAAAGCAGAAGAAGAAGGCCAGCACCATCATCTCCCACATCAAGACCTCCCGAAGCCTCCACATCATGTGCCACATCCCGGTCTTCTGCTGGATCACTGCTACAGTTCTGGAGGACCTGCTGAAGGCCAGAGAGGGAGGACAGCTGCCCAGGACCCTGACTCAGATGTACATCCACTTCCTGGTGGTTCAGTCCAAACTGAAGATCATCAAGTATGATGGAGGAGCTGAGACTGATCCAGTCTGGAGTCCAGAGAGCAGGAAGATGATGGAGTCTCTGGGAAAACTGGCTTTTGATCAGCTGCAGAAAGGAAACCTGATCTTCTATGAATCAGACCTGACAGAGTGTGGCATCAACATCAGAGAAGCCTCTTGGTACTCAGGAGTGTTCAC
Source organism: Labroides dimidiatus (assembly GCA_030710495.1). Classification (NCBI taxonomy): domain Eukaryota; kingdom Metazoa; phylum Chordata; class Actinopteri; order Labriformes; family Labridae; genus Labroides; species Labroides dimidiatus. Next base: position 4,047,840 of record CM061147.1, read on the forward strand.
ACAGATCTTTAGAGAGGAGGGAGGACTGTACCAGGACAAGGTGTTCTGCTTCATCCATCTGAGCATTCAGGAGTTTCTGGCTGCTCTTCATGTCCATCTGACCTTCACCAAGTCTGGACTCAACCTGATGGAAGAACAACAAACAGCATCCTCTATCTCTAAAGCCTTTCGAGTCAAACCTAAACTGGAACGTCTTCATCAGAGTGCTGTGGACAAGACCTTACAGAGTCCAAATGGACACCTGGACTTGTTCCTGCGCTTCCTCCTGGGTCTCTCTCTGCAGACCAATCAGAGTCTCCTGAGAGGTCTGCTGACACAGACAGCAAGTGACTCACAGACCAATCAGAAAACATTCCAGTACATCCAGAAGAAGCTCAGTGAGGATGTGTCTGCAGAGCAAAGCATCAACCTGTTCTACTGTCTGAATGAACTGAATGATTGTTCTCTAGAGGAGCAGATCCAACAGTCCCTGAGATCAGGACGTCTCTCCACAGATCAACTGTCTCCTGCTCAGTGGTCAGCTCTGGTCTTCATCTTACTGTCATCAGACAAAGATCTGGACCTGTTTGACCTGAGGAAATACTCTGCTTCAGAGGAGGCTCTTCTGAGGCTGCTGCCAGTGATCAAAGCCTCCAACAAAGCTGTGTAGGTGGATAAATGACAGATTAAAAACATATTGTTTATGACATATGAAACATTGAGTCTGTGCTAAACACTTATTCTTCTCCAGGCTGAGTGGATGTAACCTGGCAGAGAGAAGCTGTGAAGCTCTGTCCTCAGTCCTCAGCTCAGAGTCTTCCAGTCTGAGAGAGCTGGACCTGAGTAACAACGACCTGCAGGATTCAGGAGTGAAGCTGCTGTCTGCTGGACTGAAGAGTCCTCACTGTAAACTGGAAACTCTCAGGTCAGGTTTCAGGTTATATGAATGAAAGGATTCCAAACTGGTACACTTTTGCTCACTGTATTATTTGATTCTCTATCTTCAGTCTGTCAGGATGTCAGATCACAGGGAGAGGCTGTACCTCTTTGGTCTCAGCTCTAAAGTCCAACCCCTCCCACCTAAGAGAGCTGGACCTGAGCTACAATCATCCAGGAGACTCAGGAGTGAAGCTGCTGTCTGCTAGACTGGAGGATCCACTCTCCAGGCTGGACACACTGAGGTATAATCAGACAACAAGAGCTCAAAGACTGAAAGTGCCATAGAAAACATTCATTTCACAACGTAAACATAAAGATCTGGTTTTGTTTAATCCTCCTGATTTAATCCTGATTAGACCCGAATCAGGAAACACTCAGACCACCAGAAGATGATAAAATAGAAAAAAAAAACTATTTCAACAGAAACCTCCAAATCTGGTCTGTAGAGACCTTCTTGTTTTAGCTGACAGCAGTATGGCTCTGAAGGTGGAAATGTCAGTCAGTCAAACACTTCAAACTGAAACTTTCTGAGCAGCTACTGAGTGTTGAGATAATAGACTATAAAAAAATGGACGTCATCGCGCTCCGCTCAAACTGAGGTCACCAAAAAAAACTGCCCCCTCTGGTGGCTGGCTGCAGTACAGGACAAAAACGCTACCTCTCTATTCATTCCAGATGGGCTGTGGTCAAACTTTACAAAATTATTACACCTCGTAGAAATGTTTCTCACATCTGTTTGCTGTGGTGATATTTACATATTATTGGGCTGCATTGTGTTCAGGTCCTCTTTTTTCTGTAATGTTTCTTTTTCATTAGTTATTTGAGGTTAAAAACGGGGCTTTACATCTCATTTAGCGATGATTGACAGCTGCCGTTCTTATGTAATTTTTCAGGAATAATAAAATACATCGGGGAGGACAGTTAAGAAGAGATTAGATGGTCTGAAGAAAAAAAGTACAATTTTTTGGTCTCCCACTTCCACTCAGATTTTTCCAAAGTTCCTCATAAGTCTCTACTGCGCAGACTCTGGCTCGATCAAACTGACCCGTTTCCTGAGCTCTCTTTGTCTGCAGACCTGAAGGACTGTTCTGGTCCTTTACTGGCCAACGGAGCATTCTGCTCTTTAAGTGATGCTACAGGAAAGACACTTTATAAACTGATTGTAAAAACTTTGAACAAAAAGAAGCTGAATGCAAACAGTGATACCCCCTGGAGGACCTATTTTGGGCTAGGTCTTGAGTTTAAACCCTCCTGGAGGTCTTTGTACAACCCCCCTTGTGTAAGAGACATGCAGACCTCCAGTGGAGAATCCTGCATGGAATCATTGCTGTAAACTCTTTGATCTCTGTTCTTAATGTGAATGTTGTTGATCAGTGTCCTTTCTGTGTGCTCAGGGAGACGGTTTTTCACTGTTTTTTAGAGTGCAGTCAGCTGAAACCTCTGTTTGATCTTCTAGAGAGGGTTTTTAGTGGTTTAAAGAGGTTTTTACTAAGCAGGTTTTTATTTGGGGTTTTAAGTACACTTGACAACAGAAACACAAATGCCAGCTGATAGACTTTGTCTTTGGTCAGGCTAAGACGGCCGTGTACATGAGCAGGAGGAGGAAGGTGGAGAAGTCTGAAGATGCTGTTGATGTGAAGCTGCTGTTTGTAAAACTTTCAAAATCCAGGTTGTTTTTGGACTTCAGTTTTTACAGAGCAAATCAGGATCTGGAGACTTTCCAGTCAGTGTGGGATTATGAAAGTGTGCTGTGCTCTGTAGAACACGATCAGTTAGTTTATGGACATGTGCTGATGTGAAGTGGTTTATTTTTGGTTTGTATGTTTTTGTTTGAACAGTAGGTAGACTGATAAATAAAGGTCTTTTTAAAAATCAAATCTCTCTCTCTCTCTCTCTCTCTCTCTCTCTCTCTCTCTCTCTCTCTCTCTCTCTCTCTCTCTCTCTCTCTCTCTCTCTCTCTCTCTCTCTAAATGTCACTTAATGATTATCTTTCATTATCGGCTGATCAATCAGGTAAACTCCAGCTGTCCTCTCTTCTTAAAGTGACATTAATACAGATGTGTCAGAACATCAGAATGATTGAAAACATGTAGAAACACACAGACCTAATCTCTAGGAGACAGTGTTGTCTGATCAAATGAATCTGATCAAATATTATAGAAACTCATTTTTCCTCCTGACATAAAAAGAGCGGACTACTTTAAAGAGACAGAACAAAGGTAGAGCAGGAATTGTCATTACTCATTTCAAAGAGGACATGAGAAGCAGAATATGGACTTTATGGATCCACAGAGCAACAGGCAGCCTTTGCTTTTTGACTCTTTTTGTTCTTCTTTTTCTCCGAGGATCTCAACACTGTCAGAAAAAGTGAGAGTGTGATGGAGACGGTTGGCTCAGATGAGTTTCAGCCTGTTTCTCTGTCACAGTGACAAACTGAGGATCACTGCTTCATGTTGAACAGCAATAAGGACTCATGTTGGACAGAAAATCATTGTGACTGTGTTTCTTCCTCCAGGGTGGACCATGGTGGACAGCAGAGGTTAAAACCTGGTGTGAAGAAGTGTAAGTGTGGAATCAGTTTGACTCCTGATGAGCAAACAGCAGACTGTCAGCTAACAAAGAATAAAGCCTTCAGGTGTGTCTGATGATAAACTGCTGCTGTGTTGTGTCTTTTTCTCTTCATCAGATTTCTGTGAACTCACTCTGGACTCAAACACAGCAAACAGATACCTCAGACTGTCTAAAAACAACAGGAAGGTGACACATGTGAGAGAGGTTCAGTCATATCCTGATCATCTAGACAGATTCGACGACTGGCCTCAGCTGCTGTGTAGAGATGGAATAACTGGTCGCTGTTTCTGGGAGGTCGAGTGGAGCGGAAGGGTTTATATATCAGTGAGTTACAGAAGAATCAGGAGTAGAGGATACGGTAATGACTGTAGGTTTGGATTTGATGATCAGTCCTGGAGTCTGATCCACTCTAATAAAGGTTACTCTGTCCGTCACAATAACAGAGAAACAGTCCTCCCTCTCTCCTTGTCCTCTGACTCTGACAGAGTAGCAGTGTATGTGGACTGTCCTGCTGGCACTCTGTCCTTCTACAGAGTCTCCTCTGACACACTGATCCACCTCCACACCTTCAGAACCACCTTCACTGAACCTCTCTATCCTGGGTTTGGGTTTAGGCCCTGGTATTCAAGTTCCTCAGTGCGTCTGTGTTCTGTGTAGGAGGGAGAGTCTCCTCCTCTCTACACAAAGACTACAAACACAAACAGCTGCTGAAGAACAGTTTACCCTCTGCTCTAACACACACAAACTTCATCTGATTCTTTGACTCTTTCTATCCTGTCTCATCAGTATGAATGTCTGTTATCAAAGAGCAGGACTCAATGGAAAACTGGCTCACTGAACTGGACTGATTTACATCTCTACAGTGAAAAAATACGGCCTCATTCAGACTGTTTTTCTTCAATGTGTTGATGAGAAAGTTTGTCAGAGATGTCTGAGTCTGATTCATGAAACTGTTCTTCACCTGCAGAGTTGTTCTCACCTGTGTTTAAACTGATGAATGCCATGTCCTCATGAGACTGAGACAAAAAGAGCTGGAGCTAAATGAACGGCTCTCACTGGGTGATTTGAAGCTGATGTAGAACAATCTAGAAGCAGAGACATGGGGCTGCAGGTGTTCTGCAGGATGTTCTTATGATTTTGGTTGATTTGGACGAACACTTCCTGTTTGATTCTGTTATGTGATGTGTTTAAATGCTTCATAGATGTTTAGTTTTGGATATTTTTTACACTCTGTTTCATAATAAAGTGAATAGTTTGATTTTAAAGTTAAAGTCTAAAGATGATCTCTGATTCCAGAAGTAGGGCCCTGACCTCCAAAGGGGGGTCAGGATAACTCAGAGATGATGATCTGGTTTCAGAGTGAATCCAATGTGATGGTGAATGTATTTGTAAAGCTGTAGCTTTAACTTGCTCCATGTTAAAGTGTTCACTCAGTGCATTTTGGTTAAATGTCAACATTTGCTTTTACAGGTTGGAACAAACATTGCATCGTTCAGATTAAAGTTGAATATATTTGATCAAACATGTAGAGATGAACTCTCTCTGAATAAACCATCTGGACTTCAAATGATTTCATGTTGATCTTTAATAATATAAATGTGAGTTTTATTCAGCAGTTATTTATCATGAGGGTAAACAATGTGTTTGATTCACTGCTCATTCATTTACTAATACCAGACATTTTTCCTAGTCACCATGTCACAGTGTGAGTGTGTTATCTGTAATTATTACACTGAGAGTTTTATGGAGTAGCCATGTTTCATTTGAATAAGTTTATGTGAAACTCCCACAATAACCACAACCAGGTTAACTTTAAAAACAGGAAGCACTGAGGGGCTGTTAGCCAGCATGAATTTGTTTTTCTTCCGGTGATGAATGACAGCTCAAGCAGCAGAAACACTTGAATAAAGAGAAGAGGTCTTGGACTACGAGTCGTTCCAGAATTTGAGGACAATTTAGGCATCAAGAACTTTAAAAATTTGCTCCTTTTTATCATTATCTTTTATGATTCAAGAAAAACAGATTTGTAATAAAATATCAGATAATGTGATTGGTCCAACTCGGGCGTCAAAGGTTGACTTTGTATGAGACGTTTTATTTGTAGTGTGCTCTGCTTAGCCCAACCCTGTTATGAATACTCAGGAAAATATTAGTGCTAGTATAAAGGCATGGTAATACCAGTCCAGCATCCTTACAGAACTACACAGACTCATGATAATGTTCTTCCTGTTGGATGTTTTACAATACAGACTTGGTTTAGGTCTAAACTTCACAGCTGTGAGTGTTGTTTGTTTTCTTATTCAGGCCTAAAACAATCAGCCTATACAAAGTTCAAATATGTGGAAATATGTTCAGCATCCTGACTGTCTGCATCTCCATCATCCTCAGCCCCTGTGTCTCTGTTGTCCTCTGGCAGCTGCTCATCATCGCTGGAGATGAAGGGACTTTCCTGGACTATCCTGCAGGCTTTCTAATTCTTCACTGTGTTTGTGGTCTAAAGGATGTGAAGATTGTAACTCACACAAACTACAGATCATCTAAAGTTGTTTGTTTATAAATAAATAGCCTTCAAATATTACAAACGTACACTGATTTACAACCAAAACAGTCTCAAGAAAAGGTGAAGCTTTACGTAATTTGTTTTGGAAATATACTTGGTGTTTCCTGATGTCTCCTTCAGTGGAGACATGGTCATACTTTACTGCTGGTTTGAAACAAAATGTTCAAAAACAATAGAATAACACTGTTTCTTAGATGTTACTGTACATCATCATATTGTTTTTACCTCTAGAGTTCTTTTGGAACAGAAGGATTAACAGGATATTCCAGCAGGGGTCCACAGGTGTGGCTGTCTGTCGCTCATCTTGGAGTCAGAGAAAATTTACTTGCAGTTACACCAACTGACCACTGAATGAAGCTCAAAGGAGAGGAGCAGCAGAGAGCACTACAGAGGCTGATCTACAGTTCAACCATAGAGATCATTAACTTTAGGAGAAAATGGCTTTTAAATAGCTGAACACAGCAGTCACCACTATGCACCAGGGAGTTCATTTCAGTATTGATTTCAAAATATTTGTTAAAATACATTACGAATAAAGTCACTCAAACCATTAAAAAGACAAAAGGTCAAACTCTCATGAGTTTAAAACCCCAACTCCAATGAAGTTTGGACATTGTGTGAAACATAAATAAAAACAGATTACAATGATTTTCAAAGCCTGCAACACGTTCCTAAGAAGCTGGGACAGGGTCATGTTTCCCCGATTTTCAATGGGAGACAGGTCTGGACTGCAGGCAGGTCAGTCTAGTACCTGCACTCTTTTACTATGAAGCCACGCTGTTGTAACAGGTGCAGAATGTGTCTTGTCATTGTCTTGCTGAAATAAGCAGGGACGTCCCTGAAAAAGACGTGGCTTGGATGGCAGCATATGTTGCTCCAAAACCTGTATGTACCTTTCAGCATTAATGGAGCCTTCACAGATGGTCAAGTTAGCCATGCCATGGGCACTAACACACCCCCATACCATCACAGATGCTGGCTTTGAGACTTTGACCTGAGAACAATCCAGATTGTCCTTTTCCTCTTTGGCCTGGAGGACACCACGTCCATGATTTCCAAAAACAATTTGAAATGTGGACTCGTCAGACCACAGCAGACTTTTCAACATCTCAGTTGAGCTCGGGCCCAGAGAAGCCATGTGATGGGATCAAAGTCCAACCAGTGTGCCACATTCTTTTAATCACCATAATTTTAAAAGCCGTCCTTATTCATTGAACATAAAACCTTCACTTATTCCTCTGAACTCAAACCAAACCTTAACTAAGTATAAATGAGTAATTGTCATGATATTGTTACGGCTGCATTGGTTTCTGTGTTCCCTGTCTCTCCCCTTTGCTTGTTTACAGGTAAGACTGTTGATTGTCAATGTGGCTCACCTGGTTTCAGTCTTTTAAAGCTCACTGCTGCTTGCAGAAGGGAGAGACATTTTTGTTTTGGTGACTGCTGCCCTCCTGCCTCTCCTTGGAGTTTGTTGTGGTGTTTTGGTTTGAGCACTTTAATTCTTCATGTTTATCAATAAATCCCATTTTTGCAATTGTTTAGGTGTTTTTAGTATTTTGTATGGGACATTTTTGGATTATTGTTTGACCCACAGGGCCACTTTTAGTTGGGGCGTAACCAAATACAATATGTGTTTTATATAGCCATTGATAACCTTTGGGGAGTTTACATGAATACAACAATTTGTTTAACCTTCAGAAATTGGTGGGATCAAAATAACACTTGTTTTTAAATGACAGGCATTTAAAAACCATTTGTCCGATCCAAAAACTGAAAAAGCTGGTGTAATCATCATGTTCTCAAGTTTCCAAGAATACCTGAATGTATCACAAGTGACGTCAGCAACATACCTGAACAGGCCAGAGAAGACAACCAAAAAATTCGACCAAAAAAAAAAAAAAATTCTACACTTCTTCCTGCTTTCAGCAAGTCCTGAATTATTTGAATTTTGTTGCCCATTTCATTGTCTTGTGGGCGTCAAATTTCTGCTCAGAGCCGCTCAGCACCAGTGAGCATGTTCTATACGTCTGCTCTCAGTGCCTTGAGAACTTGTTGCAGGGCAAACCTAACATTCTTTTTTATAATGGATCTGGGTGATGTCACAGACAAAGCATGTAGCATTGCAGTTATCCCTCACCATAAGAAAGATGCTGTCCTCAGTGACTGTGATGGTGACTGTGCTCAGATATGGACTTTGAGGGGGTGACAGAACATTCACCAAACTGTTGAATGCTCGAGCTGAACTTATGCAAACTGATCAAAACAGGATCAAACTTACAAGTGATAATGAGATTACCTTCACCACCACCCTGAGCCCAACGCCCTCCACTGTTGATATTGAAGAGCCAAAGGCCTCTACAAGCTAGAAGAGCTTGTTGACTCCACAAGCCAGAGGGGCCAACCAGAAGAGCCCAGCACAAAGCTGCAGCAGGTCACACATAAAGATAATGTTCCGTCCCTATTCCAGAACAGAAAGTATACGTAGCATCCCCAGTTGATTGATAAATGACTGTCAAATTGAGAAAATCTTTCATTTCAATGTCCTTTAACGGAGTGAACACAGGGCAAGAGAGAAGGACAAAGAAAAAAAGAATCAAGAAAATATCAAAATATTTGTACGTTTACAAATCACTTTAGCTCTTAAAATTAATGTGTTCAGCCATGTTCTTAAAAGTATGTTTTTAAACCTCTTAGAACATTTTGAATAAGAATTACTAACATTTATGAATTCTTACTGTTACTTAATGCCACATAAGAGTCAGAATATACTGCTTTAACTTACTTCAGTTAATAAGGAAAATGACACATTAAATTGTTCCTTTCAAACAAAAAAATAAATTCACAATTTCAGATAGCTTTTGGCATGATGGGGGTAACTGTTGTAGCATTCATGCTAGCTCCGACACTCTGACACAAAACCCAAACCTAAAATACATAGGGATCTTGTGCCTCCATCAGCCAGGTGCTTTTTAACATAAAAACAACCTTTCAGTGTAACTTTTGTTCCTTGTAATGCATTTTCTTCCACTTCGTAGCATGACACTTCTGGTTTTAGATCTTTTCAAAGTAAAAGCATTACAACTGTAACTCCAATCAGACCAAAGACAAGCAACGCCATCTGAGTATGGACGAGCCCCTTACCTTCTATCGGGAACTTCTTAATAAGGTGTTCCAAGAAGACACATCTTCTGCTCCCTGGACAATGACGTACACAATGAAAGCATTTCAGATGCAGTGTGGGGAACTGGTTCTGACAGAATAGTGTCCAAATAAGGCCCATCTTCTCTGAGCTCAGTCAGTCATACAAAAGAACACTGTTTCAAGAATGGCCGTTTGTGAATTAGAGCATGCTCCCAAACTTTGGCTGACATGGTTGTGAGCAGTATATAAGAGGTAAACTAATAAAACTATGGAGCCTTACCTCATCCAGTGGTTACACGTATCGCATGGTGCTATAAGGTGGATTTCAAGCTCTCCTTCCTGAAACTGGGTTGGGTCAGGATTGATCATGTTGATCTGTAAAGCTGTGAGTTAAAATTATGGCTCATATTGAAAATTAAATCTTGGCTAATATTAACCTAAAAGTTTTGCTGGTTTCAGCCCAACACGATGTTTTCATTACATGCAGTCCCCATTTCAACCACTAGATGTCCTCAGATCTCTTCAGGTTCTTTATTTGAGTTTTGCAGGTTTCAGCCTGGCACATCAGCTCCTGAGCCAAAAAGCCAAACAAATGTCTCAAACCCTGGTTTGGAGCAGTCTTTGCACACTAAGAGATGTAACAGGATTGTGTTTTTGAAGGTTGAGAGGTGTGAAATGTGTACCACAGAGAAATACTGTCGGCTTGATGAACAAAATGATTGCAGCTCATGACAGGAGTTCCTCCACCAGAGTCTATAAAGTCTCCACCTGTGGTTCAGAGAGGAGGAGATGATTATTTTGTGATTATCCACCTGGTGGTCATTATTTCATGATGTCACTGTGATCTGCTCTCCATCAGGTAGTTGTTGAACAATCATGGCCCTGGATTTTCTCACATTCTTTATGCTTATTGGTCAGATGTCTCTTTAGTCTCATGTTCATGTTGTTTCTCTTTCTTCATTGTCCAGAGGCCTGTTTATATTCAAACATGCTTTAAAATCTCTACCCACTGTCAGCAGAGTCCAACAGAAAGTCCAGGATCAGTGTGATCCACACTGCTGCTTCATCACATCTGACAGAGCTGCTCTTTGTTTCATCAGAAGGTTAGTCAGCACCATCTAGTGGTCAGATAGTAGAACTACATCATGTGATCAGGGTGTCATCTGACACTGTCTGGGTTTCTGCCACAGGTGAGATCGGCTCTGACGTCACCCTGAAGTTATAAGGATGTGACGGCGGCGTCCTCAGATCAGACGCACACAGACACCAGGACTGACGAGGGACAAAGCAGCAGCTTCTTCTCTCCACACCTGAAGGTGGAAAGTGTCTGTAAGCTGAGCTGAACTCACTTCAACAGGTGAGAATCCTTCCAGAGAAACCTGTACATGTTTGAGGATCAGGATCACTGTGCTCACATGCTGCTGGATCACTGTTGAACTGTAGAAATGTTTCTGGATGCTGATTGGCTGTTTGAAATATGTTGTAGAGTTTCTCTCTGAGTTAAAGAGCAGTGATTTGACAAAGATTGACCTGTTCTCGAGTTTGTGTTTGTGGAGTGGAGTCAGCAGCAGTTTGATCCTAATCTGAGTCACACCATCAGTGAAAAATGCAGAGAGTGTCTGAACCGGTCTGACAGCCTGGATCAACTCGGATCAGGTGTTTTAAGTTATTAACTGTTGATACTCTGAAGTGAAGAGCGTGGATGAAGAGGTCAGAGGTCAGATTCTTCAAACACTGACACTGACTGGGTTTCTCTGAAGACCCTTTAACACAGTCCAGGTCTCAACTGTCCTAGAGGCTTCAGATGGACCAGAGCCAGACCAGGTGGAAGTGGTTTCTAATGTTTAATCTGGGCCCCTCAGCTGTCAGGAGGCCCCGTAGAGGACCAAACATTAGAGCTGTCCTGTGTCTCTGTTTGATATTTGTCAGAATGTGAAAATTTAAAGTAGAAACTAAAGATTGAAAATAGTTTCAGATTAAAATAAAGAAATCTGAGGATGCAAACAGAGAGTCTTTGGTTGAACTGTAACACTACTTTAACTTTGATGTCTCTAATATATGATTGTGGTCACCATAGTGTGTTTATGGAGAGTGTGGGGGCTGTGTTTGGGCCCCTCAGATCCTGTTGGTGGCTCCAACAAGGTTTGTGTCAGTCCTGAATATCTGTGTCATGTTCCTGAGAGGAAGGAGAACTAATGTGTGTCCTGTGCTGTAGTTGAGCTTTAAGCAGAGTTTCAGGAGCAGGACAACACCTCAACCTCACCACTTCCGGTATTTAAACCCTTCTAATCCACTAGTCTTGTTTGTTCTCGCTTCGTACGCCGTAGCACGCCACTTTTAGCTGAACAAAGCACAAAGAATCGCCAAACCAGCAACACCCCAAACCATGTAGAAACGTACATTTTGCATAGCTTAGTTTACTCACCATGTAAGTATCCATGGACTTCATTACTCTGTCAACATCCGAAGAAGATCTTTTCAGGGACCATGAGGACACTAATGCAACTTGGACACTGCGAAAGTACTTGACGTCTGACCAATCCACTTTGGAACCCCGCTCTCAGCAGCTAAGTAATCCACCTAATCAACTGAGTTGCCTTACAATCTTCTCAGTGGTCCACGTCCATACGGTCCGCAGAGTTCATCCCTCTTCAGAATTCAGAGCTACCCTTTTGCAGAAGAATCATCAGCGCCTCCCAGCCTTCCTCCCTCAACAAAGAAGTGAAGCCACAGCAGTTCAGCGTCAGCTCCACGCTGTCGCCGACGTACTCCTACTGCTTCTTCCCAATGGCTGTCAGCCACTTTGCCTCAGAGTGTCAACACTCTCTGCCTCTCACCCCATCGCCGGTTGGAGTGCCACCTTGGTCCAACGAGGTCTCCGGATCATCGAATTTAAACTATGATATCAGACTGGACTGGACTTTTCTTTTATGCTAATGACAACAAAACAAATTGTTCAACAGGCTCATGTCTTCCTGCCATTCACAGGCCCTCCATCCACCTCCATGTGACGTCATCCCACAAACACCACCGTGCATGGAGTGTGCAGCACCTCAGTTAAAGGGCAAGTGCACACACAATCTCAATCAAAAAAAAAAAAAAAAGCGCAATCTTCAACTGCAGACTACCTCTTTCAGGGCCTTCTCCTTTTCCCACAATTACGCTCTCCTCTCTCTTCATCTACTACAAGGTAGCCAGCCTCAGTAGCAGCCGCCCATCAGCTACACCATCTACCTACCTCTTCAGGAAACCCTGACACTGAGTTGTCACTGCTTTCTGTAATCTACCCTTTAAACAGCTGCAGCCGGTTCATGGCACCTGGATGCCTTTGCCGGCTGCTGGTCTAACCCAACAACTACACCAAGCAGCAGCAGTCAGGGCATCGGGCACCTGGTTGTCCTTGTCCCCGGCATTCATCAAAAAATATAAAAATAAAAAATAACAGCCAGGGTTAACCAGTGCAATAGGCATCAAGATGCCACTGCCAACAGCTTTCTTCTTCCACTGTGGTCTGTTTCAGTCAAGGCACTGGGCACCGGGATGTCATTGTCAGTAGCTGTTCATCCTTTCAAACTCAGCAGCCAGCATTAGCTGGAGCATCAGGCACCGAGATGCCACTGCCAACAGCTTTCTTCTTCCGCTGCATTCTGTTTTAGCCGAGACACTGGGCACCGGGATGTCATTGCCAGCGGCCTTTCATCCTTGACAACTATGACAGTGAGAGTTAGCCGGAGTATCAGGCACCGAGATGCCACTGCAAGCACCCTTTCTTCATTCGAGCACCTTTTTCCTCAGCAGCAACAGCAGTTGGTCTCAGTTAGGGCATCGGGCACTGGGCACCGGGCTGTCATCGGCAATTCATCCCCAACAACTATGACAGCCAACGTTGCCAGAGGCATTAGGCACCAAGATGCCACTGTCAGCAGCTTTCTTCTTCAGCAGCAACAAGTGCTTGGCTTCAGTTGGGGCATCGGGCACTGGGTTGCCACTGCCTCAGCCAGTCTTTCAGAACTATGTGTGGCAGCTCGAGGGATGTTACAACGCCACCCTGGGAGTTTCACCCAGGGAAATATTAGAAACACACTTTAACTGACAGAAGGAGATTACCCACTGAGTTCATTATATGTACGGGTACATATATATGTTCATATAAAGGAGCTTGAGATGGGCAGTTCACAGTAAAACAATTATTTTATTATTATTTAATTAAATTATTCATTAAAATTAGAAAACCAATAAAACAAGACACAACCATCCATAAAAGTGGGAGGGTTAAAGGGAATGTGGCTGAGGCTCACCAGGTACGATGGGTCGAGGAGGGGGATCCCTGTGAGAAAAATCAAATGGAAAACACCACAGGCACACGTGGAGAACCCACACACACACACACACTCTTGTGCAATAACTCAAATAGGACACACGGCACACAATAAAGATGGGAGGAAACCACCATTGATCACCAGCGCCACCACCAGGCTCAGCCACTGAAAAAAAGCAACTAAAAGGAAATGTTAATGAAATTGAAAACAAACAGTAACAAAATCATACATAACCAAAGCAATATGATTGGCAGCATTTAAATTAATAAGAATAAATGACTTATCAACAAAAGATACTCAAGCTGCCAAAAATAACTTTAAATAACTGTATCAAAATAACTTCAGTAACTCAACTCATTAGTAAATCAGATAAATAAAATGAACACAATACAAGTGGCAGAAGACAAAAAGCCAAAATCACTCTGCCACATAAGTGTAAACATGAACAAAAGAAAAATCAATACAGAACAAAAAAAAAACCCCAAATAATTAAAGCAAAGTAATCAACCCCCAGAGTCCATTCATACCAACTTAGGAAAAATGAGAATAAAACAGTTGACTTCAGACTGCCGCAGCGGAAGAGAGAGCAGCATGCCGCAGCTCCACCTGTGAGGAGGCCCACTAGCTTTCAGTTAACAGTTACAGGGTCAGCGCAGCTCACTCCGTGAGCAGACAGAGCAAGCTCACAAAAACCCAAGCACCCTCACAGCTCAAGTAGCCATGCTTAAGTCAGGGCTCCAGAAAGACGAGTAGCTGATAGCAAGCAACAGGCACGTATGCAGACATGCAGGCAGCTGACAGACAGGCGGACAGGCAGGCGGAGAAGACCGCTTACAGACCATGGGTTGAGGCGAACATTAACAGAACAGCAGCGAGGCAAAACAGCAGCACAGCAAAACAGCAGCGGATTCTCGGCTCCCTTTCTAACCAATAGGTCATCATGCAAGTGCCTAACAAATAACAAAAAGGCCATTTAAATGAGAGCTGCGTTGTTAGATTGTTGAATGAATCGAGCACCGTGTGGCGTACATACCAATCCGGCGCGTCGCTGCACAACAGAGGGAGAGGCGTGCGCCCTGCCCCTTCAGCTGCCAGTCATCTGTTTATAGATGCCACGCCTTCTGTCAGTTTTGGGGGTTACTACATGGAAGATGGTTAGTAGGTGAGTTTACCAGCAAACCACATCTTTCGCTCTCTTCAAGATCTACACCATAGTTGAAGCTGATATTGTTGGTGCCACCAGTGGTCCTGTAAATCAATCGTTATTCATTCTAACAACCTTGCAGTGATTGACATCAACAAAGGTTGCTCTAGTTCCCTATCTTCTTGCCCTTCATCTGTCGTCTTACCTGGCATTCTCGTCACACACTATTATGTCCTCTGAGCAGCTCACATTCTGGGTCATTCCATACCATCGCTTACACACCTTTCTCAATTGTCTTTCAGAAGTTCATAAGCTTGGCCCATTTGTAGACAACCTATTTTGGTTCCTTCATATTCGGCTCTGTCATTCAACTTGTGAATCCGGCTCTCATACCCCTGCTCATCGATTCCGTAATTCCATCATCTTTCCATCATCGTCTTTCACCCACAACTTTGTCTTCCTACTGGTCAGCGTGGACCTGTTTCGCAACTTTCACCACCAGCACAACATATCTTTCTTATCATTTGAACTCATTACCATGACCAGTTTCATAACCTTTGTGTGGCAAGGCAAGCAAAGAACTAAATAATGACAACGCCACCTGGGGACTTGCGCCCCAGGATATAAATATAATAGTTTAAACTACAGTGGGGGAAAAAAGTATTTGATCCCCTGCTGAATTTGTAAGTTTGCCCACTGCCCTGGGAAATTAACACACTCTAATTTTTATGGTTGTTTACTGGTTATAAGTATAGACAGAATATCAGTTGAAAATGCATAAAAACACAGTATAAAAGTTATAAATTGTTGTGCATTTTATCAAGTGAAAAAGTATATTAGTATCAGCAGGGGATCAAATACTTATTTCCCCCACTGTATACCCCAAAAAGAAACCAAAGGCACACAGGTTTAATAAAATCCACCAGGCAGAGAACCGTGATTCCAAAATATAAAAATATTTTATCAAACAATTCAATTAAAATACGTGGGGCTTACCACGACAGCGGTAACAACCAAAAGGGGAAGGATCCCACTACACTGCACCCATGACACAGCAAACAAAAGAGTGAGAAAAGGGACCACCACCAGGGAACCGCTGTTGATCCAGAGCCCGCAGCACCTGTCAAACATAAAAAGAAAAGAAAAACAGTAAATAACATGCAACCCTGCAGCCCTCATACCACAAACAAAAAGAAGGGAAAAAAAACAAACACTGTCACCCTAACAAAGGCAAAAAAAACCCCCAAACAGTATCAAAATTTAGCACAAGACAAATTGTAAAGAAAATATAAAACACCCACTAATTGAGAAGAAACTTTACTAACAACACCTTGTGAAATTAGGAAAAACCAATATGTAAACACTAAAGCACTAATAATCCTAACACAACTTCAACGACTATTCACGTTTTGTCAATAAAACTGCTTAATTGCATATTGATGTGTAGTCCTTGCTAGTGAAAAGCTTGTTGTCATGAATGAACATGTTGTTGTGTTTGTGTGAAGGTGGGGGCTCTGCTATGAATCAGTGTGAGGACAGAGAGGAGGGAGCCCCTCCCTCTAAAAGCACTCTGTGTGGGGACCATGAGAGCCAGACCAAAGCTCAGAGGTGAGACCAGGATCTCTAACTGTCCATGACTCTTCTCCATGTCAGAGCTCAGCACTCACATCACTGCACCATCAGGACTCACACTCACAGCTCTCACTGTGTGTGTGTGTGTGTGTGTGTGTGTGTGTGTGTGTGTGTGTGTGTGTGTGTGTGTGTGTGTGGGTGGGTGTGTTTGTGTGTGTGTGTGTTGAAGCCCAGAGAAACAGCATGGACCTGGACCTGCTCCCAGCTGTGTGTCTTTAAAGAGCGATCGGTCTATGGGTCGATATGAGGAGTTCAAATCTGTCCGTCAGTCTGATGGTCCAAAGTAAAAATCTATCTAAGTGTTTTTATCAAGATTCAAACTTTAGAAAAGTTTGTAGTAAATTACAGCAGCACTCAAACCTGGAAGATTTTCAGTGTTCATGTTTATTCATCAGTGTTTGTGATTCTGTCAGTGTCAAACATCAGAGACCAGACTCTCCTGGACCTGGACCCAGCTCAAAGAGTGATCGGTCTATGCTCCATCCTATCAAGTTCAAATCTTCAGAGACTTGTGCTGATGAAAGGTGAGCCTTTCAAAGTGAACTTCCTGTTGTTGAAACATTTGATCCTAACTGTGGTTGGTGTTTTCTCTGTGAAGCTGAACATGTTTCAGTCTTTGTGTTTCTATCAGGATCCACTAGATCAGTGGTTCTCAAATGGGGGTAAATGTACTCCTGGGGGTACGTGAGGGCATTCCAGGGGTATTCAAGACTGAAAAGTATATATTAAAAAATAGCAACGGAGCAAAATTTCTTTGACACAATTAATTCAATCAGTGTTTCAATCAAATATGAGTTTAAGTTCATCAACTGATTATATTCAGTAGATTATTCACTTCCTGTTCCATCCAATTCTGCTGAACACATGGATGGACACACACTAAAGAAGGCAAAACAAGAACTGGCAAAATTCTGTCAGTATTTGTAAAAATGTGCTTTAATGGGATATATGTCCACAAGTTGCAACACATTCAAGTCATTGTTATTTTTCTATGGGATAAAATTAGCCAACACTTGCATGAAGCCAGCACATCTTCAGTGGCCTTTTTAAGCAAATCATTTCTCTAAAGAGCATGTTGCAGAATATTTATTGATTTATTTTGGTAAATCAGCTCTTAACATTGTCTGATATTGGCTGTAGAACCAACCATTGATTTTATATGATATACAACACAAAAGGGCTCAAATTTAGAGGAAGAAGTGTCTGTTTTCAGTAGAGCTCTTTAAAACACTCTTTTTAATATGGCATTGCTCTAGATCAGCTCTTACACTTACCACTTATTTTTGAAGTTATTCAATTCAAACTTTGAACATGCTGATGTGAACACAGCATTAGGATACATATAGCTAGCAAACAGCGCTCACTCACCAGGACACTTGAGGCCTGCACTATGAAGCTGGATTAACACATCCAGGATCTCTCTGTGTTACCTGGGTTGACTTAAAGCAAGGGTTGGTAGTCATGGAAAACTAGCATGAATTTGAATGTAGCATCTCCTCAGGACTCCGTTTAGCCCCCGTCCTCCCACACTTGGAGTTCTTCCAAAACAACGTCCCCGCTCACATGCAAGAGCGCCACTCATTCACGATCATATGATGGTGACTGATTCAAAACCACAGACTCAAACTGGTCCTTAGCTCATTGTTTTTGTTTGCACCAGGTTACTAGTGCACCGGTGAAATGTACACGCAGGAGGCGGGCAGAAAAGCAGGACGGGATTTGATTGGTTTAATAAATTGGATCCTAAACACTTGGATTGGTTGGTGTTTTCCCAGGTTTACTCCTGCTGTAGACAGCAGATATTTTTCACTCTTTATTAAGAACACATCATGTATTAATTGTCATCAGGACATAAAGATCATTTTAACCAGGATAACAAAAAGTCTATCTGAATCTGACTACCAACCCTGACTTTAAAGAGACATTCTCAATCCTGATAAACGGTATTTCAAAGCTAGATATCAACTGTGTGTTGTTTGAATATTAAATAAAATGAATATTAATTCTTCAACTCCCACGTAGTTGCGCCTTCCACACTGTAAATGCGAACATTGCACTGACTAAAGATGGAACAGTGCATTTAACTTAAATTATACTAGTTTTTTAAGTTTACTTACTTACACTGAGTTCTCTGCACTTTTTAACCGCATACTTATTTCATTTAATCATATGTACTTGTCTTTTCTGAGTGTGCAGAATGTGTTGTGGTATGAAACTTAAGTTTCAAAACCGTGCGCCCCATGCGCATGTCCATTTCCGGTTAACGCGCAATACTGCCATCACTGGAGAGAGGCGGTCGAAGCTGTGCATGCAGACCCAGGGCTCTCACAACAGGTTGACGCTAACGTTGATTTCGGTAGGTGTAAATCTTTTGCTTATGATCTTATTCATGTAAAATTATTTTTGGAATAAGAATTGTTCAAAGAAACAACCCAATAACTCCGACTCTCCGACCGTTGGCATATTCGTTTGTGTGTGTGGGCGCGTGCGTGCTCGAAGAGCAGACGTTAAAAAGTTAGCAGCAACTCAGCTTAAGGGGATCCGAATAAAAGTGCTTTGAAACGGTTTTACAGGCCGCAGCAAACCATAGTGTATTGTCAGTCTGTAACTTGTCTCCCCCTGTTCCTGTACCAGCCCCGCCGTCTGTTAGCTGCTGCTAATTTTGCAGTTTTTAAACTACTCAGTTATTTCAGGGGTCTGTGCAGGGGGGCGGTTCCGTGTTTCACTTGCAGGCAGGTAGCCGAACGTTAGCAGAGCTACTGAGCAGCATGCATTTTGCCTATCCTGTATGCATTTTCTCAAAAAGTATGCATGGCGCTCGGTGATGCCTCGCGTATTTTCAGTGGGCTTGATTTCCAAAGTCTGTGCATGCTGAGTCGCCATGGACGAGAGAAACAGAAGAATTTGACCAACAGTTTTCTACTGTAGAGAAACTGTCTGCTCCGGTACTGGTGCAGCTCTTTGCCTCACTAAACTGCACACTGTCCATGATGTGACTCACCACATTAAAGCTACCTGTATAAAGGAGCATATGTAATCGACGTCCAACATGGATTTGTTTTTAGCTTTTTAACTTTTTTTTGTTGTTACTGTAAACCAATAAATGACATGAAATTGAGAATTATGAATCTTGCATCAGATTTTAATTAACGTAAATTCTCACATTATGGGTCTTGCGATCATGATTATAAAATATTAAGCTGTCAGTATTAGTTTAAGGGTTAACTTAACACTGATAAGCCTCCGACCTGATGCAATAAAAGTGGTGCTGTATAAATACAGTTATTATTGGTATTTTTACTAGTAAAAAGGGTTGTACTAGAAACACTGTTGAAGATTGTCAGGTCTGCAATATTAATCAGTGCATTTAATCTTGTTTATATTTGAAAGACACGAGAATGGGGTAAGACATGACTGTTAAAAATCACTTATTTAACCAGGGTTTTCTTGTTGTGTTTTTTTTTCTCCATATAGTCTATCTTAGGTGGTGTCTCTGGCAGTGAAGATGGTGGCAGTTTGAAAAGCAGTACCCTTGGTCACCAAGACTGCGTTGGCCACAAGGGTACCAGATAATCATCTTACCCAGCCAGACTAGCTCAGCAGCCACAGTTTTTTGTCCCTGTACACCTCCTCCTTACTGTTGCTCTGAAGCTCTCTCAGTAGATTTGACCAGAGTTCACAAGTAAAGAAAGGACAATCCTCAAAAAAAAAACAGTCTTGGATTGTGGCCAACTGTCCTCCACTAAAGAGCAGATCAGGTTTGTTGTTCTCAATTCAAGATTTCTTTTCATGCTTTCGCTGTGAAACTATTCAAAGCATCATTGTGATATACAGAACTTCAAATTTGATAATTCAAATTATGACAAGGAATAACATCTCACAGGGCAATTTCTTGTTCTCTTGTATTTCTTTAAAGTGTATCCTGGAAGAGGCATGCAGTGGACATGTAAGTTTTGCACCTTTGTCTCTTTAAAACGTGGCCAGCTATTAAAGCATTACAGATTGAAGCATGGTGGCTTCACAAGAACCTCCCCAATACCATGTCTTCATCAGCAGTGTATTTGCACATTCAAATCATTTAATGCCTTGAAGGTTCATTTATCCAGGTTTCACTCACAGATGACCAGTGAAAAAGATCATGTGCAAACATTTAATTGTCAAGTGTGTGAGTTTAATGAACCATGCAGTGAAACTGATTTTTTTACACATCTCCGTAAGCATTTGAAGTTGGTGCAAAAAGTGCAGTGTCCCTATCTGTATTGTGACTTTGAAACAAATGTCTACTCTACTTTTAACACGCACAAAAGTAGGAATCATGACCAGAAATACTCTACATCTAGTCTGCAGTTCAAACCAGGAATAGCTGTGCACCTCTGTGGCACTGCGGAGAGCACCTCTGTCCCAGCTGAACCTGTTCCAGCTGAAGATGTGACTAGTTTAGGAGAAGAGGAGCAGACAGATGTTGGTGTTGATGTCAATGAACTCAACTCCCAGCTTGAGCATAATTTAGCCGCACTTTTCCTGAAAATGCAGTCAATACTTAACATATCTGAAAGTGCTCTCCAAGAAATCATCCAGCAAATAGGACAGGTATTTGAACTTTCAGAACCGCTGATGTTTTCTGTGGTTCAGGAGATAATCAGACACCATTACCCTGATATTGATAATGCTGTTGTTAAGGAGGTAGTGTGTGAATTGACTGACTCAAATGTGTTTTTGAAACACACTTCAACTGGAGGCTCACTTTCAACATCCAATAGGAGAGCAGCTTACATAGCAAAAGAATTTCCTGTTGTGGAACCTGTGGAGTTTGTCATTGACAAGCAGGGTCAAAATATAGTTTACATTCCACTGATTAAAATGCTTCAGGCACTGTTGAGCAAAGATGATGTTTTAGACAAGGCTCTGAGCACAAGCAGCTCTAAAGGAAGTGAATACAGCAACTATAGAGATGGTTCACACTTTAGTGAAAATGCCATTTTAGCAGAAGACGAGTTCAGAATTGCCCTGGGCTTGTATATTGATGACTTTGAGGTTGCAAACCCACTTGGAACATCTAAAAAGAAGCATAAGCTGTGTGGAGTATATTGGGTTCTTGCCAATCTAAACCCAAAGTACCGCTCATCCCTTCATGCCATACAGTTAGCTGTTTTATGCAAGGTAAAAACAGTTAAAGAGAAGGGATATCATGAAGTCTTACGTCCACTTATTGATGATCTAGTATCACTTGAGGAGAATGGAGTTTACGTTGAAAAGTTGGGAGCAACTATAAAAGGGACTGTGCTGTACGTTGCAGCTGATAACTTGGCTGCACATGCATTGGCAGGATTTCAAGAGAGCTTTGTTGTGGAGAAAATGTGCAGGTTTTGTATGGCCACGCGAGAAGAAATCCAAAAAAAGAATGTCAGCTCAGGTTTTTACACACTGAGAACCAAAGATGCCCATGACAGACAGGTTCAGGAGGTCAAACGGGACCCATCTAAAGTAGCACATTATGGAGTCAAAGGCGAATGTGTGCTTCGTGAAAGCTTGAAATATTTTCATGCTGTAGATGGATTTCCTCCAGATATTCTCCATGATTTTTTGGAGGGCGTAGTCCCATTTGAGTTGTACCTGTGCATTCAAGATCTGATCAAAAAAAAGTACATCTCTCTTGAGACTCTCAATCAGGCCATCAAAGGATTCCCATATTCCTTTTCTGACAAAACGGACAAGCCTCAGCCAGTTCCAAAGACATTTGCTTCAAAGAAGTCAATAGGAGGGAATGGTCATGAAAACTGGTGTCTGATAAGATTGCTACCTTTAATGATCGGGCATCACGTACCTGAGGGAGATGAGACATGGGAGGTGCTCATGGTCTTAAAAGACGTGCTTGAATTGGTTGTATCTCTGAGATTCACAGATGAATCTTTGTTCTATTTAGAGTCTAAAGTGTCAGAACATAGAGAGGTACTACTGAAAGTTTTTCCAGATTGCAGACTCCGTCCAAAGCATCACTATATTGAGCACTATCCCCACTTGACAAAAGTGTTTGGTCCTCTCATTAACATGTGGACAATGAGATTTGAGGGGAAGCACAAGTTCTTCAAAAAAGTCATCCACGAAACCCAGAACTTCAAAAATGTTCCCCTAACTTTGGCGAGGCGCCATCAAAATATGATGGCGTACCATTTGGACTGTGCCTCCTTTTTCAAACCAGCACTCCATGCAAACAAAGTAAAGAGTATATTGATTGCCTCTCTCCCAGGTAACATCCAAGAGATTTTGCATCAAAGATGGGGTCTCCAAAACACAGTCCTGTCCGCTTTGTCTGTCAATATTGATGGAGTAAACTACGCTGCAGATATGGTGGTTTCTGTAGGTTCATGTGGAGGGCTTCCAGAGTTCAGACAGATTAAGCAAGTGCTAGTGCTTAATGCAGACATTGTTTTCTTGTGCAAACCATTGATTGCATGGTATCATGAGCATCTTCGTGCTTATGAATTGACACAAAGCAGCACAACCTTGGTTGCCACGCAGTTGACTGAGTTTAATGATATTTTTCCTTTGTCGGCATACTGGGTTAGAGGCACATTGTTTGTTTCTTTGAAACATTTCATATTATGTTAACTGCAGTAAATTTATGGCTCTGTTCTTTGTAGAATGGTGGAACAGAAGTGGCCAATCAGAGTCATCGTCACTGATTGTGACATCAGAAGAATCAGTCTTGATCAGAAACCAAGCAACCTTGAGTCTCTTTTGAATCACTTGAAAGTTAAACTGGCACTACCATATGACTTCAAACTACAGTTTGAAGACCCACTGTTCAACAATGCCCTCTGCAACCTGACAGATGTGTCAGAGCTGCCAGATCGAGCCACGCTGAAAATTATAAGTCTTGAGTCCCTCTCTTCAGTCTGTAGCGAACTGTCCTCACCGAGCACATCTGATACAGAGATACTGTACACAAGTGAAGAAAAATCTAAGATGATGAGGCCGGATCCTTGGCCTTCTGCTTTTGATATTCCAGAATTCTCTGTGGATGTAAATTTCCGACTGAGACAGGGTGACCTTGCCTATATGAAGGATGGAACTCGGATGGATGTTTCTCGGGACATGAAACATGTAATCTTAGAGAGACTTGCAGAGACAATGTACAAGTACACTGCATACCCCACGGAGGAACACTGTCGAGAAGTAGCTTCTGCACTGATTGCAAAACATCCGTGTCTGAAAGAAGCTGGATCACCCACTGGATATTGTGGATGGAAGAACAGCATTAAATTCAAGATGGGGAATTTCCGTACAAAAATGAGAAGATCTGGAATGGCCGATGTCACTGTGAATGGCAACAAGCGAAAGAGGGATTTCCCTGAAGGAGAGCCATCATGTAGTAACATAAAAAGGCCAAGAAGAAGTGAGACAAATTTCTTGCCAAATTTTCCAGATGGAATAAGTGCAGATACTCTCGAGTCAGTTAGAAGACAGCTTGAAAGTGAAGCGAATAAAAGGCTTCCAGACTCAGCTGATGTGAAGAAAATGATGGACCAAACATTTTCTTTGCGACGCAAAGAAATTGTGGAAGAACAGCCCTCAGTCAAAAGGATGATGGAACGCTGGCCTGCACTGTTCACAGAAAGTCAGGTATGGCTTGCTTACGCTGCACTACGCTGACCTAGGGCTGTAACTAATGATTATTTTCACACCTATTGGCATTAAAATGACTACCATATTGGAGTAAAAAATCCTTTTTTTTAAGGTGTTTGCTGAGTTCTACAGAGTTGCCAGTAAGAACCTCAAGAAAGACTTCTATGAAGCTCTTGATCACCACACCACTCGTCTCCTTGACCTCTTCAAATCCAGAAAAGGAACCATTGGCCAATCACTCGATCGCCTCCTCCAGCCAATCAATACACAAGTAAGTGTTTCAGATTCTTTTTTATTACCACTTTGTGGTAGTATGTTTGCTTACTTCAACTAGGCCTTCAGCTGCTACTACTACTGTGTAAAACAACTACTCTAATACAAGAAATTATTTAATTACCTCAAGCACTTAGAATTCAAAGTTTTAACTTGAACACTACAAATATTTTTTTTAATAGTTTTGCCTTTCTTATAGTCTTCTGCTTATTGTTTCTTGTCATCTTTCCATGAGACAAATGACATCACCACAACACGCACTGCTGTCCTGCAATGTCTGCCCCTGTATCTTGGAGATAATTTCAGCGAATTCTTCCTTACCTGTTCAGTAAGTACATTTATAATGATGATCATATAACCATTGTACAGTGCAGTGGTATAAATAAACTCCACTGGTGTCATGCCCTTTGCAGTAAAATCATTTTGCAGAACACCCATTTCTTAAAGGATACAGTAATAAAACTGTGGCTTTGTTTTGTCCAACTTTGGGTTGAAATGTCAAAAAAACAAAAAAAAAAACATGTTTTGAGAATGTGCTCCTATACTGTTTGGCATGTCTTTGATTACAGTAGTGAACACTCTGGTCTGTTTGTATTGAGGCTCCTTTGTCTGAAGCCATTTTGTTTGAGGCCTATTTGTACTAGCACATCAACCTGACAGAGTTTTTCCAGTGACCTGAAGCTTTTTACGTCTAAACACCGATATTATTTTGTCTAATGCCAGAGAACTGAGACTGAGGTCTGATGTCCTAAAATGTACATTGCAGCATTGAGTAGTACCCTAGGAAAATTAGCCCAAAAATTTGGCAAAAAAAAATAAATCTTTATGGATTTTTAAAAATTGCTTTTTGCCAAGGCTTGGTGCTGAAATGTGGCAAGTTCCACCTGCTCATAGTCTTGCAAAAGAGCTCTGTAAGACACTAATCCTGAGTGCTGTTTTTTTCTGTGATTCTGAATTATGATTGCTTTGATAAATGAAAGTGAGCACACTATAACCATGGTTCATAACATTCTACCTAAATTTATTTATTTATTTATTTTTTCATTATTATTTTGAATACAGGATTCAGCCACTGAAGATGACTTCACCCAAGTGCCTGTTGGAGTTCTTAGAGTCATGACTGAGGACGTGCCACCATCGATCAACAGCCTTGCAATCATTCTTGAAGGAAACATCGTCATGGATGACATTCCTACAACCTCTCAAGCACTTTGTCTTCTCTTCGGCTTAATATATGCACTCCATCTGGATTACCCCAAAGGTATGAAGAACACGTTTGAGTTCATCCAGAAGATACTGTTGAACATTGGACAACATAAACTCAGCCCAAAACTACAAACATTAAAAAATGCTCTTTTGGGCTAGATGTTCTGGCTAGGAATGGCTATCCTGGTTGTCTACCCAAGTCTGGTGTGTGAATGAGTGTGAGTGTGATAGGGCTGAACATTTATTTTTCCTTAATTGAATTTCCTTTCCTAAATGTTTTGATTATGAAACTGTGATTGATTACTTTTGTGTGTGGAGCTTCAGAGATCTCCATATTGTTTTCTCCAGAAATAAGAAAACATGTTTGATAAACAACAAAATAAGAATGATCCCTCTCTCAAATGATGAATCATTACAATAACTGTCAAAAGAATAGCAAAATGTTGTTTTTGTTCTTTTTTTGGTTCAGCCTTTTTTCATTTCATTTTCATCTGGCTCAGTATTATGAGTACTCAGTTACTGCTACCTCAAAATTGCTGAAATGGACGAGGTACTTGGGGGGGACAACATTAGGAAAAAAGTTAATGAAGACCAAAAGTAAACCAAAGTATCTTATTGAGGTACATGCTTTTGTATTTGTTCCCCGTTTTCACATTTGTGATTGGAAAGCATAAAAAACTTAAAGACAGCAGAAAACATCCTTATGGAGGTTGCGTCAACACAGGTATTCAACAGTTTCCTGTGAGTAAAAAAAGGTTCAAAAGAAGCATATAGTATTTGATGTTTAGTATTTGTGCTTCTGCAGTACAGGTTGAATATATTTCGTAGTTAATAATTGCTTTGAAGGTGCATGTCCATGTACAGTTCTCTGTAGTAATCCAGTTTAATTATCAGGTTTTATTCAGGTTTTAAACTTTAACAGACTAAATGTTGCCAGGTTTGTTTGTTGTTATGAGGCATACAGGAAAGTGTCTATTGTGAATCGAAAGCCTTCTGTTAGCTTACACCCAGGCCAGTCAGCCCACCTCACTCAAACTCATTCTCACTCTTAAATCTCACTTAATTTGTTATGCATCATGTACTGATTTTCACTCATACTCACTGACATACAATTTCTGCCTCACGCATGCAAGCACACGCTCTCACAATCACACTCACTCACTCACTCACTCACTCACTCACTCACTCACTCACTCACTCACTCACTCACTCACTCACTCACTCACTCACTCACTCACTCACTCACTCACTCACACACATGAATGCTCATACACTCAATCTCTTTTACAAACACATAACGAGGAAATCATTTAGAGAAATGCAGAACTTAGCCAGAATATGAACCAATCAGCAAACGAGGATAGATTTGCCTCTAATTGCGTAGTATCATTTATGACCCCGGGTTTTCTCTCCTCTTCTCACTGACTGGACTGGTTCGCTACTAATGGAAGGGTTTCGACTAAGGCTGAACAGTTAATTGCAATACTAAAAAGAATCACCATATAGCAACATACTATTATTCAAATTGCAGTATATATTTTTTTTGATAAAGGTAAAATTTAGTTAATATCTGTTTTGTGGTACTACAGATGGTCTGACCCCAAAATTGTATTGTATAGAAAATGTATAGTCAATGTAGCTGTGGATAACTTTGTTTTACTTGTTTTTATTTATCTGTCAGCCCTCCAATTGTTCAGCAAAACTTAATCTTTGATGGTCTCCTTCTAGAAAGGTTTCAGAATGAACAGCATGTTGATTGTTGATTGTTGTTGTTGTTAAAAACAAAATTGAAAAATAAATTAGGGTTTTCATAATGCCATTTTGTTAGTTCTTATTTTTAAGTTAGCTAAACTTAGGTATGTTAATTGCATTTATTTAAAATTAAGTACTAATTACTTACTTTAGCACTGTATATTGAGTTTATGTGACTTATCTTTATTGAGTTTCCGTCAACTTTACTGAAGTGGAATACACTAAGATACCTTAAGTGTAGTGCATTACAAATTTCAATTAATGCCCACTTGTTTTGGTAAAATATATTAAGTTAATGTGACTCAAGATATTTAAGTTGTAACAGCTTGATTTGAATTTAACTATACTCAGATACATTAAGTGCTCACAACTTCAACAATAAGTAAAGCTTACTTGAATATAATAATGTCCAGCTACTCCACACAAATAAGTTTGTTTACTTAGTATTCCCAAGGTAATCGGTTTCCTAAATTTTATTAAGTAAACTCAACTTGTTAGAATTTACAGTGCATAAATTCCTATTTCTGCAGTTCTGCCATGTGTGGTCATTATTATTAACATCATTATTTAAGATGCAAACAGTGGAGCTAAACAGACTTGGGGAACAAGTCCAAAAACCTCCTTCAAAGCGGTCAGTGACAAGGCTTTATTTCTTCACTCTGTCTCTGATGTTTGGATGAAATCAACTGAATTTATTTATTTATGGATCCATCAGCTGACAAATGAAGTTCAGTCCATCTGATGAAAATCTGAATCTCTTGTACAGAATGTCATCGTGGACATCAGAAGGATTGTGTCTCTCCCTAAAAAATCTTTTTCTCTCCTAATCGCTCCTCGCATGATCTGCGCACCAACATCGACAGGATCTTCTATAAATGGGCAGGGTCTTTTCCCAGAGAGCTGATTGGTCAGGAGGTGGTGCTTGTCGACTCGTTGATCTCTTATCCAGATCTTAACCTGCTCCGGAGCAGGTTAGCCGTTCAGCATATGTTACCATGGTGATTCATCCCTGTAAGAAGTGAACCAGCTTTGTGGGACAGATCATCCAGGGTTAACCCAGAAGTTACCTCGCTAAGAGAAAATCCAGCTTCATTGTCCAGGACTCCTGGTCTGTTCTCCACTGGTTCTCCTCACACCACAGCTCAGCTGCTCTCCTCTCATTCCTCCTGATCCTGTCCTGTTCCTGCTCTCCATCTGGACTAACAGGTTCATCAATATAAGCCTGAGGACCATCATATGTATAGAATACAGATTTTCTTCCTCCTCATTGAGACATTGCGACAGTCTGATCCATGTTTATTAATGTTAAACAGAGGCAGAATCAGCAGGACTCCCCTCTGTGACGTCACCTTCAAATGAAGGTTTTTGATGAGGAAGCAAACAGACTGAAATGTTTCCAAGAGACTCTGTGGTTTATTAGTTTTGAAATTATAATGACACTGTGTGTCATTATATTATAAACACTACATGATCTTCTATTTGTTCCACAGAGTTCAGCAGCAGAGATCAGAGGCTCCCATTGGTCAGTCTGCCCAGCAGCATCAAACACAGCTGGATGACTCCATATTGATGGTGTGTAAATGTACAAACACACAGCTCCTCCTGACAATCAGAGCACACACTCATTCTGTTTGGATCTTTCTGAATCGTTTCCTGATGACACTGCAAACATCATCTCTGCCTGAATTCTCTTCACACTCAGTGTTTGACTGATTGAATGAAGCTGCACATGTCTGAGCCGCACACACTCAGAGGTCAGAGGTCATGCTGGATGCTGGTCTCACACAGACTCAGACTTTGTGAGCAGAGAGCAGAGTCCACAAACTGAGTCCAGTTTGAGTTTTAAACAACACAAACACTTTGCTTCATGTTAATGACAGCTGCTGCTTTCAGCTTCATTCTAATAAACACATCACGTCTAAAGTCACTGCAGACTTTTTCTGGATGAAAACACACCAGGAGATTTCTCCAACATGAAGTTCATTTCAGAGAAACTTGATTTGTAGAAGACAGGAGCATCCACAGACTAAGAGGTGAAGCAGCATTGTGATCCAGTCTCCATGCTGGACTCTGCAGACCAGCAGGCTTTCTGTCTGTCACACATGATCTGATGTTACCTTCTACAAGTTCAACCTGACATTTTCTTCTGTTCCAGCTGCTCCAGGAGAACATCATCAGCTTTGTAAAGAGCGAGCTGAAGAAGATCCAGAGAGCTCTGAGTCCAGATTACCCAGAATGCTTTGAGAGTCAGAGGGAGGATGAGGATGAAGAGCAGAAGAGGAGCAGAGAGGCGTTCCTGAAGATCACTCTGCACTTCCTGAGGAGAATGAAGCAGGAGGAGCTGGCTGACTGTCTGCAGAGCAGTAAGAGGATCTGAACACATTTAACATGATGGAAAGAGGAAATGGAGACAACATGGGAGAGGTTTACATTTCAAACTCTGCTCTTAATATGATGAACACATCTGTATTACATCTATGAGCTGTGACAAACTGTTCACAAGTGATGAGCTGAAGAGATTTCAGAGAGGAGCCAAATCAAATCCATCCTGATGTCTGAAAGTTGAAACTCATCAGACTGATTGTAGCTTCAGTTCATTCATTACATTTCTTTTTTTTTTCATTCAGGAACCGATGCTGCTGCAGAGTGCAGCCGTAAAGTGAAGTCTGAGCTGAAGGAGAGGTTCCAGTGTGTGTTTGAGGGGATCACTAGAGCAGGAAACCCAACCCTTCTGAAGCAGATCTACACAGAGCTCTACATCACAGAGGGAGGGACTGGAGAGGTCAATGAGGAACATGAGGTCAGACAGATTGAAGCAGCATCCAGGACACCAGACAGAGCAGAAACAAGCATCAGACAAGAAGACATCTTTAAAGGCCCACCTGGAAGACAGGAACCAATCAGAAGAGTGCTGACAAAGGGAGTGGCTGGCATCGGGAAAACAGTCTTAACACAGAAGTTCACTCTGGACTGGGCTGAAGACAAAAGCAACCAGGACATCCAGTTCACATTTCCATTCACCTTCAGAGAGCTGAATGTGCTGAAAGAGAGAAAGTTCAGCTTGGTGGAACTTGTTCATCACTTCTTTCCTCAAACCAAAGAAGCAGGACTCTGCAGCCTTCAACACTTCCAGGTCGTCTTCATCTTTGATGGTCTGGATGAGTGTCGACTTCCTCTGGACTTCCACAACAATCAGATCCTGACTGATGTCACAGAGTCCACCTCAGTGGATGTGCTGCTGACAAACCTCATCAGGGGGAACCTGCTTCCCTCTGCTCGCCTCTGGATAACCACACGACCTGCTGCAGCCAATCAGATCCCTCCAGAGTGTGTTGACATGGTGACAGAGGTCAGAGGGTTCACTGACCCTCAGAAGGAGGAGTACTTCAGGAAGAGGTTCAGAGATGAGGAGCAGGCCAGCACCATCATCTCCCACATCAAGACCTCCCGAAGCCTCCACATCATGTGCCACATCCCGGTCTTCTGCTGGATCACTGCTACAGTTCTGGAGGACCTGCTGAAGACCAGAGAGGGAGGACAGCTGCCCAGGACCCTGACTCAGATGTACATCCACTTCCTGGTGGT
Source organism: Labroides dimidiatus (assembly GCA_030710495.1). Lineage (NCBI taxonomy): Eukaryota > Metazoa > Chordata > Actinopteri > Labriformes > Labridae > Labroides > Labroides dimidiatus. The sequence goes on from CM061147.1 coordinate 4,078,567, forward strand.
TCAGACCAAATTGAAGAGCATCAAGTATGAAGAAGGAGCTGAAACTGATCCAGTCTGGAGTCCAGAGAGCAGGACGATGATGGAGTCTCTGGGAAAACTGGCTTTTGATCAGCTGCAGAAAGGAAACCTGATCTTCTATGAATCAGACCTGACAGAGTGTGGCATCAACATCAGAGCAGCCTCTTGGTACTCAGGAGTGTTCACACAGATCTTTAGAGAGGAGAGAGGACTGTACCAGGACAAGGTGTTCTGCTTCATCCATCTGAGCGTTCAGGAGTTTCTGGCTGCTCTTCATGTCCATCTGACCTTCACCAAGTCTGGACTCAACCTGATGGAAGAACAACAAACAGCATCCTCTATCTCTAAAGCCTTTCGAGTCAAACCTAAACTGGAACGTCTTCATCAGAGTGCTGTGGACAAGACCTTACAGAGTCCAAATGGACACCTGGACTTGTTCCTGCGCTTCCTCCTGGGTCTCTCTCTGCAGACCAATCAGAGTCTCCTGAGAGGTCTGCTGACACAGACAGGGAGTGACTCACAGACCAATCAGAAAACAGTCCAGTTCATCCAGAAGAAGCTCAGTGAGGATGTGTCTGCAGAGAAAAGCATCAACCTGTTCCATTGTCTGAATGAACTGAATGATTGTTCTCTAATGGAGCAGATCCAACAGTCCCTGAGATCAGGACGTCTCTCCACAGATCAACTGTCTCCTGCTCAGTGGTCAGCTCTGGTCTTCATCTTACTGTCATCAGACAAAGATCTGGACCTGTTTGACCTGAAGGAATACTCTGCTTCAGAGGAGGCTCTTCTGAGGCTGCTGCCAGTGATCAAAGCCTCCAACAAATCTGTGTAGGTGGATAAATGACAGATTAAAAACATTGTTCATGACATATGAAACATTGAGTCTGTGCTAAACACTTATTCTTTTCCAGGCTGAGTGGATGTAACCTGTCAGAGAGAAGCTGTGAAGCTCTGTCCTCGGTCCTCAGCTCAGAGTCTTGCAGTCTGAGAGAGCTGGACCTGAGTAACAACGACCTGCAGGATTCAGGAGTGAAGCTGCTGTCTGCTGGACTGAAGAGTCCTCACTGTAAACTGGAAACCCTCAGGTCAGGTTTCAGGTTATATGAATGAAAGTGTTCAAAACTGGTACACCTTTTCTCACTGTCTGATTTTATTTTCTATCTCCAGTCTGTCAGGTTGTCTGATCACAGAGAGAGGCTGTACTTCTCTGGCCTCAGCTCTGAGGTCCAACCCCTCCCACCTGAGAGAGTTGGACCTGAGCTACAATCATCCAGGAGACTCAGGAGTGAAGCTGCTGTCTGCTGGACTGGAGGATCCACTCTGCAGACTGGACACACTGAGGTATAACCAGACAACAAGAGCTCAAAGACTGAATGTGCAAAAGTAAAAACATCTCATTTCAAAACCAAGAGATCTGGTGTGTCTGTGGGGGTGTGTGGTAGGGGCAAATACGACTAAAGAATACGACCAAATAGTAAAAAAACTCTTTTCGACAGAAACCTCCAAATCTGGTCTGTAGAGACCTTTTTGTTTTAGCTCTGACAGCAGCTTCGGCAGTGAGCTTCAAACTTTTTTTCAATGTGTATTATTTCCTTCTTTTTTTCCATCTAGTGCTAAGTGTTCTTGCGTTCATGTGTTTGTGAGCGTGTGTACCAGTCCTGCGTCCTCCATGCGGGAGCATGCCTACATACAGGTAGAAATGGTGTTTGAGAAGTTGACACACCGACATGCAGTGAAGTTGGTGCTGGCAGTCAGCTGCTCAGTGGAGGAGGCTAGTTTAGCGGTTGGGGAGATGGTGGGTTATGACAGTGTTGGAAATGGCACCTTTTTCTCCATCCTAAAAAATATCAATTTGTCTAAAACACAGAATCTGACTCCTAATTACCTTTGACCATTTCCACGCAGAACACTTCAAGTGGATTAAAGAATTAGAAGAAGACAGCCAAGTTCTCAGTCTATGCCAAATTAAATGATTACAATGGATCAAGAATGTGCGACAGAATTCTTGGTTCTTCATTAGCTATCCCTAACAGTCCTGATACAATTCTCGGCGCCATCCTTTGGAGAAGAACCCTGCTGCTCATTCTGAACCCGCTATCATACTTGTAGCCACCACCTATTATAGACATTCAGTTTCTGATCTGAGACGGTGTCCTCTTCAGTGCAGGCTGGCTCTGTATGTTTCTTATCACTCAGCGTCTGTCAGGGTGTACCTAAAAGGAAGTTTTAGTGCATACTCTGACATCTCACATGTTTATCCTTCCTTCTCAGAGAATGCTCTCTGGTACCAGGCTCTTCCTGCTCCCTTTAATTTAAGGACAGACAGTTTTACAACCTTCTGCAGTCCTGCATTCTTTGTCTCCAATCAACTCTCACACTATCGAAAAAAACAAGACACTAATACAGATTTTGTTCTCTTATTGCTGCAAAGTTAAAAAAGTTATATTATATAAATGGATAAACAAGGTTCATTTATTAATGTGTTAAACTGAACCCTTCATATTAATGGTGACGATTCATCCTTCATGCTGGATGATCTGTAGCCTTCCAGGAGCTTTCAACCTTCTGTAAATACACACATTAATACAGGCCTGCAATGATCACAATTATTATTGATTAATGCACAAAAATATAGTTAATAATGCTTAAAATTTCCTTCAACAGTGTGAAGTCTGCCTAACACGTGAACAAGGTCATTTTTTTGGATGGCACAGCTTAATTGAACGATGTGGTTGAAGAAGAAGTGATTATTAAAGACACCTTCACTCCTGTTCTCCCCCTGAGCATTCCGGCTAAAGTCACCTTCTCTAATGCTCCCCAGTTCATTAAAAATGAAGTGTTGGTTAAAGAGCTGTGAAGGTATGGGCAGGTAGTTCCCCAGTTAAAATGGTGTCTCTAGGATGCCAGTCCCCCTTGCTCAAACACGTTGTTTGTCACAGAAGACAACTACATATGGTGTTGAAAAACATTTCGGCTGATCTCAATTTGTCATTTCACGGTGCGTGGCGGAGCTGCAGCCATGGGGCGCAGTGTATCTGAGGTTGCTGTAGCCAGTCCTAGCGGAGTTCTTGCAGAGGCTTCTGCTGGACCTCAGGAAAGTAAGGTGAATGATGTGGAAGAGTTGTCAGTGGTCAGTGATGAGGGCCAGGTAAAGAACAATCCTCAGGGAGACAAAGATAATTGTACAGCAAACCCAGGTTTAAGCAGAAAAAGGAAAAAAAAGGCGACAGAAGATCTTTCATTCTGTATGATCCAGTACTGGACAATCTGCCTCAGATTCTGCTGGGATCAGAAAACATGCAGCTGGTTTTCATCAGGATCTGTACAAGAATGAGTTCGTTGACCATCAAGAAATGTTTGAGTCCTTCTATACCGGTCTTCCTCAGGTCAGCACTGACGACAACATAAAGCTTGAGGACCAGCTGTCTCTGTCTGAACTCTACTCTGCTGTCATGAGCCTGCAGAATGGAAACGCTCCAGGTTTTGATGGACTTCCTGTTGAATTTTATAAAGTGTTTTGGAGTGTGCTGGGAGAGGATCTCCAGGAGGTTCTCAGAAACAGGTTGGAGAGGGGCCGTCTGCCTCTGAGCTGCAGGAGAGCAGTCATCACTCTGCTGTCAAAGATCTAAAAACTGGAGACCAGTGTCTTTACTGTGTATGAACTACGAAATCCTGTCTGAAGTCCTGGCAGCTGGACTAAGGCAGGTGATGAAGTCGATCATCCACACAGACCAGACCTACTGTGTGCCCTGTAGGCTCATTAGTGAGAACATCACTCTCATTCAGCTGTTTCGGAAGTCTCTGGTTCACTGGCTGTAGACACTGGTTGATGAAAAATATTGATGTTTAAAAAGAGACTGTGAATTTGTTTGGGTGGATATCTTCTGCCAAAGTAAACTGGATGAAAAGTGAAGCATTGATGGTGAGAGAGAGGCTGAGGGGTCGCCTCAGTCTGCCTGGAGGCCTCTTTTGGATAAAAGGAGGTCGTAAGTATTTGGGAGTGTTTTTGGGGAGTCAAATGTTTGAGAATAAAAACAGGTAGGGTGTGTTAGAGAAAATAAAAGGACGGCTTGACAAATGGAAGTGGCTGCTGTCCAAAATATCTCTTCAGGGTCAGGTTGTGGCAAATAATTTTGCTTCTTCCATCCTGTGGCTCAGACTGGCCTGTGTCGACCCTTTGTTCTCTCTCCTCTGCAACATCCAGAGGTATGTTGCAGAGGAGTTTCACAGCAGTATGGTGTATTGGAGCTGAGCTTGTTTTTTTTTAATGGATCTAAAGAAGGTGAACTTTTCCTCTGTCAGTGGATTTTATCAAAGTGTTTTTAAAGTGTGGACTCTGGTGAACAGACAGAGACAGGGACACTCCTGCTCTTTGTACTGGCTGCTTAGAGAGCTTGTACTGTGTCAGGGAAATTTACCCTGTTGCTCTCAAACAAATTCTTAGAAATTACAAAATACCACAGTGTGATGAATCAGTTCCTTTAATCACATGCAGCATGGAGAGAAGACCTCTGCTAGGTGTTCTCTCTCATTCTTTGAGCTGAGGTAATAAAAATTCCACAACCACCAACCCTTTACCCTTATCAATGAAAACCATCTGCCCAGTTTTAACTTGTAAACACATGACTAACTTCAATGGTGGTCACAAACTTCTCGAACTGACCCTCTGCTGTTCAATTGCCCCTAATTTCCCAACTGCCCCTAAATTCCTTGCTGGCCAGTGTAATGATTAAACTATCCCCCATCTGTCCTATTTCCCCCCTTTATTACACTACTAAGTAGTCATGCTTTAACATGTGTTCACTTCTCACAACTGTTTGGAGGACGTTTTAATTTTCTGAACTAGGCTGGACCGAGCCTGTCCGGAATGTTCTGCACTGCTAGGATTTCCACTCTGGAGCAGGTGGTGGATCTGACCGGACCTCAGCTGGACTGTCTCAATGGTCTGGCTGCTCGTTTGGGGTTGAGGTCGTCCAGAATTGTTGATCAGTTGCTGAATCATTGGAGACAGCGGCTGACAGGATGTGAGATGGCTATGATGTTGGACGATGGAGACGGCTCCTTGCTGCTCGATCAAACTGACCCGTTTCCTGAGCTCTCTTTGTCTGCAGACCTGAAGGACTGTTCTGGTCCTTTACTGGCCAACGCTGCATTCTGCTCTTTAAGTGATGCTACAGGAAAGACACTTTATAAACTGATTATAAAAACTTTGAACAAAAAGACGCTGAATGCAAACAGTGATACCCTATGGAGGACCTATTTTGGGCTAGGTCTTGAGTTTAAACCCTCCTGGAGGTCTTTGTACAACCCCCCTTGTGTAAGAGACATGCAGACCTCCAGTGGAGAATCCTGCATGGAATCATTGCTGTAAACTCTTTGATCTCTGTTCTTAATGTGAATGTTGTTGATCAGTGTCCTTTCTGTGTGCTCAGGGAGACGGTTTTTCACTGTTTTTTTAGAGTGCAGTCAGCTGAAACCTCTGTTTGACTTTCTAAAGAGGGTTTTTAGTGGTTTAAAGAGGTTTTTACAAAACAGGTTTTTATTTGGTAGACTGATAAATAAATGTCTGTTTTAAGAATCACCCCCCCCCCTCTCTCTAAATGTCACTAAATGATCATCTTTTATTATCAGCTGATTGATCAGGTAACCTCCAGCTGTCCTGTCTTCTTAAAGTGACATTAAGTGACACATCTGATATCTTCTTTTTTTTAAACAATATATTTATTTGCATTTTTACATTTACAGTAACAACAACAACAACAACAACAACAACAACAAGCAGCTTCTCGTATAAATAAACAATTCTCCCAGGTTTACAATGGTGCTTTACATTGCAGGTAATATTATTTTCTCAATCATCGCCATCATTATCATCGTTTAAGTCCAGTCTTTACAAACACATTAAATGGTTCCCATATTTCTTGCCTAAATAAATCTTGCCTTCCTTTTTGTATGTATGTTATCCTCTCCATTGGAAGAGTAATAAGCATTTGCCTCACCCAGTATGGCCAGTATGACTTGGCCTACTTGTTTTTTTCCAGAACACTGCAATTGATCTTTTAGCATGACAGAAACACAGGTCTATCAGCATTTGTTCACTCTTTGTGTATTCATGTCTTGTTTTATAGAGTCCTAAGATATGGGTTACAGGCTTTATGGGGATATTTTTTGAAATTATCTTTTCTACAGCCTTATTGACTTCTTCCAAAAAAGATTTTATCTTGCTACACAGCCACACACAGTGAAATAATGTCCCCTTTTCCTCTGAACATTTTGTACAGACATCGGGGATATTCCTATTATATTTATTTAATTTGACCGGTGTAGTATATGTTCTCACTAGACAATTTCCACGGAAATCGTGAGAGGGGCTCGGGCGGCATGCCGGCTGACATACGTACTCTTGATATACTTTCTAATGTGTCCTCTCCCTAATTGCTCTCTCTGTGAGTTGATTTCAAAGGTTAAACATTGATTAACAAAAATACACACAAACACACAGACACACACACAAAGAGTCATGTACGCCGCTACACGTGCTTGAATGTGGTGGGTGTTTTGTGTGAACTGAGGTCCCTTAATCAAAATCATAAAGACACACATGAACACACAGGCGCTCTTCGCTTTCCTTTAACTGAGTCACGTCCTGTGGTGGTTCACTATCAGCCCGAAGTGCAATAATTGATTGATTATTGATTTTAGCCTTTTTACACAAATCAGATTTCAAGCAAGAATATAGCTCATTTTTAAGAATTTGAAGGGCTTTTATTTTGAAATGCTACATAAGAATAAGCTGATATTGACTAAGTGACATCCTGAGGTGGTGTACTATAAGCCTGAAGTGAAATCATTGATTGATTATTGGTTTTTAGCCTTTTTTATGCTAATCTGAAATCAGACAAGAATATAGCTCAGTTTCTGGAATTTAAAGGGCTTTTATTTTGAAATGCTACATCAGAATTGGCTGATACTGACTGAGTCACATCTTGAGGTGGTGTACAATCAGCCTGAAGTGCAATCATTGATTGATCATTGATTTTAGCCTTTTTACACAAATCAGATTTCAAGCAAGAATATAGCTCATTTTTAAGAATTTGAAGGGCTTTTATTTTGAAATGCTACATAATAAGCTGATATTGACTAAGTGACATCCTGAGGTGGTGTACTATAAGCCTGAAGTGAAATCATTGATTGATTATTAAGTTGAAATGCTGAGTCAGCATTTCAACTTATAGATCTTCGACTTTATATTCACTTCTTCTTCTTTTTCTTCCGTACGTATTTGGCACCTATCTCTTTCCACAATTTTTCACCGATTTTCACTGTTCAACTTTTAAACTATTCAGCTACTTTAGGACATGTGTGCTATGATTTTTCTCATCTCTAACTCTTAAAATTTTTGAATTATTTCACTTTTTGTCAAAAAAAATTCCCATTTGAAATGACTGGGGAACTTTGACTTTTGCTCCTAAAACTCCTTCAACTTTGAGCTCCTCAAACTTCATCATACTTCCACTTACAGACTCCATTCTTGCTTTAAAATGTTCACTTATCTTTTCACTTTTTACTCGTCTTTCAACTTTTTAACTATCTTTCACTGTTTTTGAGATTTCACTCCTTAAGCAACACAAACTTTTGAGATTTTTCACTAGAAACTCAGCTCTCAGAGTGCGTGACATCATCGGTCAGAGTGGAGCAGCAGCTGATGACACATAAGAAATTTCACAAACAAATCGCTAGTAGGCCCACAAATTTCACTCCAGAGTCATAAAAATGGCATCAAAATGTTCCCTGACTCCTCTTGCTTCTAATAAAAATGCTTTTGGTGGCAAAAATTGTATCCTTTGGCCAGTAAGTGGCCAAATCCTGGAGAAAACCTGATTTTCCTGCAATAGAGGCCCTATCATTCTCTGATCAGAAATTCCTCCTTTGTAACCACTTTTTAAAACAAATTTTTAAATACTTTTTCCTGGCCCTACTTATAAAAATTTGACATTGGCAGATTCCTCAGACCCTCTGGATTCTCACGGTGCACTCATTTCTCTGATAGCTATAACGGTTTGGCCACAGCGAGCGTTTGTTCGGACCATTTCTCACCCCAAAATCCAGCCTGAGAGCAGCTGTCACAAAGAAGTGACCGTTAAACTCAGCAGCTGTCCTTTGAAGTCCCATCACCATGGAAACCATGCAGCTGCCCATGAATGATGACTCATAAGGACATTCTGGGGCATTCGGGGAGAGCCTGGCTATATTATCAAAACAAGCACACACTCACACACACACACACAGAGTCAGGATTCGTTTTGAATCAAATAACTCAACTGTGTATGTTTGGGTGAGTGTGTGTGTGTGTACTTCTTTACTTCACATGACTTAATGCTATTTACACATAACTCAAAGATTTTGCTGTTATTTACATTTTTTCAACATTTTATTGTTTAAACAGTCTAAAGACTTCTTCAGTTCTTCTTTGCTCCTTCTTTTCATACAACTTTCTCATTTCTTAATTGTTCTCACTCCTTCTTCTTTACTTCCTTTACTTCTTTTTCTTCATCATCCCTTCCCCCTCACTCCTTTCCTCATCACTCTGGCTTCACTTTCTTCCTCACTGCTTCTTCACTCTTTTTTCCCCACTGTTTCTTTCTCACTTCTTTTACACTCCATCTTCCTCTTTACTTTTTTACTCACTTTTTCTTTTTCAATCCTTCTACCTCACTTCCTGGTCTTCTTCACTACTACTGCTTCACTCTTTCTTCTTCACTTTTTTCACATTTCCATGGTATGCTTTTTCTTACACCTTTCAGCAATTTTATTTCACATTTTTCCACATTTTCAGCTTTTTTTCACGATTTCAAGTCTTCAGTGTCAGCATTTCAACGCATTTTCTGCAAGGAAATGCAACTTCTCTAGTTGGTTTTAGCCTTTTCATGCTAATCGGAAATCAGGCAAGATTATAGCTCAGATTCTGGAATTTAAAGGGCTTTTATTTTGAAATGCTACATAAGAATAAGCTGATATTGACTGGGTGACATCCTGAGGTGGTGTACTATCAGCATGAGTCTGAATCATTGATTGGTTATTTGTTTTAGCCTCTATTCTAATCCGAACTTCATGAGAAACCTTATCAGTTCCAAGATTTGAAAAGGGTATTATTTCGTTACACTGGCGTGGGTTACAATAAGCTTTAAGTTTAATTGAATTCATTTACATTAGTATTTAAATTTTAACCAGGATTTAGAGCAGATTATCTCTGTATAATATCTGTCGGGTCAAAAATTTGCCCACACGGCCGAGTTGAAAATGAGTGATCCTTTTCTGAAAAACCCCAGAGATTCAAAATGGAGTTTTGAGTGAAAAATCTCAAAACTTTGTGTTGCTTTACTTTTGTTTTCTCAAAAACTATTGAAGACAGCAGAATGCCCCTTGAAACTTAAGCTGTGGACAGATGTGTCAACGTTTTGAAGCAAGAATGACGTCTCTAGGTCAAAGTATGGCGAGGCAGGAGCAGTGGGAAAAAGTGTGTTTTTTTGGCGTTCTCGGGGAGCCTCCCCATTCATTGTCTATGGGACTTTTTCGTCAGTTTTTCGGGTTTTTTTCGGCCAAATATTGTCGAAATTCTTAGAAAAGTCATAGCACACCATTCTGGCCGCACGTTTTGATGTATAATTTGTTGGGGTTTTCTCAAAGCTCTGGGAGGAGAGTGGTCCAAAATTTTGTCTGGAAGATGAAGAAGATGATGAAAGAAACGAACGGAAGAACAATAGTAAAGCTATGGGCGAGAGTGGCTCATGCGAAGCCCGAGCCCCTAATTAACCATTTATGCTGTAGCAACCTAAAACGAGTATTAATTAATTGAGTGTGGGCCCTCTTACATATTAATTCCCAGTCTTCTGATGAAATATCTACTCCTATGTCTTCCTTCCATGCACAACATTTATGATCAGAATTTTCAGTTGAATCACTGACTAACAGATTATATAGCTCTGAAACAACTCCTTTATTTGAACTATGTTTAGCTGTAAGGTTTTTGGATGTAGTAAACCTCTATGACACGAGGGAAGAAGGGTGTAGAGCCAGGTTGAAAAAATGAGGAGCAGACAACACGGTTCCAGAGCTCAGGCTTTTTCTTTTACTTCCCTCTCTCCCACATACAGATCACAAACTCTTTACATAAGGCAGAGTTCAGGCACACCACCAGAGTCCACAGGTGTAGCTGATATCTTAATCACAGCAGCAGCCAGGCAGAAGAGACACACCCAGCCCCACCCCTACACACACACACTGCTGAATCCTCATTGGCCTTTTCTGCCCCACTTACTCTCCTCCCACACCAGTACAACTACTGTGACACTTCCCCCTGACTTTAAACCATATTTACAATTAAACAATATCTACAATAAACAAACACACTGCAAATAATTCCACTGCTAATATAGATCACAGAAAAAATCTAACAAACTAAAGAATTACCAAATTTAAGAAACATAAACAAAATATCCCCTCTACCCTCCTCCTCTCTCTCTCCCCTGATTCCTCAACTCCGCCACACAATATGCAGCTGCTGGAGTCCTGCGGCTGCATCCTCATGTGTGCACCCATGACAACGCCCCCCAGACGATTACCTCGGAGAGAGAGATATTAGTATGGGTTTATTTCCCCCAAAATAAAAGACAACAAAGAAACATCTAATATTAGAGTGTGGGCAACTTAATAGTCAATGCCTGTGTTCTGTTTTTTTTTCACCTTAGTGAGGGGGATGCTGTCCAGCTCCCTCACACTTCTCCTCCCCTCCGGAAGGCTCGCCAACCACGTTGCGAGACAAGAAGTCAGCCACCGTGTTCTGCTTTCCTGGCCGATATTGGATGGAGAACCGGTATGGTTGAAGGGCCAGGAACCAGCGAGTAATGCGACTGTTTGTGTCCTTCATCTGCTCCAGCCATTGCAGTGCTTTATGGTCCGTTTCCAGGTGGAATTCCCTCCCAAGCAAGTAGTACTTGAAGGTATCAATCGCCCACTTTACAGCCAAACACTCCAGCTCCACTGTGGAGTACCTGGTCTCCCTGGGAAACAGCTTCCTGCTGATGTACGCCACAGGTTTCCTCTCCTCTCCTTCTCCCTGTAGGAGGACTCCACCTATCCCGCGATGAGAAGCATCAGTCTGGACGGTGAAGGGCAAGTTGAAGTTTGGGCTCTGCAGCACTGGCTCCTGGCACAGGGCCCCCTTGAGGTCCTGAAAAGCCTTTTCCTGCTCCTCTCCCCACTCTAGCTTGGTTTTTGTTGTACTCGTGAGATCAGTCAAGGGAGCAGCCCTTGTAGAGAAGTCCTGAATGAAGCGCCGGTACCAGCCCACCAGACCCAGGAATGACTTCACCTGTTTCCGGGTGGTAGGCCTCTCCCTTGCTCGGATTGCCTCCACTTTGTCCTGCATCGGCTTGATCACCCCACCTCCCAGGATGTAGCCAAGGTACTGCGTCTCCTGCTTAGCCATCGCACACTTCTTCGGGTTGATAGTCAAACCTGCTTCCTTGATTCTCTCCAGCACCTTTCCCAGGTGGCTCAGATGTTCCTGCCAAGAGGTGCTGTAAATCACCACATCATCCAGGTAAGCAGCTGCAAAGGTATCCATACCTGCGAGCACTTGGTTCATCAACCTCTGAAAGGTGGCGGGCGCTCCGTGCAGACCAAACGGCATCTTGGTGAACTGCCAGAGTCCTTGAGGTGTTCTGAAAGCAGTCAGAGGCTTGGCAGCATTAGACAGTGGCACCTGCCAATAGCCTTTGCAAAGGTCAAGAGTGGTAATGAACTTTGCTTGGCCTACCCGTTCAATAAGGTCATCCAGTCTTGGCAGAGGGTACGCATCAAACTCAGATTGTGCATTTACCTTCCTGAAGTCGATGCAAAACCTGATGCTCCCATCTTTCTTGATTACCAGGACAATAGGATTGCTCCATTCACTGGTGGAAGGCTCAATGACACCCAGCTCCAGCATGACAGCCACTTCCTCCTCCAACACTGGAACCAACTTTTGTGGGATACGATACATCCTCTGCCTGATGGGGGTACGGTTCTTCAGGCGAATATCATGCTCCACTAGAGTTGTCGCACCTGGTCTCTCCTGGAACAGATCTGGTGGAACAATGGCTTGCAACTCCTGCTGCTGAGTTAGCAAGAGATGAGAAAGGTCAAGGGACTCAGAGTTATGACCAGTAGGAGTGAACTCACCCACAATGTCATCCTCCTCCTCCACTGTCCGAACAAACATCTGCTGTTGGGGTGGAGTCTCCCGGGTTTTCCACTCCTTCAGCAGATTGATGTGAAACGTCTGCTTTGGATTTCTCCTCTCTGGCATCTCAATCTCATAAGTTGTTGGACTCAGTTTTTTCAGCACAGTATATGGACCCTGCCATTTTGCCAGTAACTTGTTCTCAACTGTTGGAAGAAGTAGGAGCACCTGCTGGCCTGGGCTAAAGGATCGCTCTCTGGCTGCCTTGTCATACCAGGTTTGCTGTCCACTCTGAGCCTTCTCCATATTTTTCCTCACCAGCTTTGTGACTTGCTCCATCTTTTCTCTCATCTGGAGGACAAATGCCAGGACGCTGGTTTTCTTCCCCTGGGTTCCCACCCAGGACTCCTGCAGCACATCGAGGGGACCCCTCACCTGCCTGCCAAACAGGAGCTCAAAAGGTGAGAAGCCAGTTGACGCCTGGGGCACTTCCCTATAGGCAAAAAGGAGATACGGAAGCCACTTGTCCCAGTCTTTTGCGTTAGTGGAGATGAACTTCTTCAGCATGCTTTTGAGAGTTCTGTTGTACCTCTCTACTAAGCCATCGGTCTGGGGGTGATAAGGGGTGGTCCGAATACCCTTAATGCCTAAGAGCCTGTAAACCTGCCTAAGTGTGTCTGACAGAAAATTTGTGCCCTGATCTGTCAAAATTTCAGATGGAATACCAACTCTTGAGAAGAGCTGCAGTAAGGCATATGCAATCTGCTTAGCAGTGATGTCTCTCAGGGGAAATGCCTCAGGATATCTAGTACTGTAATCACAAACTACCAGTATGTAACGATGTCCTGACTGTGTTCGCTCTAACGGACCAACTATGTCCATTGCTATCCGGCTAAATGGAACATCAATGACTGGAAGTGGTTGCAATGGGAATCTGGGAACCCTCCTATCCCCTGTTAGCTGACAAATTGAGCATGCCTGACAATACTCCTGTACCTGCGTGCTCAAACCTGGCCAGTAAAACCTGCTGGCTATCCTGTCCAAGGTTTTTTTTTGACCCTAGATGACCTGCCCAGGGAATGCTATGGCCTAGATTTAGCACCTGTTCCCGGAGCCCCTGTGGAACCACCAGCCTTTCCCTGTCATCCAGATCTGCCTTGTAATACAAGACCTGGTCTCTGAGGAAATAACCTTCCCCTGCCACCTGACCTTGTGACACAACAGTTGCCTGTCTAAAGAGATCCTGCAGAGACTCATCCTGCTTTTGAAGCTGCTGAAAATCACAGCTCTTGTCTGTGTCACATGCCTCTGGCTCCTCTAGCCCTGAACCCTTTCTCATTGTCCCCGCCATTTTCTCCTGCCTTCTCTGCCTCCTACTTTTCCTCACTTTATCTGAACCCCCCGTTAGATCTTCTTCAAAGTAAGGTAACTCAGAGAAGACATTTAAATCTCCCTTGGCTGGACCCTGAATCCCTGGCTTAACCTGGACTAGGGGCTGGGTAGCTAGCTCTTCTGGACCCTGAACATCTTCAGCGTCTCCTGCCTGGCTCCCACTTATCCCCACTTCCTCCAGATCCTGAGTCTGTGCCCGTGACCTGGTGACAATGTTAACCGGCTTACATGACTGGACCAACTCCTGAAGAATGGGAAGATCTTGACCCAAGATAACCTGATGGGCTAAGCTGTCTATAACCCCCACTGACATCAAGTAAGTTTGCCCTGCTACCTCCACATAAACTACTGTCATAGGATAGGCTCTGTGATGACCATGGACACAAGAAATATCCAGAACTGGCTTCCCTAAGGAACCCTCCTTTGAGATCAATGATGGATGGATTAGCGTCTGCGTACTGCCAGTATCGAGAAGAGCCTGGGCTGGTCTACCATTGATTTTAACTGTAGTGATCTGCTGTTTCCCTACCCCACAATCCTCACTCTGCCGAGGGCGTGGGACAGTGCAGAAGTAAGCAGCTTTAGCTTTTTTAGCGGGACACTCTGGCTTAATATGACCCTCCTGACCACAGTAAAAGCACACCGGTTTAGCAGTCGACTTTAACTTATTAGCAACTACAGGCTTTTCTAGCTGCCTAGCTGGCTCTGGTTCCCTAGGACCACCACCAGCCCATGACCCCATCGGCTTACCCCGAGCAGGGCTGGACTTCTGTGGCACCTCAAAACGGTAGTTCTTGGATCCCCGCCGGGCCGCTAGGAAGGTCTCCACCAGCTGAGCTGCTTCCCGTGCTGACTCTGGATCCCTTTCTCTCACCCACACTCTCAGTTCTGGAGAGAGGGAGCGGTAGAATTGCTCCAAAATGAGGATCTCTCCAACCTGTTCCTTGGTCCTCTTCTCCGGCTGAATCCACTTGCTGTACAGGTCTTTAAGTCGATTGTAAAATTCTCTGGGATTTTCATGAGGGCGGATGTCAGGTTCTCTGAATCTCTGTCGATAGACCTCTTCGTTAATTTCATATTTGGCAAGGATGGCATCTTTTACCTTCTTGTAATCAAATGTGTCCTCTGCTGCCATGGCCACATATGCTGCCCGGGCCTTCCCAGTCAGGTGTGGAATCAGCCTTACTGCCCAATCAACCTCTGGCCACTGATATGCTCCTGCCAGGCGCTCAAAGGTGGTCAGGTACTGCTCAATATCATCCCCCTCCTCCAGTCGAGGAATTGCTGCCTTCCCCCAGCCCCTGCCCGTGGGCTCACTCTGGGCACTGGACTGGGATACCTGTTGCTCCTCCTCCTGGTGCGGGGACTGTGGCCTGCTCAGCTGGGGCTGACTCCCTCCCCTCTGCTGCTGCTGCTCCAGCTCATCTCTCAGATTACTCACTTGAATCTGCATTTGGCGCCACCTTCTATCCTGCTTAACTGTTTCTTTTTCCCACCTTTCACCTAGGTCACGCTGGAAATCGAGGCACTGCTGCAACATGCCAGTAACTGAGTCCATGTCTGGAGGCTGTTGATGCAAAATCAAAGGCACTCCTCCTGCAGCACCTTCTTCCAAGCCATCTTCAGCAACCTCTGTCCTGAGAGCTTTGGCCTGAGCTTTTGGTCCCATGCTGTAAACTCTGAAACACTACCCCTTCAGCTTAGCTGCGTCTCATCCCACTTCTGACACCAAATGTAAGGTTTTTGGATGTAGTAAACCTCTATGACACGAGGGAAGAAGGGTGTAGAGCCAGGTTGAAAAAATGAGGAGCAGACAACACGGTTCCAGAGCTCAGGCTTTTTCTTTTACTTCCCTCTCTCCCACATACAGATCACAAACTCTTTACATAAGGCAGAGTTCAGGCACACCACCAGAGTCCACAGGTGTAGCTGATATCTTAATCACAGCAGCAGCCAGGCAGAAGAGACACACCCAGCCCCACCCCTACACACACACACTGCTGAATCCTCATTGGCCTTTTCTGCCCCACTTACTCTCCTCCCACACCAGTACAACTACTGTGACACTTCCCCCTGACTTTAAACCATATTTACAATTAAACAATATCTACAATAAACAAACACACTGCAAATAATTCCACTGCTAATATAGATCACAGAAAAAATCTAACAAACTAAAGAATTACCAAATTTAAGAAACATAAACAAAATATCCCCTCTACCCTCCTCCTCTCTCTCTCCCCTGATTCCTCAACTCCGCCACACAATATGCAGCTGCTGGAGTCCTGCGGCTGCATCCTCATGTGTGCACCCATGACAACGCCCCCCAGACGATTACCTCGGAGAGAGAGATATTAGTATGGGTTTATTTCCCCCAAAATAAAAGACAACAAAGAAACATCTAATATTAGAGTGTGGGCAACTTAATAGTCAATGCCTGTGTTCTGTTTTTTTTCACCTTAGTGAGGGGGATGCTGTCCAGCTCCCTCACATTAGCCATTATTCTTTATAAGTTAGATGTTAAGGGTTTGGTTAGCAAATTATTTTGGTTCTTCCAAATAAAGCTTCTGAGTTGAAGGAATTTAAAAAAGTGTTTATTATCTATATAATATTTGCGTCTAATTTCTTCAAATGACATCATATTTTCTAAGTCAGATAGATATAGGTCCTGAATTTTTTCAATACCCTTAAGTGACCACTTCTTAAATATAGCATCTGCTCTTCCTGGCTTAAAGTTCTGGTTGCCCCAAATGGGACTGTATTGAGACAGTATTTTAGGCTCTTTAAGAAATGTTCTCGCTTTAAACCATACTCTAATCATATTGTTCACTATTGGATTAGTGGTTTGTTTAATCAAATTTGGTACTGTATCTGAGTAAAAATATAATGGTAAAGGTACATTCAGATTTTCTGATTCCATTTCTGTCCATTGTGGAATATCATCCTTTTGCAAAATAAAATTTAATTGATCTCAACTGTACTGCCCAATAGTACGATGTTATGTTTGGACATTTTAATCCTCCTTTATCATATAGCATGTGTAGCAGTGACAATCTGATTCTAGCTCGGTTATTTTTCCATATGAATCCAGTGAGCAATTTTTTAATTTTCTTAAAATACTCCTCGGGAGGAGGCAATGGAATATTTTGAAATAAATATAATATTTTGGGGAGTGTGTTCATTTTTAGAATGTTAACTCGGCCAATCAAGGACAGGGGCAATGTCATCCATCTGTTAATTGATTCTGTTGTATCCTCCATCGAAAGTTTATAATCAGATGAAACAATTAACTCCAGTTTAGATGTTATTTCTATTCCCAAATATGTAAACTGATCTACCACTTTGAATTCAGATGTTTCTCTAAGAGGATTTTCCCTTTCTTTCTTATTAAGTAACAATATTGAGGATTTGGTGTTATTTATTGTATACCCTGATATATCACTAAATTTTTCGATCAAACTTTGTAGCGTAGGGATGGTCTTTTGAAGGTTAGAAATAAACAAGATAATATCGTCCGCGTACAGTGCTATTTTATGTTCTGTTTGACCCAATGTTATTCCAGCTATTTCTGCATTTGCACGCACTGCTATTGCTAAAGGCTCTATTGCAAGGGTGAATAATAACGGAGACAGCGGGCATCCCTGGCGACATCCTCTTTTGATAGCTATTGGTTTAGATATATTCCTATTTGTTAGTGTTTCTGCTGTCTGGTTTTAAAATAATAGTTGAACCCATTTTATAAAGTTATTCCCACATCCAAAACGCTCCAAGACATTAAATAGATATGGCCATTCCACTTTGTCGAAGGCCTTTTCCGCGTCTAAAGATAGTAGGGCTTTATCAGAGGTGTCTTCTAGACCCTGAATGACATTTAAGACCCTTCTGACATTATGAAAGCCTTGACGTCTCATGACGAACCCGTTTTGATCCCTCTGTATTATACTCGGTAGTATTTCTTGCAATCGCCTCGCCAGAGATTTACATAGAATTTTAATATCAGAATTTAAAAGACTTATTGGTTGCATATTCTCACATCTATCATTGGGTTTCCCAAATTTTGGCAATAATATGATTGTAGCCCCTGCCATTGACTTTGGCAGTCCACCACTATGAAATGCTTCTTAGAACATGTCTAGTAGGGGTTTTATTAGTTTGGATTTGAATTTTTTATAAAAATCAGGACAATCAGGACCTGCTGTTTTACCTGCTTTCATGTCATTGATAGTTTTATTTATTTCTTCTTCCCTTAAATCGGCGTCAAGTTTTTCAACAAACTCATCAGGGATAGTGGGGATGTTCAGATTATCTAAAAACATATTTTGGGTCGCTTGGTCGTATTTTACTTGGGATTCATAAAGATTTTCATCGTACTTTCTAAATTCCTTATTAATTTCAATGGGGTCTATTATTATATCACCTTTATTGGTTTTAATTGAGGTCCCAGTTTTTTCTTTTCCTAATTTTTGAATTTGCCAGGCCAAGAGTTTACTAGGTTTCTCACCATGTTCTTAAAATTTTGGTCTAAGCATATCAGATGCTGCTCTGGCTGCAGATAATTTATTATACTCTGCTCTCATTAGTAGTAGTTCTTTTTCTGCTGTTGGAGATCTAACTCTAAAAACTTGTTCTTGAAGACTTTGTATCTTGGCTTCTAACTTCTGTCTTTTCTGGCGTAATTCTCTAGATTTGGATGAAGTCAGTGCTTAATTTGTCCCCAATCAGGTGCCGGGTCCCCCTTCGAAATTGTGCGCCGAAAGAAACCTTTTTTTCTCGGGTTTTAACGCGTTTTTATCTTCTTTTTCACCTTAATTTCTGCACTTACCTAGTATAACATTTGCAGCAACTTTTGGCACACCATGTGGCCCATCAGAACACTTGGAATCAATTTGGAATGAGCAATTTAAATAACTGACATATTGCAAATAAACACATTTTATTGCTAATGGGATTTTTTGTGTCACTGTCATGTAAGCACCACGCCAGAAAAAAATAAATACAATAAATTTAACAAAAGCCTGAGAATCAAAAATCAAGAAAGAATTAGAAAAAAGGTCTGTATTTGGAAGGATAAATGACCAAACATCACTAGAATGATGTGTTGTGCACTCTGCACAGTAATAATGAATCCAACCAAACTTGACAGGCAGCAGACACAGTCTGATTAAATTTCCTGTCTATTTGCCACGTTGTTGTGTGCTTTGCCCACAAATAACTTTATGCTTGTTAACCGATTGTCTTCTCTTGTAAACTGTAGTCAACAGTAGTGACTACAGTTTCTTGTGAACTGACGTCACTGCTCCCTCATCCTTATCTGTGCTCCTGACTGCACAGACCACATCTTCAGCGGCTATTATGCTGTCACCACCTGTATCTGCGGAGCCGGGCTCTGCCTCCGGAACAACTTTGGCCAGTTTGGGGTCTGGCTGACCGACTGGTTTAAAGAAACTTGAGAGTTTTGATTGTTGCTTTGACATTTTAGCAGGCCAAGTGTAACAGCGTTGTCAGTCACCTGGCTGTTAAGTGTCGTTTGCGCGCGGTGCCGCTGCGGAAACAATACATTCGCAATGCGCATTGCGTTGTGACACATGACGGCATGAATCACTTTTTCCCCCCGTTTTACCTAATTTCTGAGTAAAATGCATAAGAAATAAGCCAACAGGCGTCACTTCAGAGAAGATTAAAGCGCAGAGAAAACACAGCTAAAAACACAGTTTATTTATTGACAGGAAAGGTGACGGAGCAGATCAAAGAGGTGCCGGAGCGGATCAAATAGGTCCTGGATCCGATCCAAGAGGTCCCGGAGCGCGCTCCGGCTAGCTCCGGCACAAATTAAGCACTGGATGAAGTGTAACTAATTATGTGTCCTCTTATAAAGGCTTAAATGCATCCCATTTAATTCCTGCGGTAGTTTGGGTTGTATTCTCTCTAAAATAATTATCTATCTCTTTCTCCACATACTTAATAAAATTTTCATTCAGTAGCCATTTTTGATCCAAATTCCATCTGGGTGGGTCTTTTACCAAATTATTTTCAACATAATTCAGACAACGCATCTGATTTCTGACAGTTTCTACATTTAGAGAGAATTCTGAGGCAGACTGAAGCAGCTTTTCTCTCAACATTTAGAGTAAAGGTTGTGAATGAAGATACATGAGGACTCTCATTAATGTTGACACCATACGTCTCTGTAAAATGTTCTCTGATATTTCATCTGTTGTTGTGAAAAATGTCCCCATGTAACACTCTCCTGTGTGCTGACTACAGCATCACTTCACTTCTTTGATGGTTTTGTTCTCTACAGAAAAAGTCTCATCTGACTGTTCATCCACTGATGTTGTGAGTGAACATAAAGATGGCAGATGTTACATGGTCAGAACATCAGAATGATTGAAAACATGTAGAAACACACAGACCTAATCTTTAGGAGACAGTGTTGTCTGATCAAATGAATCTGATCAAATACTATAGAAACTAATTTTTCCTCCTGACACATAAAAATAGCGGACTACTTTAAAGAGACAGAACAAAGGTAGAGCAGGAGTTGGCATTACTCATTTCAAAGAGGACATGAGAAGCAGAATATGGACTTTATGGATCCACAGAGCAACAGGCAGCCTTTGCTTTTTGACTCTTTTTGTTCTTCTTTTTCTCCGAGGATCTCAACACTGTCAGAAAAAGTGAGAGAGTGATGGAGACGGTTGGCTCAGATGAGTTTCAGCCTGTTTCTGTCACAGTGACAAACTGAGGATCACTGCTTCATGTTGAACAGCAGTTAGGACTCATGTTGGACAGGAAATCATTCTGACTGTGTTTCTTCCTCCAGGGTGGACCATGGTGGACAGCAGTGGTTAAAACCTGGTCTGAAGAAGTGTAAGTGTGGAATCAGTTTGACTCCTGATGAGCAAACAGTAGATTGTCAGCTAACAAAGAATAAAGCCTTCAGGTGTGTCTGATGATAAACTGCTGCTGTGTTGTGTCCTTTTCTCTCCATCAGATTTCTGTGAACTCACTCTGGACTCAAACACAGCAAACAGATACATCAGACTGTCTGAAAACAACAGGAGAGTGACATGTGTGAGAGAAGTTCAGTCATATCCTGATTATCCAGACAGATTTGACTGCTGGGCTCAACTGCTGTGTAGAGATGGTCTGACTGGTCGCTGTTACTGGGAGGTGGAGTGGAGTGGATCGGTTCATATATCAGTGAGTTACAGAGGAATCAGAAGGAAAGGAGTCAGTGATAACTGTAGGTTTGGATCTAATGATCAGTCCTGGAGTCTGATCTGCTCTAATAGAGGTTACTCTGTCCGTCACAATAAGAGAGAAACAATCCTCCCTCTCTCCTCCTCTTCCTCCTCTGGCAGAGTAGCAGTGTATGTGGACTGTCCTGCTGGCACTCTGTCCTTCTACAGAGTCTCCTCTGACAAACTGATCCACCTCCACACCTTCAGAACCACCTTCACTGAACCTCTCTATCCTGGGTTTGGGTTTGGGTTGTTGTACTATGATTCCTCAGTGCGTCTGTGTTCTGTGTAGGAGGGAGAGTCTCCTCCTCTCTACACAAACACTACAAACACAAACAGCTGCTGAAGAACAGTTTACCCTCTGCTCTAACACACACAAACTTCATCTGATTCTTTGACTCTTTCTATCCTGTCTCATCAGTATGAATGTCTGTTATCAAAGAGCAGGACTCAATGGAAAACTGGCTCACTGAACTGGACTGATTTACATCTCTACAGTGAAAAAATACAGCCTCATTCAGACTGTTTTTCTTCAATGTGTTGATGAGAAAGTTTGTCAGAGACGTCTGAGTCTGATTCATGAAACTGTTCTTCACCTGCAGAGCTGTTCTCACCTGTGTTTAAACTGATGAATGCCATGTCCTCATGAGACTGAGACAAAAAGAGCTGGAGCTAAATGAACGGCTCTCACTGGGTGATTTGAAGCTGATGTAGAACAATCTAGAAGCAGAGACATGGGGCTGCAGGTGTTCTGCTGGATGTTCTTATGGTTTTGGTTGATTTGGACGAACACTTCCTGTCTGATTCTGTTATGTGATGTGTTTAAATGCTTCATAGATGTTTAGTTTTGGATGTTTTTTTACACTCTGTTTCATAATAAAGTAATAATAAATAGTTTGATTTTTAAGTTAAAGTCTAAAGATTATCTCTGATTCCAGAAGTAGGGCCCTGACCTCCTAAGGGGGGTCAGGATAACCCAGAGATGATGATCTGGTTTCAGAGTGAATCCAATGTGATGGTGAATGTATTTGTAAAGCTGTAGCTTTAACTTGCTGCATGTTAAAGTGTTCGCTCAGTGCATTTTGATTAAATGTCAACTTTTGCTTTTACAGGTTGGAACAAACATTGCATCGTTCAGATTAAAGTTGAATATATTTGTTCAAACATGTAGAGATGAACTCTCTCTGAATAAACCATCTGGACTTCAAATGATTTCATGTTGATCTTTAATAATATAAATGTGAGTTTTATTCAGCAGTTATTTATCATGAGGGTAAACAATGTGTTTGATTCACTGCTCATTCATTTACTAATACCAGGCATTTTTCCTAGTCACCAAGTCACAGTGTGAGTGTGTTATCTGTAATTATTACACTGAGAGTTTTATGGAGTAGCCATGTTTCATTTGAATATGTTTATGTGAAACTCCCACAATAACCACAACCAGGTTAAATTTAAAAATAGGAAGCACTGAGGGTCTGTTAGCCAGCATGAATTTGTTTTTCTTCTGGTGATGAATGACAGCTCAAGCAGCAGAAACACTTGAATAAAGAGAAGAGGTCTTGGACTACGAGAATAGAATAACACTGTTTCTTAGATGTTACTGTACATCATCATATTGTTTTTACCTCTAGAGTTCTTTTGGAACAGAAGGATTAACAGGATATTCCAGCAGGGGTCCACAGGTGTGGCTGTCTGTCGCTCATCTTGGAGTCAGAGAAAATGGACTTGCAGTGAAACCAACTGACCACTGAATGAAGCTCAGAGGAGAGGAGCAGCAGAGAGCACTACAGAGGCTGATCTACAGTTCAACCATAGAGATCATTAACTTTAGGAGAAAATGGCTTTTAAATAGCTGAACACAGCAGTCACCACTATGCACCAGGGAGTTCATTTCAGTATTGATTTCAAAATATTTGTCAAAATACAATATAAATAAAGTCACTCAAACCATTAAAAAGACAAAAGGTCAAACTCTCATGAGTTTAAAACCCCATTTCCAATGAAGTTTGGACATTGTGTGAAACATAAATAAAAACAGAATACAATGATTTTCAAAGCCTGCAACACATTCCTAAAAAGCTGGGACAGGGTCATGTTTCCCACGTTTTCAATGGGAGACAGGTCTGGACTGCAGGCAGGCCAGTCTGGTACCTGCACTCTTTTACTATGAAGCCACGCTGTTGTAACACCTGCAGAATGTGTCTTGTCATTGTCTTGCTGAAGTAAGCAGGGACATCCCTGAAAAAGACGTGGCTTGGATGGCAGCATATGTTGCTCCAAAATCTGTATGTACCTTTCAGCATTAATGGAGCCTTCACAGATGGTCAAGTTAGCCATGCCATGGGCACTAACACACCCCCATATCATCACAGATGCTGGCTTTGAGACTTTGACCTGAGAACAATCCAGATTGTCCTTTTCCTCTTTGGCCTGGAGGACACCACGTCCATGATTTCCTAAAACAGTTTGAAATGTGGACTCGTCAGACCACAGCACACTTTTCAACATCTCAGTTGAGCTCGGGCCCAGCGAAGCCATGTGATTGGATCAAAGTCCAACCAGTGTGCCACATTCTTTTAATCACCATAATTTTAAAAGCCGTCCTTATTCATTGAACATAAAACTTTCACTTATTCTTCTGAACTCAAACCAAACCTTAACTAAGTATAAATGAGTCATTGTCATGATATTGTTACGGCTGCATTTGTTTCTGTGTTCCCTGTCTCTCCCCTTTGCTTGTTTACAGGTAAGACTGTTGATTGTCAATGTGGCTCACCTGGTTTCAGTCTTTTAACGCTCACTGCTGCTTGCAGCAGGGAGAGACATTTTTGTTTTGGTGACTGCTGCCCTCCTGCCTCTCCTTGGAGTTTGTTGTGGTGTTTTGGTTTGAGCACTTTAATTCTTCATGTTTATTAATAAATCCCATTTTGTAATTTTTTAGGTGTTTTTAGTATTTTGTATGGGACATTTGTGGATTATTGTTAGACCCACAGGGCCACTTTTAGTTGGGGCGTAACAAATACAATATGTGTTTTAAATAGCCATTGATAACTTTTCGGGGAGTTTACATGAATACAACAATTTGTTTAACCTTCAGAAATTGGTGGGATCAAAATACCACCTGTTTTTAAATGACAGGCATTTAAAAACCATTTGTCCAATCCAAAAACTGAAAAAGCTGGTGTATCCGTCATGTTCTCAAGTTTCCAAGAATACCTGAATGTATCACAGGTGACGTCAGCAACATACCTGAACAGGCCAGAGAAGACAACCAAAAAAATCGACCAAAAAATAAATAAATTCTACACTTCTTCCTGCTTTCAGCAAGTCCTGAATGATTTGAATTTTGTTGCCCATTTCATTGTCTTGTGGGCGTCAAATTTCTGCTCAGAGCCACTCAGCACCAATGAGCATGTTCTACACGTCTGCTCTCAGTGCCTTGAGAACTTGTTGCAGGGCAAACCTAACATTCTTTTTTATGATGGATCTAGTTGATGTCACAGACAAAGCATGTAGCATTGCAGTTATCCCTCACCATAAGAAAGATGCTGTCCTCAGTGACTGTGATGGTGACTGTGCTCAGATATGAACTTTGGGGGGGTGACAGAACATTCACCAAACTGTTGAATGCTCGAGCTGAACTTATGCAAACTGATCAAAACCGGATCAAACTTATAAGTGATGATGAGATTACCTTCACCACCACCATGAGCCCAACGCCCTCCACTGTTGATATTGAAGAGCCAAAGGCCTCTACAAGCGAGAAGAGCTTGTTGACTCCATAAGCCAGAGGGGCCAACCAGAAGAGCCCAGCACAAAGCTGCAGCAGGTCACACATAAAGATAATGTTCCGTCCATATTCCAGAACAGAAAGTATACGTAGCATACCCAGTTGATTGATAAATGACTGTAAATTGAGAAAATCGTTCATTTGAATGTCCTTTAATGGAGTGAACACAGGGCAAGAGAGAAGAACAAAGAAAAAAAAGAATCAAGAAAATATCAAAATATTTGTACGTTTACAAATCACTTTAGCTCTTAAAATTAATGTGTTCAGCCATGTTCTTAAAAATATGTTTTCAAACCTCTTAGAACATTTTGAATAAGAATTACTAACATTTATGAATTCTTACTGTTACTTAATGCCACATAAGAGTCAGAATATACTGCTTTAACTTACTTCAGTTAATAAGGAAAATGACACATTAAATTGTTCCTTTCAAACAAAAAATAAATTCACAATTTCAGATAGCTTTTGGCATGATGGGGGTAACTCAGAGCTAGCATTCATGCTAGCTCCGACACTCTGACACAAAACCCAAACCTAAAATACATAGGGATCTTGTGCCTCCATCAGCCAGGTGCTTTTTAACATAAAAACAACCTTTCAGTGTAACTTTTGTTCCTTGTAATGCATTTTCTTCCACTTCGTAGCATGACACTTCTGGTTTTAGATCTTTTCAAAGTAAAAGCATTACAACTGTAACTCCAATCAGACCAAAGACAAGCAACGCCATCTGAGTATGGACGAGCTCCTTACCTTCTACCGGGAACTTCTTAACAAGGTGTTCCATGAAGACACATCTACTGCTCCCTGGACAATGACGTACACAATGGAAGCATTTCAGATGCAGTGTGGGGAACTGGTTCTGACAGAATAATGTCCAAATAAGGCCCATCTTCTCTGAGCTCAGTCAGTCATACGAAAGGACACTGTTTCAAGAATGACTGGTTGTGGATGAGAGCATGCTCCCAAACTTTGGCTGACATGGTTGTGAGCAGTATATAAGAGGTAAACTAATAAAACTATGGAGCCTTACCTCATCCAGTGGTTACACGTATCGCATGGAGCTATAAGGTGGATTTCACACTCTCCTTCCTGAAACTGGGTTGGGTCAGGATTGATCATGTTGATCTGTAAAGCTGTGAGTTAAAATTATGGCTCATATTGAAAATTAAATCTTGGCTAATATTAATTGCAAGTTTTGCTGGTTTCAGCCCGACACGATGTTTTCATTACATGCAGTCCCCATTTCAACCACTAGATGTCCTCAGATCTCTTCAGGTTCTTTATTTGAGTTTTGCAGGTTTCAGCCTGGCACATCAGCTCCTGAGCCAAAAAGCCAAACAAATGTCTCAAACCCTGGTTTGGAACAGTCTTTGCACACTAAGAGATGTAACAGGATTGTGTTTTTGAAGGGTGAGAGGTGTGAAATGTGTACCACAGAGAAATACTGTCGGCTTAATGAACAAAATGATTGCAGCTCATGACAGGAGTTCCTCCACCAGAGTCTATAAAGTCTCCACCTGTGGTTCAGAGAGGAGGAGATGATTATTTTGTGATTATCCACCTGGTGGTTATTATTTCATGATGTCACTGTGATCTGCTCTCCATCATGTAGTTGCTGAACGATCATGACCCTGGATTTTCTCACATTCTTTATGGTTATTGGTCAGATGTTTCTTTAGTCTCATGTTCATGTTGTTTCTCTGTCTTCATTGTCCAGAGGCCTGTTTATATTCAAACATGCTTTAAAATCTCTGCCTCTTCTTAACTGTCTTTTTGTGTCCCACATATGTAACTGTGCTCTCTCTCTCTCTCTCTCTCTCTCTCTCTCTCCAAACCCTAACCCACACTGTGAGCAGCTTCTGTCTCCATCAGAGCCGCTGTCAGCAGAGTCCAACAGAAAGTCCAGGATCAGTGTGATCCACACTGCTGCTTCATCACATCTGACAGAGCTGCTCTTTGTTTCATCAGAAGGTTAGTCAGCACCATCTAGTGGTCAGATAGTAGAACTACATCATGTGATTTGTGTATCATCTGACACTGTCTGGGTTTCTGCCACAGGTGAGATCGGCTCTGACGTCACTCTGAAGTTATGAGGATGTGACGGTGGCGTCCTCAGATCAGACGCACACAGACACCAGGACTGACGAGGGACAAAGCAGCAGCTTCTTCTCTCCACACCTGAAGGTGGAAAGTGTCTGTAAACTGAGCTTAACTCACTTCAACAGGTGAGAATCCTTCCAGAGAAACCTGTACATGTTTGAGGATCAGGATCACTGTGCTCACATGCTGCTGGATCACTGTTGAACTGTAGAAATGTTTCTGGATGCTGATTGGCTGTTTGAAATATGTTGTAGAGTTTCTCTCTGAGTTAAAGAGCAGTGATTTGACAAAGATTGACCTGTTCTAGAGTTTGTGTTTGTGGAGTGGAGTCAGCAGCAGTTTGATCCTGATCTGAGTCACACCATCAGTGAAAAATGCAGGGAGTGTCTGAACCGGTCTGACAGCCTGGACCAACTCGGATCAGGTGCTTTAAGTTATTAACTGTTGATACTCTGAAGTGAAGAGCGTGGATGAAGAGGTCAGAGGTCAGATTCTTCAAACACTGACACTGACTGGGTTTCTCTGAAGACCCTTTAACACAGTCCAGGTCTCAACTGTCCTAGAGGCTTCAGATGGATCAGAGCCAGACCAGGGTGGAAGTGGTTTCTAATGTTTAATCAGGGCCCCTCAGCTGTCAGGAGGCCCCGTAGAGGACCAAACATTAGAGCTGTCCTGTGTCTCTGTCTGATATTTGTCAGAATGTGAAAATTTAAAGTAGAAACTAAAGATTGAAAATAGTTTCAGATTAAAATAAAGAAACCTGAGGATTCAAACAGAGAGTCTTTGGTTGAACTGTAACACTACTTTAACTTTGATGTCTCTAATATATGATTGTGGTCACCATAGTGTGTTTATGGAGAGTGTGGGGGCTGTGTTTGGGCCCCTCAGATCCTGTTGGTGGCTCCAACAAGGTTTGTGTCAGTCCTGAATATCTGTGTCATGTTCCTGAGAGGAAGGAGAACTAATGTGTGTCCTGTGCTGTAGTTGAGCTTTAAGCAGAGTTTCAGGAGCAGGACAACACCTCAACCTCACCCCTTCCGGTATTTAAACCCTTCTAATCCACTAGTCCTGTTTGTTCTCGCTTCGTACGCCGTAGCACGCCACTTTTAGCTTAACAAAGCACAAAGAATCGCCAAACCAGCAACACCCCAAACCATGTAGAAACGTACATTTTCCATAGCTTAGTTTACTCACCATGTAAGTATCCATGGACTTCATTACTCTGTCAACATCCGAAGAAGATCTTTTCAGGGACCATGAGGACACTAATGCAACTTGGACACTGCGAAAGTACTTGACGTCTGACCAATCCACTTTGGACCCCGCTCTCAGCAGCAAGGTAATCCACCTAATCAACTGAGTTGCCTTACAATCTTCTCAGTGGTCCACGTCCATACGGTCCGCAGAGTTCATCCCTCTTCAGAATTCAGAGCTACCCTTTTGCAGAAGAATCATCAGCGCCTCCCAGCCTTCCTCCCTCAACAAAGAAGTGAAGCCACAGCAGTTCAGCGTCAGCTCCACGCTGTCGCCGACGTACTCCTACTGCTTCTTCCCAATGGCTGTCAGCCACTTTGCCTCAGAGTGTCAACACTCTCTGCCTCTCACCCCATCGCCGGTTGGAGTGCCACCTTGGTCCAACCAGGTCTCCGGATCATCGAATTTAAACTATGATATCAGACTGGACTGGACTTTTCTTTTATGCTAATGTCAACAAAACAAATTGTTCAACAGGCTCATGTCTTCCTGCCGTTCACAGGCCCTCCATCCACCTCCATGTGATGTCATCCCACAAACACCGCCGTGCATGGAGTGTGCAGCACCTCAGTTAAAGGGCCAGTGCACACACAATCTCAATCAAAAAAAAAAAAAAAAGCGCAATCTTCAACTGCAGACTACCTCTTTCAGGGCCTTCTCCCTTTCCCACAATTACGCTCTCCTCTCTCTTCATCTACTACAAGGTAGCCAGCCTCAGTAGCAGCCGCCCATCAGCTACACCATCTACCTACCTCTTCAGGAAACCCTGACACTGAGTTGTCACTGCTTTCTGTAATCTACCCTTTAAACAGCTGCAGCCGGTTCATGGCACCTGGATGCCTTTGCCGGCTGCTGGTCTAACCCAACAACTACACCAAGCAGCAGCAGTCAGGGCATCGGGCACCTGGTTGTCCTTGTCCCCGGCATTCATCAAAAAATATTAAAAAAAAAATAACAGCCAGGGTTAACCAGTGCAATAGGCATCAAGATGCCACTGCCAACAGCTTTCTTCTTCCACTGTGGTCTGTTTCAGTCAAGGCACTGGGCACCGGGATGTCATTGTCAGTAGCTGTTCATCCTTTCAAACTCAGCAGCCAGCATTAGCTGGAGCATCAGGCACCGAGATGCCACTGCCAACAGCTTTCTTCTTCCGCTGCATTCTGTTTTAGCCGAGACACTGGGCACCGGGATGTCATTGCCAGCGGCCGTTCATCCTTGACAACTATGACAGTGAGAGTTAGCCGGAGTATCAGGCACCGAGATGCCACTGCAAGCACCCTTTCTTCATTCAAGCACCTTTTTCCTCAGCAGCAACAGCAGTTGGTCTCAGTTAGGGCATCGGGCACTGGGCACCGGGCTGTCATCGGCAATTCATCCCCAACAACTATGACAGCCAACGTTGCCAGAAGCATTAGGCACCAAGATGCCACTGTCAGCAGCTTTCTTCTTCAGCAGCAACAAGTGCTTGGCTTCAGTTGGGGCATCGGGCACTGGGTTGCCACTGCCTCAGCCAGTCTTTCAGAACTATGTGTGGCAGCTCGAGGGATGTTACAACGCCACCCTGGGAGTTTCACCCAGGGAAATATTAGAAACACACTTTAACTGACAGAAGGAGATTACCCACTGAGTTCATTATATGTACGGGTACATATATATGTTCATATAAAGGAGCTTGAGATGGGCAGTTCACAGTAAAACAATTATTTTATTATTATTTAATTAAATTATTCATTAAAATTAGAAAACCAATAAAACAAGACACAACCATCCATAAAAGTGGGAGGGTTAAAGGGAATGTGGCTGAGGCTCACCAGGTGTGATGGGTCGAGGAGGGGGATCCCTGTGAGAAAAATCAAATGGAAAACACCACAGGCACACGTGGAGAACCCACACACACACACACTCTTGTGCAATAACTCAAATAGGACACACGGCACACAATAAAGATGGGAGGAAACCACCATTGATCACCAGCGCCACCACCAGGCTCAGCCACTGAAAAAAAGCAACTAAAAGGAAATGTTAATGAAATTGAAAACAAACAGTAACAAAATCATACATAACCAATGCAATATGATTGGCAGCATTTAAATTAATAAGAATAAATGACTTATCAACAAAAGATACTCAAGCTGCCAAAAATAACTTTAAATAACTGTATCAAAATAACTTCAGTAACTCAACTCATTAGTAAATCAGATAAATAAAATGAACACAATACAAGTGGCAGAAGACAAAAAGCCAAAATCACTCTGCCACATAAGTGTAAACATGAACAAAAGAAAAATCAATACAGAACAAAAAAAAAAACAAATAATTAAAGCAAAGTAATCAACCCCCAGAGTCCATTCATACCAACTTAGGAAAAATGAGAATAAAACAGTTGACTTCAGACTGCCGCAGCGGAAGAGAGAGCAGCATGCCACAGCTCCACCTGTGAGGAGGCCCACTAGCTTTCAGTTAACAGTTACAGGGTCAGTGCAGCTCACTCCGTGAGCAGACAGAGCAAGCTCACAAAAACCCAAGCACCCTCACAGCTCAAGTAGCCATGCTTAAGTCAGGGCTCCAGAAACATGAGTAGCTGATAGCAAGCAACAGGCACGTATGCAGACATGCAGGCAGCTGACAGACAGACAGGCGGACAGGCAGGCGGAGAAGACCGCTTACAGACCATGGGTTGAGGCGAACATTAACAGAACAGCAGCGAGGCAAAACAGCAGCACAGCAAAACAGCAGCGGATTCTCGGCTCCCTTTCTAACCAATAGGTTATCATGCAAGTGCCTAACAAATAACAAAAAGGCCATTTCAATGAGAGCTGCGTGGTTAGATTGTTGAATGAATCGAGCACCGTGTGGCGTACATACCAATCCGGCGCGTCGCTGCACAACAGAGGGAGAGGCGTGCGCCCTGCCCCTTCAGCTGCCAGTCATCTGTTTATAGATGCCACGCCTTCTGTCAGTTTTGGGGGTTACTACATGGAAGATGGTTAGTAGGTGAGTTTACCAGCAAACCACATCTTTCGCTCTCTTCAAGATCTACACCATAGTTGAAGCTGATATTGTTGGTGCCACCAGTGGTCCTGTAAATCAATCGTTATTCATTCTAACAACCTTGCAGTGATTGACATCAACAAAGGTTGCTCTAGTTCCCTATCTTCTTGCCCTTCATCTGTCGTCTTACCTGGCATTCTCGTCACACACTATTATGTCCTCTGAGCAGCTCACATTCTGGGTCATTCCATACCATCGCTTACACACCTTTCTCAATTGTCTTTCAGAAGTTCATAAGCTTGGCCCATTTGTAGACAACCTATTTTGGTTCCTTCATATTCGGCTCTGTCATTCAACTTGTGAATCCGGCTCTCATACCCCTGCTCATCGATTCCGTAATTCCATCATTAACAGTCTTTCACCCACAACTTTGTCTTCCTACTGGTCAGCGTGGACCTGTTTCGCAACTTTCACCACCAGCACAACATATCTTTCTTATCATTTGACCTCATTACCATGACCAGTTTCATAACCTTTGTGTGGCAAGGCAAGCAAAGAACTAAATAATGACAACGCCACCTGGGGACTTGCGCCCCAGGATATAAATATAATAGTTTAAACTACAGTGGGGGAAATAAGTATTTGATCCCCTGCTGAATTTGTAAGTTTGCCCACTGCCCTGGGAAATTAACACACTCTAATTTTTATGGTTGTTTACTGGTTATAAGTATAGACAGAATATCAGTTGAAAATGCATAAAAACACAGTATAAAAGTTATAAATTGTTGTGCATTTTATCAAGTGAAAAAGTATATTAGTATCAGCAGGGGATCAAATACTTATTTCCCCCACTGTATACCCCAAAAAGAAACCAAAGGCACACAGGTTTAATAAAATCCACCAGGCAGAGAACCGTGATTCCAAAATATAAAAATATTTTATCAAACAATTCAATTAAAATACGTGGGGCTTACCACGACAGCGGTAACAACCAAAAGGGGAAGGATCCCACTACACTGCACCCATGACACAGCAAACAAAAGAGTGAGAAAAGGGACCACCACCAGGGAACCGCTGTCGATCCAGAGCCCGCAGCACCTGTCAAACATAAAAAGAAAAGAAAAACAGTAAATAACATGCAACCCTGCAGCCCTCATACCACAAACAAAAAGAAGGGAAAAAAAACAAACACTGTCACCCTAACAAAGGCAAAAAAAAAAACCCAAACAGTATCAAAATTTAGCACAAGACAAATTGTAAAGAAAATATAAAACACCCACTAATTGAGAAGAAACTTTACTAACAACACCTTGTGAAATTAGGAAAAACCAATATGTAAACACTAAAGCACTAATAATCCTAACACAACTTCAACGACTATTCACGTTTTGTCAATAAAACTGCTTAATTGCATATTGATGTGTAGTCCTTGCTAGTGAAAAGCTTGTTGAAATGAATGAACATGTTGTTGTGTTTGTGTGAAGGTGGGGGCTCTGCTATGAATCAGTGTGAGGACAGAGAGGAGGGAGCCCCTCCATCTAAAAGCACTCTGTGTGGGGACCATGAGAGCCAGACCAAAGCTCAGAGGTGAGACCAGGATCTCTAACTGTCCATGACTCTTCTCCATGTCAGAGCTCAGCACTCACATCACTGCACCATCAGGACTCCCACTCACAGCTCTCACTCTGTGTGTGTGTGTGTGTGTGTGTGTGTGTGTGTATGTGTGTGGGGGTGGGTGTGTTTGTGTGTGTGTGTGTTGAAGCCCAGAGAAACAGCATGGACCTGGACCTGCTCCCAGCTGTGTGTCTTTAAAGAGCGATCGGTCTATGGGTCGATATGAGGAGTTCAAATCTGTCCGTCAGTCTGATGGTCCAAAGTAAAAATCTATCTAAGTGTTTTTATCAAGATTCAAACTTTAGAAAAGTTTGTAGTAAATTACAGCAGCACTCAAACCTGGAAGATTTTCAGTGTTCATGTTTATTCATCAGTGTTTGTGATTCTGTCAGTGTCAAACATCAGAGACCAGACTCTCCTGGACGTGGACCCAGCTTAAAGAGTGATTGGTCTATGCTCCATCCTATCAAGTTCAAACCTTCAGAGACTTGTGCTGATGAAAGGTGAGCCTTTCAAAGTGAACTTCCTGTTGTTGAAACATTTGATCCTAACTGTGGTTGGTGTTTTCTCTGTGAAGCTGAACATGTTTCAGTCTTTGTGTTTTTATCAGGATCCACTTGATCAGTGGTTCTCAAATGGGGGTAAATGTACTCCTGGGGGTTCGTGAGGGCACTCCGGGGGTATTCAAGACTGAAAAGTATATATTAAAAAATAGCAACCGAGCAAAATTTCTTTGACACAATTAATTCAATGTTTCAATCAAATATAAGTTTAAGTTCATCAACTCATTATTATATTTTTAGATTATTCACTTCCTGTTCCATCCAATTCTGCTGAAAACATGGATGGACACACACTAAAGAAGGCAAAACAAGAACCGGCAAAATTCTATCAGTATTTGTAAAAATGTGCTTTAATGGGATATATGTCCACAAGTTGCAACACACTCAAGTCATTGTTATTTTTCTATGGGGTAAAATAAGCCAACAAGTGCATGAAGCCAGCACATCTTCAGTGGCCTTTTTAAGCAAATCATTTCTCTAAAGAGCATGTTGCAGAATATTTATTGATTTATTTTTGTAAATCGACTCTTAACATTGTCTGATAATGGCCGTAGAACCAACCATTGATTTTATATGATATACAACACAAAAGGGCTCAAATTTAGAGGAAGAAGTGTCTGTTTTCAGTGGAGCTCTTTAAAACACTCTTTTTAATATGGCATTGCTCTAGATCAGCTCTTACACTTACCACTTATTTTTGAAGTTATTCAATTCAAACTTTGAACATGCTGATGTGAACACAGCATTAGGCTACATATAGCTAGCAAACAGCGCTCACTCACCAGGACACCTGAGGCCTGCACTACGAAGCTGGATTAACACTGACAGGAATCCTCCAAAAAGACCCAAATGCTCAACTCAGCAGGTTAACAAAAAAGCAGTCTTTATTTTCAGAAGGAACAAAAAATCACAGGAACACTGGAAAATGCTGATCAAAAATTCACAAACAAAAGCTCAGCAAAGGCTGGGAAAAAAGGGAACAAAAAATCACAGGATAATCCTGGCAAAAGAACTCAAGTAAGACAACCAAAACTCGCAACTCAATCCTGACCAGAGAGACATGAAACGCATGAGACATGACAGGACGAACAGACACAAGACAAAGGGAGACACAGACTATTTATACCCAAGGTAATGGGGAACAGGTGGAAACAATGAGGGCGGGGACACCAATCACAAGAGCAGGAAACACACCAGGGCAGGAAGTGAAGTTTTCTGAAAAGAGAGGGAAGACATTACTACAAACTAAGGCAAAAGTGAACAAACCATAGAGTAAAGCTTAACATGTGTGACCAGACATGACATTACCCCCCCCTCTAGGGGCGTCTCCAGACGTCCCAAGTCCCCCTGACTGACGTGAGAAGAAGTCTCTGATGAGGTCCTTATCAACAATGAAGCTTGCCGGGATCCATGAACGTTCCTCAGGTCCATACCCCTTCCAATCTGCCAAGAACTGTCTTCCGCGCCCTCGATTCCTGACAGCCAGTAGACATTTTACTGTGTATACAGGACCTCCTTCAATCATGCGGGGCGGAGGAGGGGGCTTGCCCGCTGGTACCAATGGACTCTCTTTGACAGGCTTGATCTTGGAAACATGAAAGGTGGGGTGCACTCTGAGAGACCTGGGAAGGCGAAGGCGAACAGACACAGGGTTAATAATTTTGGAGATGGGATAAGGACCTACGAACCTAGGAGCCAGCTTCTTGGATGCCACATGGAGAGGTAAATCCTTGGCAAAGAGCCACACTCTCTGCCCCTGCTTGTATGCTGGTGCCTGACCCCTGTGTCGATCCGCAGCTTTCTTCATCCGTGCCGAGCTGCGCATAAGGGCTCGGCGGGCTGCAGCCCAAACTTTGTGACAGCGGCGGACCAGGGCATGAGCCGAGGGGACCACTACTTCCTTCTCCCCTTCAGGGAACAATGGTGGTTGGTACCCATAGCAACACTGGAATGGGGTCAAACCTGTGGCTGAGGTGGGTAGAGAGTTGTGTGCGAACTCCACCCACATAATACGTCTGCTCCAGGAGGAGGGGTTCTGTGAGACCAGGCATCGCAAGCAGGTCTCGAGCTCCTGGTTTAGCCTCTCCTTTTGCCCATTGGACTGTGGATGGTAACCAGAAGAGAGGCTCACAGTAGCTCCAATCAACGTGCAGAATTCCCTCCAGAACCTGGACACGAACTGTGGGCCCCGATCAGACACAATATCCCGGGGGAATCCATGAACCTTGAAAACATGAGCCAACATAGTTTCTGCCGTTTCTTTGGCAGACGGTAATTTTGGCAAAGGGATGAAATGAGCCATTTTAGAGAATCTGTCCACCACCGTTAGGACGGTGGTGTTACCTTGCGACCTGGGAAGCCCAGTGACAAAATCCATGGATATGTCTGACCAGGGCCAGCTGGGGATGGGCAGTGGCTGCAATAATCCACTTGGCGAAGTAGAGGGTGTCTTGTTGCGGGCACAAACAGGGCAGGCTGCAACATAGTCCTTCACTGCCCTTTCCATCACCGGCCACCAGAACCTCTGCCTAATTACAAACAGAGTGCGCTTCACCCCAGGATGACAGGTAAGCAAGGAGGTATGAGCCCAATGGATGACCTGTGACCTCACCGCCTCAGGCACAAACAGCCGATTAGATGGACAACCACGAGGTGCTGGGCTCTCACCATTAGCTCGCTTAACCACAGATTCTATCTGCCACGTCACCGCTCCAACCACACGGTTAAGTGGAAGGATGGATTCGGGTTCTTTGGCATCAGGCTCAGACTGAAAAAGGCGAGACAGTGCACCTGGTTTAGTGTTTCTTGACCCAGGCCGGTATGACAATGTAAAATTAAACCTGTTAAAGAACAAAGTCCATCTAGCCTGCCGTGAATTCAGTCTTTTAGCTTTCCTGATGTATTCCAAGTTTTTATGATCTGTCCACACAAGAAACGGGTGCTCAGCCCCTTCCAGCCAATGTCTCCACTCCTCTAGTGCTTCCTTAACTGCCAATAGTTCCCTGTTCCCCACATCATAATTTTTTTCAGCCTGGGTAAACTTAAGGGACAGGAAGGCACACGGGTGGAGCTTGCCATCCTTGGCAGATCGTTGTGAAAGAACTGCGCCAAGGCCCTCACTGGAGGCGTCCACCTCCACCACGAACTGGCGATGAGGATCTGGAACAGTGAGAATGGGAGCAGTAGAGAACATGGTCTTGAGCTTCTGGAAAGCAGCCTCGGCCTGAGGACTCCACTTGAACTGGGCATGAACAGAGGTGAGTGCATGCAAAGGTGCAGCTATGGTACTAAAATGTCTGATAAATCTGCGGTAGAAGTTAGCAAACCCCAGGAATTGCTGGACTCCTTTCTTAGAGGTGGGTGTAGGCCAATTGGCCACAGCACTAACCTTAGCAGGGTCCATCTTGACCTGACTGGTTCGATGATGAATCCAAGGAAGGAGACTGAGTTGACGTGGAATTCACATTTTTCTGCCTTTACAAAAAGCTGGTGTTCCAGGAGGCGCTGGAGAACCTGACGAACATGCTTAACATGCGTTTCCTCATCAGGGGAAAAGATCAAAATATCATCCAGATAGACAAAAACAAAAAGGTTCAAAAAGTCTCTGAGGACATCATTTACCAAAGCCTGAAAAACAGCGGGGGCATTAGTGAGGCCGAAAGGCATTACCAAGTATTCATAATGACCTGTAGGGGTTTTGAAGCCTGTCTTCCACTCATCCCCCTCCCTGATTCTGACCAGATGATACGCGTTTCTTAAGTCCAGTTTAGTGAAGATCTTAGCTTCTTGCAACTGTTCGAATGCTGATGACATAAGTGGGAGGGGGTACCTGTTTTTGATGGTAATGTCATTCAGTGGGCTATAATCAATGCACGGGCGTAGTGACCCATCCTTCTTTGCAACAAAGAAGAAGCCGGCTCCAGCTGGAGAAGAGGATGGACGGATCAGACCGGCCTTGAGAGATGTCGAGATGTAATCTTTCATGGCCTCCCTCTCTGGACCTGTGAGTGAATAAAGTCTGCCCTTGGGAATCGTGGCACCAGGCTGCAAGTCAATAGTGCAGTCATAAGGTCGGTGTGGAGGAAGGGAAGTAGCCCGGGCCTTGTTAAAAACTTCCTTCAAGTCTAAATAACAAGAGGGTACCTTGGACAAGTCAGGAAAGTCTTTACTATTGTTCCCTGAAACACGTGCATCTAACCTGGCCTGGCTAGTGTGTCCCTGAATGCATGAATGTATACAACCCTCCCCCCACCACTTAATTATCCCTGATTGCCAGTCAATGTGTGGGTTGTGTTGTTTAAGCCAAGGAAATCCGAGGATTAGTGGATGTTGAGCAGAATGAAAAAGATGGAAACTGATGAGTTCACTGTGTGTCTGGTTAATAGTCATCTTAACAGGCTCAGTTACATGGGAAATATCAAACAAAAGTCTGCCATCAAGAGCACTAGCTGATAACGGCTGAGGCAAGGGAGAATACCTTAAACCCA
Organism: Labroides dimidiatus; assembly: GCA_030710495.1. Taxonomy (NCBI): domain Eukaryota; kingdom Metazoa; phylum Chordata; class Actinopteri; order Labriformes; family Labridae; genus Labroides; species Labroides dimidiatus. The sequence continues at coordinate 4,116,249 of CM061147.1, forward strand.
AGCTTCTGGCTAACCCCCAGTCCATGAGACTTTCATCCGCCCCTGAATCTACTAGTGCCCCCTGGGGAAAGATCTGATTTCTGATTTCTATATTTACCTTTGTCAGTTTACGAGCAGGATTGTCAGAGGAAGTCATTCGGCTCACCAGCGCCCTCTTTTTCACTGATGAGCCTTGTCTTTTACTGGACACACAGTCAGAAGATGTCCCAGCTGTCCACAGTAAAAACATCTCCCCTCTCGCAGGCGGCGTTGTCTTTCTGCTAACGAAAGCTTTGTGCGTCCCAGCTGCATCGGCTCTTCTGAGCCACTGCCACCCGCTGGCATCCCTGAGTTCGAGGGACCCATAGTATGTGATCGTCCTACTGAATGAGGATGGATAGGGTGCCCCAGTTGGAGAGGCTGACCAGGTGCACTCATCTGCTTCTCTTTCAGCCTTTCCTGAAGTCTGTTATCAATGCGCATGGCCATGGCAATGGTGGAGTCTAGGTCTGTGGGAAGTTCTAAGGGAGCCAATTGGTCCTTTATAGGATCTGAGAGTCCAGACAAGAAAGCGTCAAGAAGAGCTGGTTCGTTCCATCCACTGTCGGTAGCCAGCGTCCGGAACTCTATGGCATAATCTGCAACTCGTCGTTGGTTCTGTTTAAGATGACCCAATGCTCGGGCTGCCTCTCGACCTGGAGAGGTGCGATCAAAAACTTTCTTGAGAGTATCGGTAAAATGTATCAGGGACTTGCACATGGGTGAGTCTCTTGACCATTCTGCTGTAGCCCAGGCTGCAGCCCTTCCCGTTAAATGGGAAATCATAAAAGCTACCTTAGATTCTTCAGTAGGGTAGGCAGCTGGATGCTGATTGTAATGAAGGTCGCACTGAACCAGAAAAGGCCGGCAGTCCCCTGAATCACCAGAGAACTTCTCTGGGGCAGCCAGACGAGGAGCAGGCAGGGAGGAAACATGTGGTGTGGGCTGGTGTAGCAGCAACAGTAGTGGGTAGCGTGGTGTTGCTGGGTGGTGAGGCTGAAGTTCCAAGATGAGCAAGCACATGGTGTAACTGTTCCGACAAACTGCTTACTTGCTTGGTAATTGAAGTCTGGAACTCCTCTTGCCGTTGGTGAAGGCTCATCACCCCATGATTAATTGAGCTCAGCTGCTCGTCATGCTGGTGCAGACGACTTCCCTGCTTCTTTAGGGCTTGCTTAAGCGCTTCAGAGTCGGCTGGGTCCATACTGGTCTGTTCGTACTGACAGGAATCCTCCAAAAAGACCCAAATGCTCAACTCAGCAGGTTAACAAAAAAGCAGTCTTTATTTTCAGAAGGAACAAAAAATCACAGGAACACTGGAAAATGCTGATCAAAAATTCACAAACAAAAGCTCAGCAAAGGCTGGGAAAAAAGGGAACAAAAAATCACAGGATAATCCTGGCAAAAGAACTCAAGTAAGACAACCAAAACTCGCAACTCAATCCTGACCAGAGAGACATGAAACGCATGAGACATGACAGGACGAACAGACACAAGACAAAGGGAGACACAGACTACTTATACCCAAGGTAATGGGGAACAGGTGGAAACAATGAGGGCGGGGACACCAATCACAAGAGCAGGAAACACACCAGGGCAGGAAGTGAAGTTTTCTGAAAAGAGAGGGAAGACATTACTACAAACTAAGGCAAAAGTGAACAAACCATAGAGTAAAGCTTAACATGTGTGACCAGACATGACAAACACATCCAGGATCTTTCTCTGTTACCTGGGTTGACTTAAAGCAAGGGTTGGTAGTCATGGAAAACTAGCATGAATTTGAATGTAGCATCTCCTCAGGACTCCGTTTAGCCCCCGTCCTCCCACACTTGGAGTTCTTCCAAAACAACGCCCCCGCTCACATGCACGAGCGCCGCTGATTCACGATCATATGATGGTGACTGATTCAAAACCACAGACTCAAACTGGTCCTTAGCTCATTGTTTTTGTTTGCACCAGGTTATCAGTTCACCGGTGAAATGTACACGCAGGAGGCGGGCAGAACAGCAGGACGGGATTTGATTGGTTTAATAAATTGGATCCTAAAAAAAAAAACAACAACAACAAACAACAAATATTCTCAAGGGGTACATCATTGAAAAAGGTCTGAGAACCACTGCAGTAGATAGACTCTATCAGATGAACACTGTGTCATTATATTATAAACACTACATGATCTTTTATTTGTTCCACAGAGTTCAGCAGCAGAGATCAGAGGCTCCCATTGGTCAGTCTGCGCAGCAGCATCAAACACAGCTGGACTCCATATTGATGGTGTGTAAATGTACAAACACACAGCTCCTCCTGACAATCAGAGCACACACTCATTCTGTTTGGATCTTTCTGAATCGTTTCCTGATGACACTGCAAACATCATCTCTGCCTGAATTCTCTTCACACTCAGTGTTTGACTGATTGAATGAAGCTGCACATTTCTGAGCTGCACACGCTCAGAGGTCAGAGGTCATGCTGGATGCTGGTCTCACACAGACTCAGACTTTGTGAGCAGAGAGCAGAGTCCAAAAACTGAGTCCAGTTTGAGCTTTAAACAACACAAACACTTTGCTTCATGTTAATGACAGCTGCTGCTTTCAGCTTCATTCTAATAAACACATCACGTCTAAAGTCACTGCAGACTTTTTCTGGATGAAAACACACCAGGAGATTTCTCCAACATGAAGTTCATTTCAGAGAAACTTGATTTGTAGAAGACAGGAGCATCCACAGACTAAGAGGTGAAGCAGCATTGTGATCCAGTCTCCATGCTGGACTCTGCAGACCAGCAGGCTTTCTGTCTGTCACACATGATCTGATGTTACCTTCTACAAGTTCAACCTGACATTTTCTTCTGTTCCAGCTGCTCCAGGAGAACATTATCAGCTTTGTAAAGAGTGAGCTGAAGAAGATCCAGAGAGCTCTGACTCCAGATTACCCAGAATGCTTTGAGAGTCAGAGGGAGGATGAGGATGAAGAGCAGTGGAGGAGCAGAGAGGCGTTCCTGAAGATCACTCTGCACTTCCTGAGGAGAATGAAGCAGGAGGAGCTGGCTGACTGTCTGCAGAGAAGTAAGAGGATCTGAACACATTTAACATGATGGAAAGAGGAAATGGAGACAACATGGGAGAGGTTTACATTTCAAACTCTGCTCTTAATATGATGAACACATCTGTATCACATCTATGAGCTGTGACAACTGTTCACAACTGATGAGCTGAAGAGATTTCAGAGAGGAGCCAAATCAAATCCATCCTGATGTCTGAAAGTTGAAACTCATCAGACTGATTGTAGCTTCAGCACATTCATTACATTTCTTTTTTCTTCATTCAGGAACTGAAGCTGCAGAGTGCAGACGTAAAGTGAAGTCTGAGCTGAAGGAGAGGTTCCAGTGTGTGTTTGAGGGGATCGCCAGAGCAGGAAACCCAACCCTTCTGAAGCAGATCTACACAGAGCTCTACATCACAGAGGGAGGGACTGGAGAGGTCAATGAGGAACATGAGGTCAGACAGATTGAAGCAGCATCCAGGACACCAGACAGAGCAGAAACAAGCATCAGACAAGAAGACATCTTTAAAGGCCCGCTTGGAAGACAGGAACCAATCAGAAGAGTGCTGACAAAGGGAGTGGCTGGCATCGGGAAAACAGTCTTAACACAGAAGTTCACTCTGGACTGGGCTGAAGACAAAACTAACCAGGACATCCAGTTCACATTTCCATTCACCTTCAGAGGGCTGAATGTGCTGAAAGAGAGAAAGTTCAGCTTGGTGGAACTTGTTCATCACTTCTTTCCTCAAACCAAAGAAGCAGGACTCTGCAGCCTTCAACACTTCCAGGTCGTCTTCATCTTTGATGGTCTGGATGAGTGTCGACTTCCTCTGGACTTCCACAACAATCAGATCCTGACTGATGTCACAGAGTCCACCTCAGTGGATGTGCTGCTGACAAACCTCATCAGGGGGAACCTGCTTCCCTCTGCTCGCCTCTGGATAACCACACGACCTGCAGCAGCCAATCAGATCCCTCCTGAGTGTGTTGACATGGTGACAGAGGTCAGAGGGTTCACTGACCCTCAGAAGGAGGAGTACTTCAGGAAGAGGTTCAGAGATGAGGAGCAGGCCAGCACCATCATCTCCCACATCAAGACCTCCCGAAGCCTCTTCATCATGTGCCACATCCCGGTCTTCTGCTGGATCACTGCAACAGTTCTGGAAGACCTGCTGAAGACCAGAGAGGGAGGACAGCTGCCCAGGACCCTGACTCAGATGTACATCCACTTCCTGGTGGTTCAGACCAAACTGAAGATCATCAAGTATGAAGGAGGAGCTGAGACTGATCCAGTCTGGAGTCCAGAGAGCAGGAAGATGATGGAGTCTCTGGGAAAACTTGCTTTTGATCAGCTGCAGAAAGGAAACCTGATCTTCTATGAATCAGACCTGACAGAGTGTGGCATCAACATCAGAGCAGCCTCTTGGTACTCAGGAGTGTTCACACAGATCTTTAGAGAGGAGGGAGGACTGTACCAGAACAAGGTGTTCTGCTTCATCCATCTGAGTGTTCAGGAGTTTCTGGCTGCTCTTCATGTCCATCTGACCTTCACCAAGTCTGGACTCAACCTGATGGAAGAGAAACAAAGAGCATCCTCTATCTCTAAAGCCTTTAGACTCAAACCTAAACTGAAACGTCTCCATCAGAGTGCTGTGAAAAAGGCCCTAAAGAGTCCAAACGGACACCTGGACTTGTTCCTGCGCTTCCTCTTGGGTCTCTCTCTGCAGACCAATCAGAGTCTCCTGAGAGGTCTGCTGACACAGACAGGAAGTGACTCACAGACCAATCAGAAAACAGTCAAGTACATCCAGAAGAAGCTCAGTGAGGATGTGTCTGCAGAGCAAAGCATCAACCTGTTCCACTGTCTGAATGAACTGAATGATCGTTCTCTAGAGGAACAGATCCAACAGTCCCTGAGATCAGGACGTCTCTCCACAAATCAACTGTCTCCTGCTCAGTGGTCAGCTCTGGTCTTCATCTTACTGTCATCAGACAAAGATCTGGACCTGTTTGACCTGAAGGAATACTCTGCTTCAGAGGAGGCTCTTCTGAGGCTGCTGCCAGTGATCAAAGCCTCCAACAAAGCTGTGTAGGTGGATAAATGACTGATTAAAAACATATTGTTCATGACATATGAAACATTGAGTCTGTGCTAAACACTTGTTCTTCTCCAGGCTGAGTGGATGTAACCTGTCAGAGAGAAGCTGTGAAGCTCTGTCCTCAGTCCTCAGCTCAGAGTCTTCCAGTCTGAGAGAGCTGGACTTGAGTCACAACGACCTGCAGGACTCAGGAGCGAAGCTGCTGTCTGCTGGACTGAAGAGTCCTCACTGTAAACTGGAAACTCTCAGGTCAGGTTTCAGGTTATTTGAATGAAAGTGGTCAAAACTGGTACACTTTTGCTCACTTTATTATTTAATTACCTATCTCCAGTCTGTCAGGATGTCTGATCACAGAGAGAGGCTGTACTTCTCTGGTCTCAGCTCTAAGGTCCAACCCCTCCCACCTGAGAGAGCTGGACCTGAGCTACAATCATCCAGGAGACTCAGGAGTGAAGCTGCTGTCTGCTGGACTGGAGGATCCACTCTGCAGGCTGGACACACTGAGGTAAAACCAGACAACAAAGGCTCAAAGACTGAAAGTGCCATAGAAAACATTCATTTCACAACATAAACATAAAGATCTGGTTTTGTTTAATCCTCTTCAGAGGACTGATTGGACCTGAATCAGGAAACACTCAGACCACCAGATGATGATAAAATAGAAAAAAAAAAAAAAAACTATTTCAACAGAAACCTCCAAATCTGGTCTGTAGAGACCTTCTTGTTTTAGCTGACAGCAGTATGGCTCTGAAGGTGGAAATGTCAGTCAGTCACTTCAAACTGAAACTTTCTGAGCAGCTACTGAGTGTTGAGATAATAGACTATAAAAAAATGGACGTCATCGCACTCCGCTCAAACTGAGGTCACCAAAAAAAACTGCCCCCTCTGGTGGCTGGCTGCAGTACAGGACAAGAACGCTACCTCTCTATTCATTCCAGATGGGCTGTGGTCAAACTTTACAAAATTATTACACCTCGTAGAAATGTTTCTCACATCTGTTTGCTGTGGTGATATTTAGATATTATTGGGCTGCATTGTGTTCAGGTCCTCTTTTTCTGTAATGTTTCTTTTTCATTAGTTATTTGTGGTTAAAAACGGGGCTTTACATCTCATTTAGCGATGATTGACAGCTGCTGTTCTTATGTAATTTTTCAGGAATAATAAAATACATCGGGGAGGACAGTTAGGAAGAGATTAGATGGTCTGAAGAAAAAAAATAAATTTTTTGGTCACCCACTTCCACTCAGATTTTCCCAGAGTTCCTCATAAGTCTCTACTGCGCAGACTCTGGCTGCACAATGGCGACCAATGGCGGCTCCAATGATGGAGGTTTTTTGGCTTCAAAACTGTACAATGGTAAAAGGCGGAGCCACGCTGTCCGTTCTATATACAATTTATGGTTGAGATTCTCTGATTGTTTCTGTCACACTATCAGCACTTCAACTCTCTCAGAGAGAGATTTAGGATGCTCTCTCTCTATCTCTAAAAGTCTCTCTGTCTCTGTCTCTCTCTCTATCTGTCTCTCTGTCTCTGTCTCTCTCTCACTCTCTCTCTCTCTCTTTCTCTCTCTCTCTCTCTCTTTTTCTCTCTCTCCCTCTCTCTCTCTCTCTCTCTCTGAGTGCGTGCTGAGAGCGGGTGGCTGAGTGTGTCAGAGAGCGTTTGTGAGCAGTGTAAGTTTTTCAAACTCTTTTTTCTCGTCTTTTTTGCTCTGTTGGTGGAGTTTGTGTATGTTCATCTTTTCTCTGTCATCAGTTTTCTATCTGTGGTGTTTTTCTCTGTTTTTTCCTGCTTTGTTTGGCGGCTGCCGCCGCAGCCGGTAAACCGGTCATGGCGGCGTGTGGCGTCTCCGGGCTGGAGAACCTGACTCGCCGGCACGCCATCAAACTTTCTCCGGCTGTAGGAGTGTCAGTGGAGGAGTGTAGTTTGGCTGTGGGTGCTGTGGTGGGATATGAGAGTGTAAAGTCTGCGTCCAGGATGAACAGTTCTGTGGTTATTTTCTTAGACAGCACGGACAAAGTCAATCAGCTGATTGAAAGTGGAGTGGTGATCCAGGGATCGCTCACTCCGGTCTTGTCTCTGGTCAGTCCTGCTAAAAAAGTCGTGATTTCTAATGTGCCCCCGTTTTTTAAAGAATGAGCTGCTGGAGAAGGAGCTGTCCCGACACGGACAGTTAGTGTCTCCGATTAAAATGATTCCTTTGGGCTGCAAGTCTCTGCACCTGAAACACGTCATGTCTTTTCGGAGACAGGTTTTCATGATCCTAAAAAGGGGTCACGAAGACCTGAATCTAGTGCTCAGTTTCCGCATTGATGACTTCAATTACACTATTCATGTAACTTCTGATAGTTTAAAATGTTTTGGTTGTGGCGCTGAGGGACACCTGGTCCACGCATGCCCAGGGAGGGCTGGTGATCGCCAGGCTGCTGCGCAAGCAGCAGGGCCATCTGACAGAGCAGTGCACAGTGATGCATACACAGACACACACACCACACAGAACACACACACAGACACACACACCATGCAGAACACACACACAGACACACACACCACACAGAACACACACACAGACACACACACCACACATAACACACACACAGACACACACACAGACACACAGGGGTGTGTAAACAGGGTAAGTGAGGTGAGTGAGACTCTGACTGCAGGCACTGACAGTGTTCAGAGCCAGCAGGAGCTAAAGGAGCAGGTCGGCCTGACGGCCACCAGAGTGGCTGAGTCTGTGCTGGATGATGAGAGTGTGATGGACGATGAATGTTTGAAGCTTTCTGCGAAACGGAAAAGTTCAGAAAGGAAGATTAACAGTATGAAAAACAGTAAAATGTCAAAGAAGGAGCTGAAGAGCTCCGCCCCTCAGACTGAGGAGGACACACAGAGCACACAGAGTGATGTACAGAGCACACAGAGTGGAGGGCAGAGAACACAGGAAACACAGAATGATGTACAGAACACACAGAGTGGTGGACAGAGCACACAGGACACACAGAGTGATGTACAGAGCACACAGGACACACAGAGTGATGTACAGAGCACACAGGACACACAGGCAGACTTACAAGGGGACATACATGGGGGGTCACAGGGTGATGTACAGGACACACAGGAGAGTGAGGGTGAGATGGAGGCCATGCAGGTGGAAGTGCAGAGCGGGTACTCCTTTCAGAGGGTCAGATCTTTCCTAAAGAACACTAAGGGGATGAGGGCGGTGAAGGTGGAGGAGTTCTTCCCCGACCTGCAGCTCTTTCTGGACTCGGTCCGGTTCTTTATGAAGAACCCTGGTGGTGTGGGGCAGCCTGTTTTCTCTGATCTGGAGATTTTCAGGTTAAAGAAACTGGTTCTGAAGGTTCGAGCACAGTTAGCTCAGGATGTTTAAGTTTGTTTTGTGTTTGTTAGGAGTCAGCTTTATTTTTATCATGTGTGATGTAAAGCTTGGCTCCTTAAATATTAACGGAGCTCGTGTGGCTGTGAAGAGGGCGTCTCTGTTCAGTCTGATTCAGATGAAGAAGCTGGACGTGACGTTCCTCCAGGAGACTCACAGTACTCCTGATAATGAGTCAGACTGGAGGAGGGAGTGGAGTGGGGAGGCCTTTCTCAGTCATCTGAGCAGTAATAGTGGGGGGGTGGGGATCCTCTTCTCCAGAGACTTTAGACCAGTTTCCAGCTCGGTAGAGGAGGTTCTTCCAGGACGTCTGCTCAAACTGAGTGCTGTTTTTGAGAGTGTAAAGATGGTGTTTATAAATGTATACGCTCCTACTGTGGCCGCTGACAGATGTTTGTTTTTCAATGTGTTAAATGATGTACTGAGGAACGGTAGCAGTGAGGAGTACCTGTTCCTGGGTGGAGACTTTAACTGCACAGAAGATCCTGGTTTAGACAGGAATCATCAGGAACCTCACCCTGCTTCAAGGAGCTGTTTCATGAAGCTCCGAGAGGAGCTCGACTTGTGTGATGTCTGGAGGTTTTTTAATCCAAACCAGAGGCAGTTCACTTGGGTCCACACCAAAGAGAACAGGTTGTCTCTGGCTAGATTAGACCGGTTTTACTGTTTGGACCACCATATAAATGTTGTTAAAGGATGTACTATCACTCCGGTGGGTTTCTCTGATCACTCCTTGGTGCAGTGTTTCAGCTGCATCAAGGACGTGAGGTGTAAGAGCGCGTACTGGCATTTTAGCACCGCCTTACTGTCTGACACAGTGTTTAAAGATGTTTTCAGGTCTTTCTGGCTGAATTACAGGGACACTAAGTCAGAGTACAGCTCCTTACAGCAGTGGTGGAATGTGGGTAAAGTTCAAATCAAACAGCTTTGCCTACAGTACACTCTCAATGTCACTAAAGATATGACCCGATCTATGAGAGCTCTGGAGAGAGAAGTGGTGGAGCTGCAGGAGTTAGCAGACTCCACAAGAGACAGAGAACACATTAAAGTTCTCAAAAGGAAAAGATCAGCTCTGTCCGACCTGCTGGGGATGTCAGCACAGGGGGCTCTAGTCAGCTCTCGTTTTATGAACATTGTTATGATGGATGCTCCCTCTCACTTTTTCTTCTCTCTGGAACGTAAGAACGGTCAGAGGAGGCTGATGCAGTCTCTACCCTCCCACACGGGGCAGCTGCTGCAGGAGTCTGCAGAGATCCATCGCTGTGCTGTGGATTTTTATCAGGAGCTTTATAAGGAGGAGTTCCAGGAGGTGCCTGAGGTGGAGCTGTCCTTTTATGAAGGCCTTCCTCAAGTCTCTGAGGAAAACAATGCAGAGCTGGAGGCTCAGCTCTCTGCTCAGGAGCTGCAGGAGGCCCTGCAGAGCCCGCAGAGCGGGAAGGCTCCAGGGATAGACGGCCTCCCAGCGGACTTTTATAAGACTTTCTGGCCTGTTATAGGTGAAGATGTTCTGTCTGTGCTGAGGGACAGCCTGAGTAAGGGGCGGCTGCCTCTGAGTTGCAGGAGGGCGGTCCTCACCCTCCTTCCAAAGAAGGGGGACCTTCAAGATATCAGGAACTGGCGTCCTGTCTCTTTACTGTGTACAGACTATAAACTGTTGTCCAAGGTGCTGGCCATGAGAGTGAAGAAGGTGATGGAGCAGGTGGTCCATGTGGATCAGACTTACTGTGTACCCAGCAGGTTGATAACTGATAACATTGTTTTAATTCGGGACGTTTTGGACCTCTCTGGTTCTTTGGGCTGTAAGCTTGGTTTGATTTCTCTGGACCAAGAAAAGGCTTTTGACCGGGTTGAACACAGGTACCTGTGGCGCACGCTGCAGGCTTTTGGGTTCAGCTCTGGTCTCATAGCCCAGATCCAGGTCTTGTATAGTGACATTGAGAGTGTACTAAAGATCAATGGTGGGTTAAGTGCTCCTTTTAAATTCCAGAGGGGGATCAGACAGGGCTGCTCTCTGTCAGGGATGCTGTACTCTCTGTCCATAGAGCCGTTCCTGCACAGACTCAGAGCTGGTCTGTCTGGTGTTTCTCTCCCTGGCTGTGTAAATGTGTTGAAAGTGTCTGCGTATGCTGATGATGTGATTGTGTTTGTTAATAATCAGAGTGATGTAAATGTTTTAAATGAAACAGTGAACACTTTCAGCACACTCTCCTCTGCCAAGGTGAACTGGAGGAAAAGTCAGGCCTTGGCAGTGGGGGACAGAATCAGCCGCTGTGCCTTACCTGGAGGCCTGGTGTGGTGCAGAGGAGGACTGAAGCACCTTGGGGTCTACCTTGGGGATGAGACTTTCACCTCCAAGAATTGGGACGGTCTTCTGGAGCGAGTTGAGGGCCGCTTCAAAAGATGGAGGTGGATCTTACCCAAACTGTCTTTTAAAGGTCGGATCCTGATTATAAATAACTTGGTGTCCTCCATGCTGTGGCACCGGCTGGCGTGTATGGACCCTCCTGTGAACCTGCTGTCCAGAGTGCAGGCCGTTATGGTGGATTTCTTTTGGGACCGTCTGCACTGGGTCCCTCAAAGTGTCCTTTTCGTGCCCAAGGAGGAGGGGGGACATGGTTTGGTGCATCTGGCAAGCAGAGGGGCGACTTTCAGACTCCAGTTCATACAGAGGCTGCTTTCTGGACCTTCTGACCTGGTCTGGAGACCTGTAGCTCGGGCCATACTGGAGCAGTGTGGTGGACTGGGTCTGGCGGAATCTCTGTTTCTGATGGATTTAAGCGGCTGCAGACTGGATCCCCTTCCAGGATTTTATCAGGGTGTGTTTAAAGTCTGGAGACTGTTCCGTAAGGAGAGACTGGGGAACTGTGACTCTTTGTTCTGGCTGCTGAGGGAGCCACTGGTCTATGGGACCCGTCTCAGCTGTGAGACAGGACCGTCTCTTCTGCAGAGACTGTGTGAGGCCAGAGTCTTTGCACTGGGCCATGTGTTGGAGGTGTGCGGCCCTCACCTGGACAATGCTGCTGGACTGGCCTCACGGTTGGAGAGCAGGTCTGTCAGGAGGATGGACCTCCTGTTAAGAGGCTGGAAACAGCGTCTCTCTGGATCTGAGCGGGCCCTGATGGTTGAATACTGTGAAGGACGTCTTCAGCCTGATGCTCTGGACTCGTTTCCTGATTTTAAACTGTTCCCTGTGTTTAAGTGTGATGGAGGTTGTTTGTTGAAACTGAATCATGTCACTGATTTTACTCTGAGCACTATGGGTGGAAAATGTATGTACTATATGTTGGTCAAAGTCTTGAATCAGGAGAAACTAAAGGGTCGGGTGGACACACCATGGAGGGCTCATCTGGGCCTGACAGAGGCTCAGAGGCCTGAGTGGAGGGTTTTATACAAACCCCCCTTGACTAAGAGGGTGGGGGATCTGCAGTGGAGGGTGCTGCACGGTGTGGTGGCTGTGAATGCGCTGGTCTCTGTGATTAATCCAGAGGTTTCAGGTACCTGTCCTTTCTGTCCAAACAGAGAGACAGTTTTTCACTGTTTCCTGGAGTGTGTCCAGCTGGGTCCCCTGTTCAGGTTTCTGAGCCGTCTGTTTGTCTGTTTTGGTGAGGTTTTCTCACAGCAGGTGTTCATCCTGGGACACAGGTATAGTAAGAAAGACAAGGTGAAATGTCAGCTGATGAATTTTCTGTTGGGTCAGGCTAAGCTGTCCATTTCTGTGAGTAGGAGGAACCAGCTGGAGCGGTCTGAGGATGTGGATGCTCAGCTCATGTTGGTGAGAATGTTGAAGGTCAGACTGAAGACTGATTTCATGTACTTCAGTCTGACCAACAGTCTGGATGAGTTTACACACCTGTGGGGTCTCAAACAGGTGCTGTGTTCTGTAGAGAACCAGGAGCTGGTTTTTGGTCAAATCCTGAGTTGGTATGTTTTTTTTTTTTTTTTTTTTTTTTTGTTTTTGTTTTTGTTGTTGTTGTTGTTAGTGTTGTTTGTTTTTATTTCCTTCTGAACAGTTTTTTGGGGAAAATGTGTTTTTAATTTGAAAAATTAAAGTGGTTTGAAAAATAAAAAAAAATCAAATCTCTGTCTCTCTCTCACTCTCTCTCTTTCTCTCTCTCTCTCTCTCTTTTTCTCTCTCTCTCTCACTCTCTCTCTCTCTTTTTCTCTCTCTCTCTCTCACTCTCTCTGAGTGGATGGTGAGTGAGTTGAAGGAGTGTGGCAGCATGAGCTTCAGTGTGAGTGAGTTTCAACGTTTTTTTCAATGTTTGTGTGTTATTTCTTTCCTTTTTACCATCTAGTACTAAGTGTTATTGTGTTTATGTGTTTGTGAGTGTGTGTACCAGTTCTGCTGGGCAGCATGCCTGCATACAGGTAGAAATGGAGTTTGAGAAGTTGACATGCCGACATTCAGTGAAGTTGGTGCTGGCAGTCAGCTGCTCAGTGGAGGAGGCTAGTTTAGCAGTTGGAGAGATGGGGGGTTATGACAGCGTGAAGTCTGCCTCATACGTGAACGGGGTCATTGCTATTTTTTTGGATGGCACAGCTTAAGTGAATGATGTGGTTGAAGAAGGAGTGATTATTAAAGACACCTTCACTCCTGTTCTCCCCCTGAGCATTCCGGCTAAAGTCACCTTCTCTAATGCTCCCCAGTTCATTAAAAATGAAGTGTTGGTTAAAGAGCTGTGAAGGTATGGGCAGGTAGTTCCCCAGTTAAAATGGTGTCTCTGGGATGCCAGTCCCCCTTGCTCATTGTTTGTCACAGAAGACAACTACATTTGGTGTTGAAAAACAATTTAGCTGATCTCAATAGTCCTTTAATTTCAAAGTTGATGATTTTAATTACATGGTGTTTGCTACATCAGAGACCATGAAGTGTTTTGGGTGTGGTGCAGAGGGATATTTAATCCACACTTGCCCAGAAAAAATGTTTGCCCAGGGAAATGCTCAGGCAGAACCATCTGCCAGGCCGGTGGGACTGGGTGATGCTGCTGCCACCCCGGAGCTCAGCAGACTTGCCGCCTCAGGGTGCAGTGTAGCCGAGGTGGCTGTAACCAGAGTTCTTGCAGATGCTGCTGCTGGACCTCAGGAAAGTAAGGTGTATGATGTGGAAGAGTTGTCAGTGGTCAGTGATGAGGGCCATGTAAAGGACAGTAATCAGGGAGACAAAGATAACTGTACAGCAAACCCAGGTTTAGACAGAAACCACCAAGAGCCTCACAGTGCCTCCTCACACAGACTGAGACAGCTTTTAGAAACACACGAGCTGCTGGATGTGTGGAGGATTTACACACACACACACACACAGACACACACACACAGACACACACACACACACACACACACACACACACAAACAGACACACATACACACAGAGTACACATCGAAAGACAATGTTTTATCTCTGGTTAGGTTAGATTGTTTTTATTGTTTTAAGCACAACATGAGTGTTTTTAAAGAGTGTCATATTGTTCCTGCTCCATCGTTTGTTTGTTTTTTGGTCTGGAAGGGAAAAAATGGAGACAGAAGATCTTTCATTCTGTGTGATCCAGTACTGGACAATCTGCCTCAGATTCTGCTGGGATCAGAAAACATGCAGCTAGTTTTTATCAGGATCTGTACAAGAATGAGTTTGTTGACCATCAAGAAGTGTTTGAGTCCTTCTATACCAGTCTTCCTCAGGTCAGCACTGACGACAAAAAAAAAAGCTTGAGGACCAGCTGTCTCTGTCTGAACTCTACTCTGTTGTGTAAGCCTGCAGAATGGAAACGCTCCAGGTCTTGATGGACTTCCTGTTGAATTTTATAAAGTGTTTTGGAGTGTGCTGGGAGAGGGTCTCTTGGAGGTTCTCAGAGACAGTTTGGAGAGGGGCCGTCTGCCTCTGAGCTGCAGGAGAGCAGTCATCACTCTGCTGTCAAAGATCTACAAACTGGAGACCAGTGTCTTTACTGTGTATGAACTACAAAATCCTGTCTGAGGTCTTGGCAGCTGGACTAAGGCAGGTGATGAGGTCAATCATCCACAAAGACCAGACCTACTGTGTGCCCGTAGGCTCATTAGTGAGAACATCACTCTCATTCAGCTGTTTTGGAAGTCTCTGGTTCACTGGCTGTAGACACTGGTCGATGAAAAATATCGATGTTTAAAAAGACTGTGAATTCTGCCAAAGTGAACTGGATGAAAAGTGAAGCAGTGATGGTGGGAGAGAGGCTGAGGGGTCGGCTCAGTCTGCCTGGAAGCCTCGGTTGGATAACAGGTCTTAATTTGGGAGTGTTTTTGGGAAGTCAAATGTTTGAGAATAAAAACAGGTCGGGTGTGTTAGAGAAAATAAAAGGACGGCTTGACAAATGGAAGTGGCTGCTGTCCAAAATGTCTCTTCAGGGTCGGGTTGTGGCAAATAATTTTGCTTCTTCCATCCTGTGGCTCAGACTGGCCTGTGTCGACCCTCTGTTCTTTCTCCTCTGCAACATCCAGAGGTATGGGATCTGACTGGACTTCAGCTGGACTGTCCCACTGGTCTGGCTGCTCGTCTGGGGTTGAGGTCGTCCAGAATTGTTGATCAGTTGCTGAATCATTGGAGACAGCAGCTGACAGGATGTGAGATGGCTATGATGTTGGACTATGGAGGCGGCTCCTTGCTGCTCGATCAAACTGACCCGTTTCCTGAGCTCTCTTTGTCTGCAGACCTGAAGGACTGTTCTGGTCCTTTACTGGCCAACGCTGCATTCTGCTCTTTAAGTGATGCTACAGGAAAGACACTTTATAAACTGATTGTAAAAACTTTGAACAAAAGACGAATGCATGCAGTGATACCCCCTGGAGGACCTATTTTGGGCTAGGTCTTGAGTTTAAACCCTCCTGGAGGTCTTTGTACAACCCCCTTGTGTAAGAGACATGCAGACCTCCAGTGGAGAATCCTGCATGGAATCATTGCTGTAAACTCTTTGATCTCTGTTCTTAATGTGAATGTTGTTGATCAGTGTTCTTTCTGTGTGCTCAGGGAGACGGTTTTTCACTGTTTTTTAGAGTGCAGTCAGCTGAAACCTCTGTTTGATCTTCTAGAGAGGGTTTTTAGTGGTTTAAAGGGGTTTTTACTAAACAGGTTTTTATTTGGGGTTTTAAATACACTCAACAACAGAAACCAGTGCTTAATTTGTCCCCAATCAGGTGCCGGGTCCCCCTTCGAAATTGTGCGCCGAAAGAAACCTTTTTTCTCGGGTTTTAACGCGTTTTTATCTTCTTTTTCACCTTAATTTCCGCATTTATCTAGTATAACATTTGCAGCAACATTTAGCACACCATGTGGCCCATCAGAACACTTGGAATCAATTTGGAATGAGCAATTTAAATAACTGACATATTGCAAATAAACACATTTTATTGCTAATGGGATTTTTTGTGTGTCACTGTCATGTAAGCACCACGCCAGAAAAAAATAAATACAATCAATTTAATGTAACCACCTTCTGTCTATATAGCCTAATTTAATGTTACGAAAGGTTATAACAGGCAACAAGACTATAAAGTATGGACCAGTTCTATAGGTTTGACTCTGGGAGGGTTTTAAAGATTGCAATTGACACACACACACAAAAAGCGACTGGAGCCACAGGTAAGTTTAACTTGAACTGTATTGTATGGAATTATAGAAATAGAAAAATAAACATCCCTGCCTATCTAAGCCGGCTTGCTAGCACACAACATGCTACAACACTAGGGCCCAAAACAAGAAAATAAAACAATGAAATGTTAATCCCTTTAAGGGAATTCAGTCTCCACAAAAGTTTTTGGGTTTAAGTCGGTTCAGTTCAGTCAGTTAAGTGCACTTAAGTTCAGTCAGTTCTGGTGGGAACTAGTGTTCCACAGCCTACCACTCCGACGAGTGAATCAGGTTGAATCCTTGGTGGTAGAGATCCAGCTCCTTGGGTTAGGAGACGGCAAGTTCTCGGTATCTGGCCCGCCACTTCCTCGTCAGGAAGAATCCAATCAAGTTCAAGGTTCTAAAAAAAACCTAGCCTGTATAGAAACAAGGCTATTACTATATTGTTCAATATACTTTTCTCTTATGGCCATACATCTTTAAATCAATATCTATGTGAAAATACTACTGTAACACAACAGTGAATGATTTACTTTAAATTAAAACCATTAATTATGATTTTTAACATCTTACTGTTTTACACATTTTTAACTCATGGCTTGACAGTTCTTTTAATCACAAAACATGAATTAGCACATGAATTTGCATCTCTCTCCATGAATAACACATTAAATATTGAACACAATTTTAACAAAAAGTACGTAGTGTCCCTTTAAACAACAGACAGCATGAATTCTGCACTTCATAAAGTGACAAAAGATGCACTTTTAGGTATGAATAAGCACTATTAATGAAACACAACTTATGTATCTCACCAAAATAAAGTTACTTCACATTAACGATCACAATAGCGTCACATTTCACATCAAAGAATAACCGACACCTCGTGTCGACGGTGCGGGTTCACATCACGTTAGCTACCATGCTACTAGCGAAAAACCACATGCACTTTGTATAGAGCTACACTCACCAATGCTCGGCAAAACAACTACGGGTCCTGGCGCACAGGTCCACCGTTCTCCCTCTAGTCTCGGAAGTGTAGCACACGGCTGTGTATCTCTAGTTAGAATCTTGTTTTACTTTTATGACCAAGTACTTAACTGCTGCGTTAGCTAGCGTTCGACGCGTTCTCATCACTCTGTTTTGGAGCGAATACGTCGTCTCTGCAGGAACAGTAAGGGGGCTGTTACCTGAGCCTTCTACTCCAATCACAAGGCAGCATACTGGATCAGCCTATCACTGGGTAGAATGGTGATAACTGACATATAGTTTTACCAATGTGACACTATTAAAATTAAATATAACAAAATCGGAAAATAATACATTGTGAAGCATTTTATGAGTAGAAAATAAATGTATAAATAAAATAATCTTATGAACCCAATTCTCTACTGGGTTACATTAACAAAAGCCTGAGAATCAAAAATCAAGAAAGAATTAGAAAAAGGTCTGTATTTGGAAGGATGAAAATGAAAACATAAATGACCAAACATCACTAGAATGATGTGTTGTGCACTCTGCACAGTAATAATGTATCCAACCAAACTTGACAGGCAGCAGACACAGTCTGATTAAATTTCCTGTCTATTTGCCACGTTGTTGTGTGCTTTGCCCACAAATAACTTTATGCTTGTTAACCAATTGTCTTCTCTTGTAAACTGTAGTCACCAGTGGTGACTACAGTTTCTCGTGAACTGACGTCACTGCTCCCTCATCCTTATCTGTGCTCCTGACTGCACAGACCACATCTTCAGCGGCTATCATGCTGTCACCACCCGTATCTGCAGAGCCGGCTCTGCCTCCGGAACAACTTTGGCCAGTTTGGGGTCTGGCTGACCGACTGGTTTAAACAAACTTGAGAGTTTTGATTGTCGCTTTGAGATTTTAGCAGGCCAAGTGTAACAGCGTTGTCAGTCACCTGGCTGTTGAGTGTCGTTTGCGCGCGGTGCCGGTGCGGAAACAATACCTTCGCAATGCGCATTGCGTTGTGACATGTGACGGCATGAACCCCCCCCCCCCCCCCACCACCCCCCCGTTTTTCCTAATATGTGAGTAAAATGCATAAGAAATAAGCCAACAGGCGTCACTTCAGAGAGGATTAAAGCGCAGAGAAAACACAGCTAAAAACACAGTTTATTTATTGACAGGAAAGGTCACGGAGCAGATCAAAGAGGTGCCGGAGCGGATCAAATAGGTCATGGATCCGATCCAAGAGGTCCCGGAGTGCGCTCCGGCTAGCTCCGGCACAAATTAAGCACTGACAGAAACACAAATGCCTGCTGATAAACCTTGTCCTCAGTCAGGCTAAGATGGCTGTGTACATGAGCAGGAGGAGGAAGGTGGAGAAGTCTGAAGATGCTGTTGATGTGAAACTGCTGTTTGTAAAACTTTTAAAATCCAGGTTGTTTTTGGACTTCAGTTTTTACAGAGCAAATCAGGATCTGGAAAGTGTGCTGTGCTCTGTAGAGCACGATCAGTTTTGAACAGTAGGTGGACTGGTAAATAAAGGTCTGTTTTAAAAATTACCCCCCCCCCCCCCCCCCCCTCTCTCTAGATGTCACTAAATGATCATCTTTTATTTTCAGCTGATTGATCAGGTAACCTCCCGCTGTCCTGTCTTCTTAAAGTGACATTAATACACATCTGATTTCTGACAGTTTCTACATTTAGAGAGAGTTCTGAGGCAGACTGAAGCAGCTTTTCTCTCAACATTTAGAGTAAAGGTTGTGAATGAAGATACATGAGTACTCTCATTAATGTTGACACCATACGTCTCTGTAAAATGTTCTCTGATATTTCATTTGTTGTTGTGAAAAATGTCTTCATGTAACACACTCTCCTGTGTGCTGACTACAGCATCACTTCACTTCTTTGATGGTTTTGTTCTCTACAGAAAAAGTCTCATCTGACTGTTCATCCACTGATGTTGTGAGTGAACATAAAGAAGGCAGATGTTACATGGTCAGAACATCAGAATGATTGAAAACATGTAGAAACACACAGACCTAATCTTTAGGAGACAGTGTTGTCTGATCAAATGAATCTGATCAAATACTATAGAAACTCATTGTTCCTCCTGACACATAAAAAGAGCGGACTACTTTAAAGAGACAGAACAAAGGTAGAGCAGGAGTTGGCATTACTCATTTCAAAGAGGACATGAGAAGCAGAATATGGATTCTATGGATCCACAGAGCAACAGGCAGCCTTTGCTTTTTGACTCTTTTTGTTCTTCTTTTTCTCTGAGGATCTCAACACTGTCAGAAAAAGTGAGAGAGTGATGGAGACGGTTGGCTCAGATGAGTTTCAGCCTGTTTCTCTGTCACAGTGACAAACTGAGGATCACTGCTTCATGTTGAACAGCAATTAGGACTCATGTTGGACAGAAAATCATTCTGACTGTGTTTCTTCCTCCAGGGTGGACCATGGTGGACAGCAGAGGTTAAAACCTGGTCTGAAGAAGTGTAAGTGTGGAATCAGTTTGACTCCTGATGAGCAAACAGCAGACTGTCAGCTAACAAAGAATAAAGCCTTCAGGTGTGTCTGATAATAAACTGCTGCTGTGTTGTGTCATTTTCTCTCCATCAGATTTCTGTGAACTCACTCTGGACCCAAACACAGCAAACAGATACATCAGACTGTCTGAAAACAACAGGAGAGTGACATGTGTGAGAGAGGTTCAGTCATATCCTGATCATCCAGACAGATTTGACAGCTGGAATCAACTGCTGTGTAGAGATGGTCTGACTGGTCGCTGTTACTGGGAGGTCGAATGGAGCGGATGGGTTCATATATCAGTGAGTTACAGAGGAATCAGAAGGAAAGGAGTTAGTGATTACTGTAGGTTTGGATCTAATGATCAGTCCTGGAGTCTGATCCACTCTAATAAAGGATACTCTGTCCGTCACAAAGACAGAGAAACAGTCCTCCCTCTCTCCTCGTCCTCTCACTCTGGCAGAGTAGCAGTGTGTGTGGACTGTCCTGCTGGCACTCTGTCCTTCTACAGAGTCTCCTCTGACACACTGATCCACCTCCACACCTTCAGAACCACCTTCACTGAGCCTCTCTATCCTGGGTTTGGGTTTGGGTTTGGGTCCTTGTATCCTGGTTCCTCAGTGCGTCTGTGTTCTGTATAGGAGGGAGAGTCTCCTCCTCTCTACACAAACACTACAAACACAAACAGCTGCTGAAGAACAGTTTACCCTCTGCTCTAACACACACAAACTTCATCTGATTCTTTGACTCTTTCTATCCTGTCTCATCAGTATGAATGTCTGTTATCAAAGAGCAGGACTCAATGAAAAACTGGCTCACTGAACTGGACTGATTTACATCTCTACAGTGAAAAAATACGGCCTCATTCAGACTGTTTTTCTTCAATGTGTTGATGAGAAAGTTTGTCAGAGACGTCTGAGTCTGATTCATGAAACTGTTCTTCACCTGCAGAGTTGTTCTCACCTGTGTTTAAACTGATGAATGCCATGTCCTCATGAGACTGAGACAAAAAGAGCTGGAGCTAAATGAACGGCTCTCACTGGGTGATTTGAAGCTGATGTAGAACAATCTAGAAGCAGAGACATGGGGCTGCAGGTGTTCTGCTGGATGTTCTTATGATTTTGGTTGATTTGGACGAACACTTCCTGTTTGATTCTGTTATGTGATGTGTTTAAATGCTTCATATATGTTTATTTTTGAATATTTTTTACACTCTGTTTCATAATAAAGTAATAATAAATAGTTTGATTTTTAAGTTAAAGTCTAAAGATGATCTCTGATTCCAGAAGTAGGGCCCTGACCTCCAAAGGGGGGTCAGGATAACCCAGAGATGATGATCTGGTTTCAGAGTGAATCCAATGTGATGGTGAATGTATTTGTAAAGCTGTAGCTTTAACTTGCTCCATGTTAAAGTGTTCACTCAGTGCATTTCGATTAAATGTCAACATTTGCTTTTACAGGTTGGAACAAACATTGCATCGTTCAGATTAAAGTTGAATATATTTGATCAAACATGTAGAGATGAACTCTCTCTGAATAAACCATCTGGACTTCAAATGATTTCATGTTGATCTTTAATAATATAAATGTGAGTTTTATTCAGCAGTTATTCATCATGAGGGTAAACAATGTGTTTGATTCACTGCTCATTCATTTACTAATACCAGACATTTTTCCTAGTCACCAAGTCACAGTGTGAGTGTGTTATCTGTAATTATTACACTGAGAGTTTTATGGAGTAGCCATGTTTCATTTGAATAAGTTTATGTGAAACTCCCACAATAACCACAACCAGGTTAAATTTAAAAACAGGAAGCACTGAGGGGCTGTTAGCCAGCATGAATTTGTTTTTCTTCTGGTGATGAATGACAGCTCAAGCAGCAGAAACACTTGAATAAAGAGAAGAGGTCTTGGACTACGAGTCGTTCCAGAATTTGAGGACAATTCAGGCATCAAGAGCTTCAAAAAATCTGCTCTTTATTTTTTTTTATTCTCTTTCATGATTCAAGAAAAACAGATTTGTAATAAAATATCAGATAATGTGATTGGTCCAACTCGGGCGTCAAAGGTTGACTTTGTATGAGACGTTTTATGTGTTGTGTGCTATGCTTAGCCCAACCCTGTTATGAATACTCAGGAAAATATTAGTGCTAGTATAAAGGCATGGTAATACCAGTCCAGCATCCTTACAGAACTACACAGACTCATGATAATGTTCTTCCTGTTGGAGATGTTTTAAAATACAGACTTGGTTTAGGTCTAAACTTCACAGCTGTGAGTGTTGTTTGTTTTCTTATTCAGGCCTAAAACAATCAACTCAACTCAACTCAACTTTATTTATAGAGCACTTTAAAAACAACCACAGCTGAGACAAAGTGCTGTACACAAAGGCATTAAAATAAATAAATAAAATACAATGAAAATAAAAATAGGATTCAAGTAACTGTTTCATTGTTCCTAAAACAATTAAAAACAATAAAACAGTACTTAAAAACTAAAAACAAGCCATATAAACACTAAAACAGGACCTGAGTCTCAAACTGTGTTAAAAGCCAGGGAATAAAAATGGGTTTTAAGACGAGTTTTAAAAACAGACAGTGATGGGGCTTGTCTTATGTGGAACGGAAGATCGTTCCACAGTTTTGGACCGGCAACAGAAAAGGCCCTGTCCCCTCTGAGCTTCCTTTTAGACCTCGGTACCTCCAGGAGCAGCTGATCAGCTGACCTGAGGCACCGAGCAGGAGTGTGGGGGTGAAGGAGCTCAGAGAGGTAGGATGGGGCCAGACCATTCAAGGATTTAAAAACAAATAAAAGAACCTTAAAATGGACTCTAAAATACACAGGCAGCCAGTGGAGGGAGGCCAGGATGGGAGTGATGTGCTCCCTCTTACGTACTCCAGTTAGTAGGCGAGCGGCTGCATTTTGCACCAACTGGAGACGTGCGAGGGAGGACTGACTGACTCCAAAATAAAGTGCATTACAGTAATCCAGCCGAGATGTAATAAAAGCATGGATTACTGTTTCAAAGTGTCGACGTGCAAGGAAAGGCTTCACTTTTGCCAGCTGCCTGAGTTGAAAAAAGCTGGACTTGACCACCGAGCTAATTTGCCGGTCCAATTTAAAATCACTGTCTATCTTAAAACCCAGGTTTAAAACAGTTGGCTTTACAAAGACTGCCAAAGGAACCAAGTTGAAAGGAGGGGGTTCACAAGGGCCACTAGGACCAAACACCATCACTTCTGTCTTTTGTTCATTAAAATTTAAAAAGTTTAAAGCCATCCAGGCTTTAATGTCCTCAAGACAGGCCAGAAGTGGTGCGAGGGAGAAAGCGTTTTTCTTTTTAAGTGGCACATATATCTGACTGTCGTCAGCGTAACAGTGAAAAGAAATGCCGTGCTTTCTCAGGATGGAGCCCAGGGGCAGTAAATACAAAGAGAACAGCAGGGGCCCTAAAACCGACCCCTGTGGAACACCATACAGCAGAGGGGCAGAGCTGGACTCTGAATTACCAAGACTTACACACATGGTTCTGTAAGCTAGATAAGATCTGAACCATTTTAATGCAGTACCACGGATACCCACAAGGTGGTGTAGCCGAGCCACTAGGGTACTGTGGTCGACTGTATCAAAGGCTGCAGTTAAGTCTAAAAGAAGAAGAATGACATGATCACCAGAGTCAGTTGCCAGGAGGATGTCGTTAAAAACTCTTAATAAAGCTGACTCAGTGCTATGTTGAGTTTTAAAACCAGACTGAAAAACCTCCAGGACTTCATGCTCATCCAGAAAGGCCTTAAGCTGAAGGTGAACAACTTTCTCCAAGATTTTTGAAGCGAAAGGGAGCTTGGAGATGGGCCTAAAATTGGCGAGCACACTGCAATCAAGTCCAGATTTCTTAAGAAGAGGCTGTACTACTGCATGTTTGAAGCTCAGGGGAACCACACCAGAAGACAGGCTGCTGTTTATGATGGCCAGAACTGACTGCCCTATACAAGGAAAGACCTCTTTAAAAAGTCTTGGAGGGATGGCATCAGAAGGAGAGCCTGATGGCTTAAGATGGCTAACCAGATCCTCTAAAAACGACAGGGACACAGGCTCAAACACATCAAGAGCTGCAGAACAAGGAACAGGATCAGAAGGGTCAACTGCAGGAGCTGAGATGAGAGTCCTGGCAGTAGCAACCTTATTAATAAAAAAGTGCAGGAAGCTATTACAAGTTTCAGGAGATGCCTCCAAGCTGACAGGCTTTGGGGCATTAAGAACACTGTCAATGGTTTTAAATAGCAGGCGCGTGTTATGGCGATTGTTCTCAATAAGGTTTGCCAGATAAGCTCTTTTGGTCTCTTTAACCGTGTTCTGGTAGCAGCGCCAGCAGTCCTTCAGGATTTGAAAAGAAACTTGTAGCTTGTCCTTCTTCCACCTTCGCTCAGCTTTCCGGCACTCCCTTCTCACTGAGCGGGTTTCCTCCGTAAACCAAGGCTCAGATTTAGCCTTGGGCTGCACAGTTTTTATCGGAGCCACAGAGTCCAATACAGTTTGACAGGAGGAGTGGAACCAGGAACTGAGCTCCTCCGTGTTAAAAGAAGCAGGGCAGACGCAGAGCTTATCAAAAGCCTCAGAAAAACGACCAGCAGTAAAAGAGTTTAAAATCCTGTGTCTCTGAACAGGGGCACCAGATTTAACAACAGTACATGAAAAATCAACTTCAAATAACACAGGCATATGATCGGAAATAACATCCTCACAGATTTCCAAGTTAGACACAGGTAAACCATAGGAGAGGACAAGGTCTAATGTGTGTCCATGTTCATGTGTGGGACCAGACACCCACTGCACCAAGTTAAAAGAGTCAATAAGGCTTAAAAAGTCCTTCACCTGCGGCTTATCAGGACAACACACATGAAGATTAAAATCCCCAAGAAAGAGGGCACGATCATACTTAGGCATGATTTCAGCCAGCAGACCAGAAAAGTCATTCACAAAGTCCTTATTGTACTTAGGGGGTCGGTAAATGACGGCGCACAGCACCGGGTCGGGACGACCCACCTCAAAAAGATTCACCTCAAAGCTGGAAAAGGAGGATGACACGGTGCGCTCTTTGCATTTAAAATCATTTCTGTAAACTGTCGCCGTTCCTCCACCACGACCAACTGTCCGCGGAATGAAGCTCAAAGGAGAGGAGCAGCAGAGAGCACTACAGAGGCTGATCTACAGTTCATCCATAGAGATCATTAACTTTAGGAGAAAATGGCTTTTAAATAGCTGAACACAGCAGTCACCACTATGCACCAGGGAGTTCATTTCAGTATTGATTTCAAAATATTTGTTTAAATACATTACGAATAAAGTCACTCAAACCATTAAAAAGACAAAAGGTCAAACTCTCATGAGTTTAAAACCCCAACTCCAATTAAGTTTAGATATTGTGTGAAACATAAATAAAAACAGAATACAATGATTTTCAAAGCCTGCAACATGTTCCTAAAAAGCTGGGACAGGGTCATGTTTCCCACGTTTTCAATGGGAGACAGGTCTGGACTGCAGGCAGGTCAGTCTAGTACCTGCACTCTTTTACTATGAAGCCACGCTGTTGTAACACCTGCAGAATGTGTCTTGTCATTGTCTTGCTGAAATAAGCAGGGACGTCCCTGAAAAAGACGTGGCTTGGATGGCAGCATATGTTGCTCCAAAACCTGTATGTACCTTTCAGCATTAATGGAGCCTTCACAGATGGTCAAGTTAGCCATGCCATGGGCACTAACACACCCCCATACCATCACAGATGCTGGCTTTGAGACTTTGACCTGATAACAATCCAGATTGTCCTTTTCCTCTTTGGCCTGGAGGACACCACGTCCATGATTTCCCAAAACAATTTGAAATGTGGACTCGTCAGACCACAGCACACTTTTCAACATCTCAGTTGAGCTCGGGCCCAGAGAAGCCATGTGATGGGATCAAAGTCCAACCAGTGTGCCACATTCTTTTAATCACCATAATTTTAAAAGCCGTCCTTATTCATTGAACATAAAACCTTCACTTATTCCTCTGAACTCAAACCAAACCTTAACTAAGTATAAATGAGTAATTGTCATGATATTGTTACGGCTGCATTTGTTTCTGTGTTCCCTGTCTCTCCCCTTTGCTTGTTTACAGGTAAGACTGTTGATTGTCAATGTGGCTCACCTGGTTTCAGTCTTTTAACGCTCACTGCTGCTTGCAGAAGGGAGAGACATTTTTGTTTTGGTGACTGCTGCCCTCCTGCCTCTCCTTGGAGTTTGTTGTGGTGTTTTGGTTTGAGCACTTTAATTCTTCATGTTTATCAATAAATCCCATTTTTGTAATTGTTTAGGTGTTTTTAGTATTTTGTATGGGACATTTGTGGATTATTGTTAGCCCCACAGGGCCACTTTTAGTTGGGGCGTAACAAAATACAATATGTGTTTTATATAGCCATTGATAACTTTTTTGGGGAGTTTACATGAATACAACAATTTGTTTAACCTTCAGAAATTGGTGGGATCAAAATACCACCTGTTTTTAAATGACAGGCATTTAAAAACCATTTGTCCGATCCAAAAACTGAAAAAGCTGGTGTAATCGTCATGTTCTCAAGTTTCCAAGAATACCTGAATGTATCACAAGTGACGTCAGCAACATACCTGAACAGGCCAGAGAAGACAACCAAAAAATTCGACCAAAAAATAAATAAATTCTACACTTCTTCCTGCTTTCAACAAGTCCTGCATGATTTGAATTTTGTTGCCCATTTCATTGTCTTGTGGGCGTCAAATTTCTGCTCAGAGCCGCTCAGCACCAATGAGCATGTTCTACACGTCTGCTCTCAGTGCCTTGAGAACTTGTTGCAGGGCAAACCTAACATTCTTTTTTATGATGGATCTGGGTGATGTCACAGACAAAGCATGTAGCATTGCAGTTATCCCTCACCATAAGAAAGATGCTGTCCTCAGTGACTGTGATGGTGACTGTTCTCAAATATGGACTTTGAGGGGGTGACAGAACATTCACCAAACTGTTGAATGCTCGAGCTGAACTTATGCAAACTGATCAAAACAGGATCAAACTTATAAGTGATAATGAGATTACCTTCACCACCACCATGAGCCCAACGCCCTCCACTGTTGATATTGAAGAGCCAAAGGCCTCTACAAGCTAGAAGAGCTTGTTTACTCCACAAGCCAGAGGGGCCAACCAGAAGAGCCAAGCACAAAGCTGCAGCAGGTCACACATAAAGATAATATTATCTCTATTCCAGAACAGAAAGTATACGTAGCATCCCCAGTTGATTGATAAATGACTGTAAATTGAGAAAATCGTTCCTTTGAATGTCCTTTAACGGAGTGAACACAGGGCAAGAGAGAAGAACAAAGAAAACGTTTACAAATCACTTTAGCTCTTAAAATTAATGTGTCCAGCCAGGCTAACACGCCGACATGCCGTGAAGGTCTCACCTGGAGCCGGCGTGTCGGTGGAGGAGGTGAGCTATGCTGTGGGTGAGGTGGTGGGTTTGCATCTAGAATGAATGGTGCTGTGGTAATATTCCTGGATGAGGTGTGTAAAGTGGAGAAGGTGGTGGAGTCCGGTATTGTGCTGAAAGACACGTATACTTCCGTTTACCCTCTGGTTAACATGGCCAAAAAGATCGCTGTGTCCAATGCTCCACCGTTTATTAAAAATGAAGACTTGGTCAAAGCGTTATCCAGGTATGGGCAGATTGTTTCCCCGATTAAAATGGTGCTGCTGGGCTGTAAATCACCCAAGCTGAAACATGTGGTTTGTCACCGGAGACAACTATTTATGATTCTGAAAGATGCTGACAGTCACCTCAATCTGTCTCTAACGTTTAAAATTGAGGGTTATAATTATGTTGTTTTTATTACTTCTGACACTATGAAGTGCTTTGGTTGTGGGGCTGAGGGTCATCTCATCCGAGCATGTCCCGAGGCAAAAAGGGAGAACGCCGGGGCTCCGCGTGCGGAGCCTCCGGGGGAAAATGCCGGGGCTCCGCGCGCGGAGCCTCCGGATGATAATGCCGGGGTTCCGGGCTCGGAGCCTCCGGCCGGTGGTGCGGGGGCTTCGTGCTCGGGGCCTCCGGCCGGTGGCGCCGGGACTCCGTGCGCTCGGACTCCGGAGGGTAGTGCCGGGGCTCAGTGCGTGAAGACTCCTGAGGGTAGTGCCGGGGCTCCGCGCGCGGAGACTCCGGAGGGTAGTGCCGGAGCTCCATGCGCGGAGACTCCGGAGGGTAATGTGGGGGCTCTGGGCGCGGAGCCTCAGGCGAGTGTTGAAGGGGCAGACATTTCGAGTTGTCCTCCGGCCCCGGAAAGTCTGGGGGAAAGCAGTATGGAGGTGTCTGTTCTTACTGACGAGCAGGGCAGAGAAAATACTGTGAGAAAAGATGTCCTGCAAGATATTTTGTATGAGGGGGAGGGTGGTGAAGAAAAAGAAAAAGAAAACGATTGTAACATTGATGATGAAATCCTAAATGATGTAGATATGCATGATGAAAAAAACATCAGTCTGAGCACAACTAAGAGGAAAAAACCAGTTGAGAAGTGGCAGGGAGGAGGGAAGGCCAGGAAATTTCTGCAGGTTCTCTCTGATGAGGAAGAGGAGGAGGAGGAGGAAACTGAGTTAACTCCCTCTCAGAGAGAAAAATCTACTTTGTATTCTGTAGAAAAAATCAAAAAGTTTTTAACTGACACCAAAGGTTTAAGGGCGGTGAAGGTGGAGAATTTCTTCCCTGATTTAAATGGTTTTAAAATCTCTGTTAATCGTTTTAAAAAAGAAGATGTTTTTACTGATCAGGAGGTTTACAGACTGAAAAAGTTGTTAACCAAGACCAAAGAAGCCCTTCTGAAGGGTGCTTATTAATTAACTGTAAAGATGGTGTGTTTTTTTATCCCCTGGTTTTATTTGTTGGTGTCTTTTATGGGTTTTTATGAACATCTCTGTTGGGACTTTAAACATCAATGGAGCTCGCTCTGACTCCAAGCGAGCCTCCCTGTTCCAGCTGTGTCAGATTAAAAAGATGGATGTCATATTTTTACAGGAGACCCACAGTGATGAAAAAAATGAGGGGGACTGGAGGAGGGAGTGGCCAGGCCAGGTTTTTCTCAGTCACAAACTGTCCAACAGTGCTGGGGTGGGGGTTTTATTCTCCAGTTTTTTTAAACCTCAGTCTGTGGAGGTCCATCAGGTAATGGAGGGACATATTTTAATGATCAAGACTCATTATGAAAATGTTAAACTTGTCTTTGTGTGTGTTTATGCTCCTGTGCTGGGCAGGGATAGAATGGTGTTTTTAAATACTCTGTGTGATGTTGTGGCTGGGGTGGAAGAGGGATTCTTATTCCTGGGGGGTGATTTTAACTGCACTGCTGATGCTGCTTTAGACAGGAATCACCTGGAGCCTCATCCTGCATCGTCTGCCCGTCTGAAAAGACTGATAGAGACACATGATCTGAAGGACGTGTGGAGGGGCATGAATGGTTCCACCAGACAGTACACCTGGTCTCACTGCAGAGACAATAGTTTGTCTCTGGCCAGACTGGACAGGTTTTATTGTTTTAAACATCATTTTAGCATTTTTAAGAAGTGTTCCATTGTCCCGGTGGGTGTGTCGGATCACTCTCTGGTTCAGTGTGACTTTTTTATCAGAAATGTGAAGATGTCCAGCGCCTATTGGCATTTTAACACAGCTCTTTTAGAAGATTGTGCTTTTAAAAATGTTTTTAGGTTTTTATGGGTTTCACACAGGGACAGGAAGTCAGCGTTTTTATCAATACAGAGGTGGTGGGATTATGGGAAGGTTTTCATTCAACAATTCTGTCAACAGTATACTCGCAATATCACCAAGCATATCAAGAGATCCCTCCAGGTCCTGGAGACTGAGGTGCAGATCCTGCTGGGCTGCACAGGAGAAAGAGGGCATGTTGAAACCCTCAGAAGGAAAAAGGCTGCCATAGCCAACCTGCTGGGCATCACAGCACAGGGAGCACTGGTCCGATCCCGCTACATGAACGCCTCCATGATGGACGCCCCATCCAAGTTTTTCTTCGGTCTAGAGAGAAAGAACGGACAGAGGAAGGTCATCCACAGCCTGCGTGCCTCCAATGGTTCTACCATCATTGAAGCTTCCGAGATCCGACGGTATGCTACGGATTTTTATAGAGAACTTTTTAAAAAGGAACTGGTGGAGGATCCGGAGCTGGAGGCAGAATTCCTCTCTGACCTTCCTCAGGTTGGTGAGTCAGGAAACTCCCTCTTGTCCGCTGACCTGACTCTAGATGAGCTTCATAGAGCCCTCATGAGCCTGGCCAATAGCAAGGCACCAGGTATTGATGGGATCCCAGTGGATTTTTATAAGACTTTCTGGCCCGTGGTGGGTGAGGACTTGTTGGAGGTGTTCCAGGAGAGCCTCAGAACTGGACTTTTGCCGCAGAGTTGCAGGAGAGCTATTATCACTCTACTCCCAAAGAAAGGAGACCTCCAGGACCTGAAGAACTGGAGGCCAGTCTCACTGCTCTGCGGGGACTACAAGATCCTCTCCAAAGCCTTAGCTCTCCGGCTCAGAGAGGTGATGATGGAGGTGGTTCATGTAGACCAGACTTACTGTGTGCCTGGCAGAATGATAAGTGATAACATCACTTTGATTCGACATGTTTTGGACCTCTCCAGGTCATTGGGCATAGACACTGGTCTTATTTCCATAGATCAGGAAAAGGCTTTTGATCGGGTTGAACACCAGTACCTGTGGAGGACGCTTGCAGCCTTCGGGTTCAACCCAGATTTTATAGCTAGGGTTCGAGTTATGTACAGTGATGTTGCGAGTATACTGAAGATTAATGGTGGTCTGGCTGCTCCCTTCAATGTCCAGAGAGGGGTTCGACAGGGTTGCTCACTTTCGGGCATGTTATATTCTCTGGCCATCGAGCCACTGCTGCACAGGCTCAGAAAAACTTTGACAGGAGTGGTTTTCCCGGGGTGTCCTGCAGCGGTGAAACTGACAGCTTATGCTGATGATGTCTTGGTGGTTTTAAATAAAAAGGGGGACATTCAGGTTTTAGAGAAAAATGTTGAACTTTTTAAAAAATTGTCTTCTGCAAAGGTGAACTGGGCCAAGAGTGTAGCCTTCACTACCAGTAGAGACTCTCTAGGCGGGCTGATGCTTCCAGGGGGGCTCAAGTGGTCAACGGGGGGGTTGAAATATCTTGGGGTGTTTTTAGGGGATGAATTGTTTTTAAAGAAGAACTGGGAGGGAGTCCTGGAGTCTGTCGAGGGCCGACTGAAGAGGTGGAGGTGGCTGCTGCCCTGCATGTCATACAGAGGAAGAACATTAATCATCAACAACCTGGTTTCCTCTTTTCTGTGGCACAGGCTGGCAGTCGTAGACCCTCCCTCTAACTTGCTCTCCAAGGTCCAGGCGATTTTAATAGACTTCTTCTGTGAAGTGTTGAAAAATTCAAAAAAAAAAAAAAAAAAATCTCTCTCTCTCTCTCTCTCTCTCCGAACCCTAACCCACACCGTGAGCAGCTTCTGTCTCAATCAGAGCCGCTGTCAGCAGAGTCCAACAGAAAGTCAAGGATCAGTGTGATCCACACTGCTGCTTCATCACATCTGACAGAGCTGCTCTTTGTTTCATCAGAAGGTTAGTCACCACCATCTAGTGGTCAGATAGTAGAACTACATCATATTATCAGTGTGTCATCAGACACTGTCTGGGTTTCTGCCACAGGTGAGACCAGCTCTGACGTCACTCTGAAGTTATGAGGATGTGACGGGGGCGTCCTCAGATCAGACGCACACAGACACCAGGACTGACGAGGGACAAAGCAGCAGCTTCTTCTCTCCACACCTGAAGGTGGAAAGTGTCTGTAAGCTGAGCTGAACTCACTTCAACAGGTGAGAATCCTTCCAGAGAAACCTGTACATGTTTGAGGATCAGGATCACTGTGCTCACATGCTGCTGGATCACTGTTGAACTGTAGACATGTTTCTGGATGCTGATTGGCTGTTTGAAATATGTTGTAGAGTTTCTCTCTGAGTTAAAGAGCAGTGATTTGACAAAGATTGACCTGTTCTAGAGTTTGTGTTTGTGGAGTGGAGTCAGCAGCAGTTTGATCCTAATCTGAGTCACACCATCAGTGAAAAATACAGGGAGTGTCTGAACCGGTCTGACAGCCTGGATCAACTCGGATCAGGTGCTTTAAGTTATTAACTGTTGATACTCTGAAGTGAAGAGCGTGGATGAAGAGGTCAGAGGTCAGATTCTTCAAACACTGACACTGACTGGGTTTCTCTGAAGACCCTTTAACACAGTCCAGGTCTCAACTGTCCTAGAGGCTTCAGATGGACCGGAGCCAGATCAGGTGGAAGTGGTTTCTAATGTTTAATCAGGGCCCCTCAGCTGTCAGGAGGCCCCGTAGAGGACCAAACATTAGAGCTGTCCTGTGTCTCTGTTTGATATTTGTCAGAATGTGAAAATTTTAAAGTAGAAACTAAAGATTGAAAATAGTTTCAGATTAAAATAAAGAAATCTGAGGATTCAAACAGAGAGTCTTTGGTTGAACTGTAACACTACTTTAACTTTGATGTCTCTAATATATGATTGTGGTCACCATAGTGTGTTTATGGAGAGTGTGGGGGCTGTGTTTGGGCCCCTCAGATCCTGTTGGTGGCTCCAACAAGGTTTGTGTCAGTCCTGAATATCTGTGTCATGTTCCTGAGAGGAAGGAGAACTAATGTGTGTCCTGTGCTGTAAAGCTTGTTGTCATGAATGAACATGTTGTTGTGTTTGTGTGAAGGTGGGGGCTCTGCTATGAATCAGTGTGAGGACAGAGAGGAGGGAGCCCCTCCCTCTAAAAGCACTCTGTGTGGGGACCATGAGAGCCAGACCAAAGCTCAGAGGTGAGACCAGGATCTCTAACTGTCCATGACTCTTCTCCATGTCAGAGCTCAGCACTCACATCACTGCACCATCAGGACTCACACTCACAGCTCTCACTGTGTGTGTGTGTGTGTGTGTGTGTGTGTGTGTGTGTGTGTGTGTGTGTGTGTGTGTGTGTGTGTGTGTGTGTGTGTGTGTCCCAGCTGTGTGTCTGTAAAGAGTGAGGACTCTATGGACAAACATGTTGACTTCAAATCTGTCCGTCAGTCTGATGGTCCAAAGTAAAAATCTATCTCAGTGTTTTTATCAGAATTCAAACTTTAGAAAAGTTTGTAGTAAATTTCAGCAGCACTCAAACCTGGAAGATTTTCAGTGTTCATGTTTATTCATCAGTGTTTGTGATTCTGTCAGTGTCAAAAATCAGAGACCAGACTCTCCTGGACCTGGACCTGGACCCAGCTGTGTGTCCTTTAAGAGTGATCGGTCTATGCTCCATCCTATCGAGTTCAAATCTTCAGAGACTTGTGCTGATGAAAGGTGAGCCTTTCAAAGTGAACTTCCTGTTGTTGAAACATTTGATCCTAACTGTGGTTGGTGTTTTCTCTGTGAAGCTGAACATGTTTCAGTCTTTGTGTTTCTATCAGGATCCAACAGCAGGAAACAGGACTGGAGGCAGAAAGAACTGGACTCAGCATGTATCTTCATGTGTGTCCTGTGTTTGTAGGAGGATCCAGCAGTGTTTCTAGAAGGATCCATTAGATAGAATCTATCAGATGAACACTGTGTGTCATTATATTATAAACACTACATGATCTTCTATTTGTTCCACAGAGTTCAGCAGCAGAGATCAGAGGCTCCCATTGGTCAGTCTGCCCAGCAGCATCAAACACAGCTGGATGACTCCATATTGATGGTGTGTAAATGTACAAACACACAGCTCCTCCTGACAATCAGAGCACACACTCATTCTGTTTGGATCTTTCTGAATCGTTTCCTGATGACACTGCAAACATCATCTCTGCCTGAATTCTCTTCACACTCAGTGTTTGACTGATTGAATGAAGCCGCACATTTCTGAGCTGCACACACTCAGAGGTCAGAGGTCATGCTGGATGCTGGTCTCACACAGACTCAGACTTTGTGAGCAGAGAGCAGAGTCCACAAACTGAGTCCAGTTTGAGCTTTAAACAACACAAACACTTTGCTTCATGTTAATGACAGCTGCTGCTTTCAGCTTCATTCTAATAAACACATCACGTCTAAAGTCACTGCAGACTTTTTCTGGATGAAAACACACCAGGAGATTTCTCCAACATGAAGTTCATTTCAGAGAAACTTGATTTGTAGAAGACAGGAGCATCCACAGACTAAGAGGTGAAGCAGCATTGTGATCCAGTCTCCATGCTGGACTCTGCAGACCAGCAGGCTTTCTGTCTGTCACACATGATCTGATGTTACCTTCTACAAGTTCAACCTGACATTTTCTTCTGTTCCAGCTGCTCCAGGAGAACATCATCAGCTTTGTAAAGAGTGAGCTGAAGAAGATCCAGAGAGCTCTGAGTCCAGATTACCCAGAATGCTTTGAGAGTCAGAGGGAGGATGAGGATGAAGAGCAGAGGAGGAGCAGAGAGGTGTTCCTGAAGATCACTCTGCACTTCCTGAGGAGAATGAAGCAGGAGGAGCTGGCTGACTGTCTGCAGAGCAGTAAGAGGATCTGAACACATTTAACATTTATTTATTTATTTATTTATTTATTTATTTATTTATTCATTTATTTAATTAGGACAGTGCACATTAATTAACAATTTCGTTATACACTTCATTGTAAATGTGCCGGAGTTAGCACAATAGCTAATTTTCATCCGTTGTCCTAAGGCAGGTGATCGAACAGAAGAAGAAAAAAAAAAAAGAGAGAAAGAAAAAAGAGGGAAAAAAAACAAAAAAAACGAAACAAAAAACAAAGTAAATTAAGATAACACAACATATACGACATTATACAAACTAAATACTAAATACAATAGGACAAACCCAAGGAAGGCAGACAAGTGATGAAGAGACAAAGACACACAAACTGCATTCCCGACATCACACATCAAGCATCCAGTAGACGCAACCTCAATTGCACCGATCCCCACTGCACTGCATGTCATCGAGCACCTGCTTATATTGCACATGTCCCTATTGCACTGAATAATATTGCACCATTTATATTGCACAAGTTCCCACCTTACTGAATATAATTGCACCAGACCATATTGCACAATCAAAAAGGGCAATAGTTCATTATGAGAGCATATAGAAAGGACAGTAGTTCATAATGAGAGCATATAAGAAGGACAGTAGTTCGTAACGAGAGCATAGAAAAAGGACAGTAGTTCATAATGAAGCACAATACAACACAGTTCCTTTCCAAGACCCTGGATGTTAGTGGTTGCAGGACTGGTTTGCTTTCAGCCATTGCTTAACATGTGTTTTAAAAGTTTGTAACGTGGGGCTTTCCCGTATGGCGAGTGGGAGACTGTTCCAGATCTTACTAGCCTTTACTGAAGCACAGTTTTGTCCAAAAGCTGTTTTTCTGTATGGCACCTCACAGTCCCCCCTCGATGTGGCCCTGGTGTTGAGGCCACTATGAGCCCTTATTTTAAAAAAGTCCGACAGAGGAGGTGGAGCAAGTCCATGGAGCACCTTATACAATAAACAAGCAAGTTTAAAGTGTATAAAGTTCTCAAGGCTCATAAAGTTGTACATTTCTAGAATTCTGCAAACGTGGAATGATACCGGTTTCCTATAAAGGGTCTTCAGTGATTTTTTGTAGAGTGATTCTATGATTTTACTCGTATGGACATGATGGAAAGAGGAAATGGAGACAAGATGGGAGAGGTTTATATTTCAAACTCTGCTCTTAATATGATGAACACATCTGTATCACATCTATGAGCTGTGACAAACTGTTCACAAGTGATGAGCTGAAGAGATTTCAGAGAGGAGCCAAATCAAATCCATCCTGATGTCTGAAAGTTGAAACTCATCAGACTGATTGTAGCTTCAGCTCATTCATTACATTTCTTTTTTCTTCATTCAGGAACTGATTATGCTGCAGAGTGCAGACGTAAAGTGAAGTCTGAGCTGAGGGAGAGGTTCCAGTGTGTGTTTGAGGGGATCGCTAGAGCAGGAAACCCAACCCTTCTGAAGCAGATCTACACAGAGCTCTACATCACAGAGGGAGGGACTGGAGAGGTCAATGAGGAACATGAGGTCAGACAGATTGAAGCAGCATCCAGGACACCAGACAGAGCAGAAACAAGCATCAGACAAGAAGACATCTTTAAAGGCCCACCTGGAAGACAGGAACCAATCAGAAGAGTGCTGACAAAGGGAGTGGCTGGCATCGGGAAAACAGTCTTAACACAGAAGTTCACTCTGGACTGGGCTGAAGACAAAAGCAACCAGGACATCCAGTTCACATTTCCATTCACCTTCAGAGAGCTGAATGTGCTGAAAGAGAGAAAGTTCAGCTTGGTGGAACTTGTTCATCACTTCTTTCCTCAAACCAAAGAAGCAGGACTCTGCAGGTTTGAAGAGTTCCAGCTCCTCTTCATCTTTGATGGTCTGGATGAGTGTCGACTTCCTCTGGACTTCCACAACAATCAGATCCTGACTGATGTCACAGAGTCCACCTCAGTGGATGTGCTGCTGACAAACCTCATCAGGGGGAACCTGCCTCCCTCTGCTCGCCTCTGGATAACCACGCGACCTGCAGCAGCCAATCAGATTCCTCCTGAGTGTGTTGACATGGTGACAGAGGTCAGAGGGTTCACTGACCTTCAGAAGGAGAAGTACTTCAGGAAGAGGTTCAGAAAGAAGAAGAAGAAGGCTAGCACAATCATCTCCCACATCAAGACCTCCAGAAGCCTCCACATCATGTGCCACATCCCGGTCTTCTGCTGGATCACTGCTACAGTTCTGGAGGACCTGCTGAAGACCAGAGAGGGAGGACAGCTGCCCAGGACCCTGACTCAGATGTACATCCACTTCCTGGTGGTTCAGTCCAAACTAAAGAGCATCAAGTATGATGGAGGAGCTGAGACTGATCCAGTCTGGAGTCCAGAGAGCAGGAAGATGATGGAGTCTCTGGGAAAACTGGCTTTTGATCAGCTGCAGAAAAGAAACCTGATCTTCTATGAATCAGACCTGACAGAGTGTGGCATCAACATCAGAGAAGCCTCTTGGTACTCAGGAGTGTTCACACAGATCTTTAGAGAGGAGAGAGGACTGTACCAGAACAAGGTGTTCTGCTTCATCCATCTGAGCGTTCAGGAGTTTCTGGCTGCTCTTTATGTCCATCTGACCTTCACCAAGTCTGGACTCAACCTGATGGAAGAGAAACAAAGAGCATCCTCTATCTCTAAAGCCTTTCGAGTCAAACCTGAACTGAAACGTCTCCATCAGAGTGCTGTGAAAAAGGCCCTAAAGAGTCCAAATGGACACCTGGACTTGTTCCTGCGCTTCCTCCTGGGTCTCTCTCTGCAGACCAATCAGAGTCTCCTGAGAGGTCTGCTGACACAGACACGAAGTGACTCACAGACCAATCAGGAAACAGTCCAGTTCATCCAGAAGAAGCTCAGTGAGGATGTGTCTGCAGAGAAAAGCATCAACCTGTTCCACTGTCTGAATGAACTGAATGATCGTTCTCTAGAGGAACAGATCCAACAGTCCCTGAGATCAGGACGTCTCTCCACAAATCAACTGTCTCCTGCTCAGTGGTCAGCTCTGGTCTTCATCTTACTGTCATCAGACAAAGATCTGGACCTGTTTGACCTGAGGAAATACTCTGCTTCAGAGCAGGCTCTTCTGAGGCTGCTGCCAGTGATCAAAGCCTCCAACAAAGCTGTGTAGGTGGATAAATGACAGATCAAAAAAATATTGTTCATGACATATGAAACATTGAGTCTGTGCTAAACACTTTTTCTTCTTCAGGCTGAGTGAATGTAACCTGTCAGAGAGAAGCTGTGAAGCCCTGTCCTCAGTCCTCAGCTTAAAGTCCTCCAGGCTCAGAGAGCTGGACCTGAGTCACAACGAACTGCAGGATTCAGGAGTGGAGCTGCTGTCTGCTGGACTGAAGAGTCCTCACTGTGAACTGGAAACTCTCAGGTCAGGTTTCAGGTTATGTGAATGAAAGTGGTCTAAACTGGTACACTTTTGCTCACTTTATTATTTTATCCTCTGACTCCAGACTGTCAGGTTGTCTGATCACAGAGAGAGGCTGTACTTCTCTGGCCATAGCTCTGAGATCAAACCCCTCCCACCTGAGAGAGCTGGACCTGAGCTACAATCATCCAGGAGACTCAGGAGTGAAGCTGCTGTCTGCTGGACTGGAGGATCCACTCTGCAGACTGGACACACTGAGGTATAACCAGAAAACAAGAGCTCAAAGACTGAATGTGCAAAATAAAAAAGTCTCATTTCACAACAAAAACATCTGGTTTTGTTTAATCCTCCTTGGAGGACTGATCAGACCTGAATCAGGGAACACTCAGACCACCAGTGTCAGGAACCATGAACCAGAGGAGGACACAAATGCAAGTTCTGAGTCCAAGATCCGTAAAATCAAACAAGGTTTATTAACAAGTCCAGGTTTCAAAGCACAAATCAGGTAGTCAGCCAGGCAGGGTTCGGTACACAGAATCAGGTAGTCAGACAGGCAGAGTTCGGTACATGGGTAAACAATCCAAAACAAGGCAAAGGTATCCAGAAAACGTGAGGCAAAGATCAAAGTCCAAAAAACGAGAGCAAGAATCAAGACGACAAGACAAGACTATGAACAAGGGCTGGGACGAAGACTGTGATGTACGACGAACTGGCAACGAGACAGTGAGACACATGAGGTTAAATACAAGAGGTAATGAGGGGTGATGACACACAGCTGGGGAAGACAATCAGGAATCAGGTGTGACAGACAGGAACAAAGCTAAAAGACAGAGACAAGAGTACATGATTTCAAAATAAAACAGGAAACCAAAACATGAATCAGAATGTGCAAAACAACAGAAACTTGACAGACATGACAACCAGAAGACGATCAAATACAAAAAAACAAAAAAACAAACAGAAAAAACACCTTTTTTCTGCAGAAACCTCCAAATCTGGTCTGTATCGACCTTCTTGTTTTAGTTCTGACAGCAGTATGGCTCTAAAGTCGGAAATGTCAGTCAGTCAAACACTTTGGTCCAAACTGAAACTTCCTCGACAACTACTGACTGTGTTGAGATTCACTGTTACTCTCTGATTGTTTCTATAACACTATCAGCACTTAAACACTTTTTAACTCTCAGAGAGAGAGATTTAAGACTCTAGTGCTAAGTGTTACTGTGTTTAGGTGTTTGTGAGCGTGTGTACCTGTTCTGCTGGGCGGCATGCCTGCAGGTAGAAATGGATTTTGAGAAGTTGACACGCTGACGTGCAGTGAAGTTGGTGCTGGCAGCCAGCTGCTCGGTGGAGGAGTCTAGTTTAGCAGTTGGAGAGGTGGTGGGTTCTGACAGCGGGAAGTCTGCCTCACACGTGAACGAGGTCATTGTTATTTTTTTGAATAGCACGACTTAAGTGAACGATGTGGTTGAAAAAGGACTAATTATGAAAGACACCTTCACTCCTGTTCTCCCCCTGAGCAATTCGGCTAGTCACCTTCTCTAATGCTGCCCTGTTCAGTAAAAATGAAACATTGGTTAAAAAGCTGTGAAGGTATGGGCAGGTAGTTCCCAAGTTAAAATGGTGTCTCTGGGATGCCAGTCCCCATTGCTCAAGCACGTTGTCACAGACGTCAACTACATATGGTGCTGAGAAACATTTCGGCTGATCTCAATTTGTCTTTTTTCAAAGTTGATGGTTTTAATTCCATGGTGTTTGCTACATCAGAGACCATGAAGTGTTTTTGGTGTGGAGGGAGGGACATTTAATCTGCCCTTACCAGGAAAAAATGTTTGTGACCTCAGTGTAGCTGAGGTCATTTTTATTTAACCTTTATTTAACCAGGTAGAAAACCCATTGAGATCGAGATCTCTTTTGCAAGGGTGACCTGGCCAAGAGGTCAGCAGCACACGTCAATACATAAATACATTGCAATAATGCAATAATTTAGCCAGTCATTTAGCTGTAGCTGGTCGTAGCAGAGTTCTTGCAGATGCTGCTGCTGGACCTCAGGAAAGTAAGGTGAATGATGTGGAAGAGTTGTCAGTGGTCAGTGATGAGGGCCAGGTAAAGGATATATATATATATCAGTGGCGATTGCTCTAAGGCTGCAAGGGAAGCTCAGCTTCCCCTAAAATGTCCCCAAAAAAAGTGTTGATATGTTCTGCTGTGTGTACATTTCATTGCCTAAATATGCACTAGAATACCTTCATCTTTTGTTCTGAATCAGCTACTTATCACAGGTAACTGGTGCCACTTCCTTCTCATTCATCCCCGCAGTGTCTCAGCGCTTTAACACAGTCGGACGCTGAGCGTCTTCAGACTTCAACAGTGTAGGGTAGAGTGGGTTGTTCCACTGTGGAAACTGGACGGTCATTGGATAAACGCTGGGCTTTGTCCCGCCCATCGGACGCTCAGTGTCTCTGGGGGTCTATGAGGCAGTGGGCTGGTCTGGACGCTCAGCTTCTGCATGATGATTGGATGATCTTTCTGAGGCTGAATCCCTTTTTGATTGACAGTGAAATGAGCCAATCAGCGACCTTGAAGTAAAACTCTCTACCGGAGACTTTCAAACTTCTAGATTCAGTTGTTCTGGACTGATCCGGAGGCTTTATCGATCCCCAGCGAGTTTACCTGTCTTAAAAACGACGAGCGTTGTGTTTAAAGATTCACTCTCTTTTAGAATTTACGTTTAAATAAATAAACAAATTTATGATGTAGGCCAGAAAAAAAAATTGAGCTTCCCCTCCTTGACTGACCAGCAGCCGCCACTGATATATATATATATATATATATATATATATATATATATATATATATATATATATATATATATATATATATATATATATATAATACAACAAAAGAAGCTAAGCACACATTGAAATAAACGAGGAAGAACACAACCAAAACAACTGAATAAGCGTTTTTACAAAAATCCTAAAGACATCAAAATGAAGCAGGCCGCTAACACACACTTAAAAAATATACCCGTGAGCCCCTTTACCATCCACACAAACACACTTGCACAGGGTTACTATGGGTCAGATATTGATCATGCAGCATCGGGTGGGCTAAGCACACGCCACCTCAGCTAAGGCAAAGGCAGCATGAGGCAAAGCGAGCTACAGCCAAACAGATAAGACAAAGCACTTAGGGATGCACCGAAATGAAAATTTGTGGCCGAAGCCGAAGCCGAATAAAATATAAATGCTTGGCCGAATACCGAATACCGAATAGGGCTGTCACTTTTTCAAAAAATTATATTAGAACGAATATTAAATG
Source organism: Labroides dimidiatus (assembly GCA_030710495.1). Taxonomy (NCBI): domain Eukaryota; kingdom Metazoa; phylum Chordata; class Actinopteri; order Labriformes; family Labridae; genus Labroides; species Labroides dimidiatus. The sequence goes on from CM061147.1 coordinate 4,157,265, forward strand.
ACCTGTCATTCTTCAAATATATTCGAATACCCTGCCCCTGCGCGCGCTCTCCTTAACAGTCTCCTTAACAAGAGAAATCTTCGACAGCTTTGAATAAGAAGGTAAAACATATAACTGATACTCAAGCCGAACAGCCCGTCTTCATTTCTTCATTATTTGCCAGAAACACAAATCTATCAACTTGATCGGGATCAAGTGTGACTCTCTTTTTGTTTCCAATATTACCTGCACGGTACAATTCACGCACGAGCACGCGCACATGATCGCCGTGACCGCTCCTCTCGACAGTTATTTAAACAATAACGGGGTGTTAGAGGGCTGTGTGGGACCAAAACAACTTAACATGAGTCAAAAAGTCTCTAAAGTTATAATCCTGTTCTCTGTCTCACTCTACTGACTCTGATCAGACCGCGCTGCATGTAAAACGTCTTTGATAGACGCTTCATGGTGACGTAGGCGAGCCGTGCGTGCGCCCGAAGTCTGCTTTAGTGTCCGCAGACAGACCAGCGGAGGAGCGGCGCTTGTTTGAACGTGAAGCAGCGGGTAGTTGTCTGCAGACTCTGACATTTTTTAAATATTTCAGTAGCCTTTGCTGTTTGATTGCGTCATTGTGTCACACGCTACTATTCGGCCTTGCTTTGAACTCACTTCACCGAAGGCCGAATGTGGCTTTTTTGCAATATTCGGCCGAATATATTCGGTTACCGAATATTCGGTGCATCCCTACAAAGCACGCTACAGCACAGTACGGTAGCGCAAAGAGAAGTCAGGCGAACCAGGGTAAGGCAAAGCCGGGTGAGGCAAAGCAGCAGTGCTTCTCGGTGACACAACTAGGAAGTCCCAAGTAGCAGTACATCACATTGATGAGAGGAGAAGGAAAGAGGAGCTTCTTGCTCAGATTCAGCCAGTCACGGAAATGAGCCTCAGAGCGGGGAAACCCCGTCAACTGCTGTGGCAAGCAACGCCGAACTGAAAAACGAACCATGCAATTAATAAACGGCTCGCGAAATCAAAGTCAATAAACAAACCGAGGCAGCCACTGCCACATTACCTGAATGGATGCTGAGAAGACAGAGGGTGAAGCAAACAGGAGGAGGACAGAATGTCCCAAGGATCGATGGAAATAGGAGCGTCAGTAACGGGAATCCCCATGAGCTGCTGCGGGGGACCACACAGGACTGTCAAAAATGAACAATAAGGTTCGTGCCACATCAGTAAATTAGCAAACAAACGGCAGTAGCTATGGCCAACTTACCTGCACCGGTGCTGCAGTGGAACCCGGAAGTGAGGCAACCAAGGAGGGGCGGAACCTCAGGGCCAAAGAGAAAGAAGGCTAAGATGGCCGTGTACATAAGCAGGAGGAGGAAGGTGGAGAAGTCTGGAGATGCTGTTGATGTGAAGCTGCTGTTTGTAAAACTTTTAAAATCCAGGTTGTTTTTGGACTTCAGTTTTTACAGAGCAAATCAGGATCTGGAGACTTTCCAGTCAGTGTGGGATTATGAAAGTGTGCTGTGCTCTGTAGAGCACGATCAGTTAGTTTATGGACATGTGCTGATGTGAATTTGTTTACTTTTGGTTTGTATGTTTTTTTGTTTGAGCAGTAGGTAGAGTGATAAATAAATGTCTGTTTTAAAAATCAACCCGCCCCCCTCTCTAGATGTCACTAAATGATCATCTTTTATTTTCAGCTGATTGATCAGGTAACCTCCCGCTGTCCTGTCTTTTTAAAGTGACATTAATACACATCTGATTTCTGACAGTTTCTACGTATAGAGAGAATTCTGAGGCAGACTGAAGCAGCTTTTCTCTCAACATTTAGGGTAAAGGTTGTGAATGAAGATACATGAGGACTCTCATTAATGTTGATACCATACGTCTCTGTAAAATGTTCTCTGATATTTCATTTGTTGTTGTGAAAAATGTCTTCATGTAACACACTCTTCTGTGTGCTGACTACAACATCACTTCACTTCTTTGATGGTTTTGTTCTCTACAGAAAAAGTCTCATCTGACTGTTCATCCACTGATGTTGTGAGTGAACATAAAGAAGGCAGATGTTACATGGTCAGAACATCAGAATGATTGAAAACATGTAGAAACACACAGACCTAATCTCTAGGAGACAGTGTTGTCTGATCAAATGAATCTGATCAAATATTACAGAAACTCATTTTTCCTCCTGACATAAAAAGAGCGGACTACTTTAAAGAGACAGAACAAAGGTAGAGCAGGAGTTGTCATTACTCATTTCAAAGAGGACATGAGAAGCAGAATATGGACTTTATGGATCCACAGAGCAACAAGCAGCCTTTGCTTTTTGACTCTTTTTGTTCTTCTTTTTCTCCGAGGATCTCAACACTGTCAGAAAAAGTGAGAGTGTGATGGAGACGGTTGGCTCAGATGAGTTTCAGCCTGTTTCTCTGTCACAGTGACAAACTGAGGATCACTGCTTCATGTTGAACAGCAGTTAGGACTCATGTTGGACAGAAAATCATTCTGACTGTGTTTCTTCTTCCAGGGTGGACCATGGTGGACAGCAGAGGTTAAAACCTGGTGTGAAGAAGTGTAAGTGTGGAATCAGTTTGACTCCTGATGAGCAAACAGCAGACTGTCAGCTAACAAAGAATAAAGCCTTCAGGTGTGTCTGATGATAAACTGCTGCTGTGTTGTGTCTTTTTCTCTCCATCAGATTTCTGTGAACTCACTCTGGACCCAAACACAGCAAACAGATACATCAGACTGTCTAAAAACAACAGGAGAGTGACACGTGTGGAACAGGTTCAGTCATATCCTGATCATCCAGACAGATTTGACTTCTGGAATCAGCTGCTGTGTAGAGATGGTCTGACTGGTCGCTGTTACTGGGAGGTCGAGTGGAGAGGATGGGTTAATATATCAGTGAGTTACAGAGGAATCAGGAGGAAAGGAAACAGTGATAACTGTAGGTTTGGATCTAATGATCAGTCCTGGAGTCTCAGCTGCTCTAATAAAGGTTACTCTGTCCATCACAATAAGAGAGAAACAGACCTCCCTCTCTCCCCGTCCTCTGACTCTCACAGAGTAGCAGTGTGTGTGGACTGTCCTGCTGGCACTCTGTCCTTCTACAGAGTCTCCTCTGACACACTGATCCACCTCCACACCTTCAGAACCACCTTCACTGAACCTCTCTTTCCTGGGCTTGGGTTTAGGTTTGGGTCCTTGTATCCTGGTTCCTCAGTGCGTCTGTGTTCTTCAGAACACAGACGCAGAAACACTACAAACACAAACAGCTGCTGAAGAACAGTTTACCCTCTGCTCTAACACACACAAACTTCATCTGATTCTTTGACTCTTTCTATCCTGTCTCATCAGTATGAATGTCTGTTATCAAAGAGCAGGACTCAATGGAAAACTGGCTCACTGAACTGGACTGATTTACATCTCTACAGTGAAAAAATACCGCCTCATGAGACTGAGACAAAAAGAGCTGGAGCTAAATGAACGGCTCTCACCGGATGATTTGAAGCTGATGTAGAACAATCTAGAAGCAGAGACATGGGGCTGCAGGTGTTCTGCTGGATGTTCTTATGATTTTGGCTGATTTGGACGAACACTTCCTGTTTGATTCTGTCATGTGATGTGTTTAAATGCTTCATAGATGTTTATTTTTTACATTATTTTTTATTTTTTTACACTCTGTTTCATAATAAAGTGAATAAATAGTTTGATTTTAAAGTCAAAGTCTAAAGATGATCTCTGATTCCAGAAGTAGGGCCCTGACCTCCAAAGGGGGGTCAGGATAACCCAGAGATGATGATCTGGTTTCAGAGTGAATCCAATGTGATGGTGAATGTATTTGTAAAGCTGTAGCTTTAACTTGCTCCATGTTAAAGTGTTCTCTCAGTGCATTTTGGTTAAAAGTCAACATTTGCTTTTACAGGTTGGAACAAACATTGCATCGTTCAGATTAAAGTTGAATATATTTGATCAAACATGTAGAGAAGAACTCTCTCTGAATAAACCATCTGGACTTCAAATGATTTCATGTTGATCTTTAATAATATAAATGTGAGTTTTATTCAGCAGTTATTCATCATGAGGGTAAACAATGTGTTTGATTCACTGCTCATTCATTTACTAATACCAGACATTTTTCATAGTCACCAAGTCACAGTGTGAGTGTGTTATCTGTAATTATTACACTGAGAGTTTTATGGAGTAGCCATGTTTCATTTGAATAAGTTTATGTGAAACTCCCACAATAACCACAACCAGGTTAACTTTAAAAACAGGAAGCACTGAGGGGCTGTTAGCCAGCATGAATTTGTTTTTCTTCCGGTGATGAATGACAGCTCAAGCAGCAGAAACACTTGAATAAAGAGAAGAGGTCTTGGACTACGAGTCGTTCCAGAATTTGAGGACAATTTAGGCATCAAGAACTTAAAAAATTTGCTCCTTTTTATCATTATCTTTTATGATTCAAGAAAAACAGATTTGTAATAAAATATCAGATAATGTGATTGGTCCAACTCGGGCGTCAAAGGTTGACTTTGTATGAGACGTTTTATTTGTTGTGTGCTATGCTTAGCCCAACCCTGTTATGAATACTCAGGAAAATATTAGTGCTAGTATAAAGGCATGGTAATACCAGTCCAGCATCCTTACAGAACTACACAGACTCATAATAATGTTCTTCCTGTTGGATGTTTTAAAATACAGACTTGGTTTAGGTCTAAACTTCACAGCTGTGAGTGTTGTTTGTTTTCTTATTCAGGCCTAAAACAATCAGCCTATACAAAGTTCAAATATGTGAAAATATGTTCAGCATCCTGACTGTCTGCATCTCCATCATCCTCAGCTCCCGTGTCTCTGTTGTCCTCTGGCAGCTGCTCATCATCGCTGGAGATGAAGGGAATTTCCTGGACTATCCTGCAGGCTTTCTAATTCTTCACTGTGTTTGTGGTCTAAAGGATGTGAAGATTGTAACTCACACAAACTACAGATCATCTAAAGTTGTTTGTTTATAAATAAATAGCCTTCAAATATTACAAACGTACACTGATTTACAACCAAAACAGTCTCAAGAAAAGGTGAAGCTTTACGTAATTTGTTTTGGAAATATACTTGGTGTTTCCTGATGTCTCCTTCAGTGGAGACATGGTCATACTTTACTGCTGGTTTGAAACAAAATGTTCAAAAATAATAGAATAACACTGTTTCTTAGATGTTACTGTACATCATTATATTGTTTTTACCTCTAGAGTTCTTTTGGAACAGAAGGATTAACAGGATATTTCAACAGGGGTCCACAGGTGTGGCTGTCTGTCGCTCATCTTGGAGTCAGAGAAAATTTACTTGCAGTTACACCAACTGACCACTGAATGAAGCTCAAAGGAGAGGAGCAGCAGAGAGCACTACAGAGGCTGATCTACAGTTCAACCATAGAGATCATTAACTTTAGGAGAAAATGGCTTTTAAATAGCTGAACACAGCAGTCACCACTATGCACCAGGGAGTTCATTTCAGTATTGATTTCAAAATATTTGTTAACATACATTACGAATAAAGTCACTCAAACCATTAAAAAGATAAAAGGTCAAACTCTCATGAGTTTAAAACCCCAACTCCAATGAAGTTTGGACATTGTGTGAAAAATAAATAAAAACAGATTACAATGATTTTCAAAGCCTGCAACATGTTCCTAAGAAGCTGGGACAGGGTCATGTTTCCCACGTTTTCAATGGGAGACAGGTCTGGACTGCAGGCAGGTCAGTCTAGTACCTGCACTCTTTTACTATGAAGCCACGCTGTTGTAACAGGTGCAGAATGTGTCTTGTCATTGTCTTGCTGAAATAAGCAGGGACGTCCCTGAGAAAGACGTGGCTTGGATGGCGGCATATGTTGCTCCAAAACCTGTATGTACCTTTCAGCATTAATGGAGCCTTCACAGATGGTCAAGTTAGCCATGCCATGGGCACTAACACACCCCCATACCATCACAGATGCTGGCTTTGAGACTTTGACCTGATAACAATCCAGATTGTCCTTTTCCTCTTTGGCCTGGAGGACACCACGTCCATGATTTCCCAAAACAATTTGAAATGTGGACTCATCAGACCACAGCACACTTTTCAACATCTCAGTTGAGCTCGGGCCCAGAGAAGCGATGTGATGGGATCAAAGTCCAACCAGTGTGCCACATTCTTTTAATCACCATAATTTTAAAAGCCGTCCATATTCATCGAACATAAAACCTTCACTTATTCCTCTGAACTCAAACCAAACCTTAACTAAGTATAAATGAGTCATTGTCATGATGGCTCACCTGGTTTCAGTCTTTTAAAGCTCACTGCTGCTTGCAGCAGGGAGAGACATTTTTGTTTTGGTGACTGCTGCCCTCCTGCCTCTCCTTGGAGTTTGTTGTGGTGTTTTGGTTTGAGCACTTTAATTCTTCATGTTTATCAATAAATCCCATTTTTGTAATTGTTTAGGTGTTTTTAGTATTTTGTATGGGACATTTGTGGATTATTGTTAGCCCCACAGGGCCACTTTTAGTCGGGGCGTAACAAATACAATATGTGTTTTATATAGCCATTGATAACTTTTTTGGGGAGTCTACATGAATACAACAATTTGTTTAACCTTCAGAAATTGGCGGGATCAAAATACCACTTGTTTTTAAATGACAGGCATTTAAAAACCATTTGTCCAATCCAAAAACTGAAAAAGCTGGTGTAATCGTCATGTTCTCAAGTTTCCAAGAATACCTGAATGTATCACAAGTGACGTCAGCAACATATCTGAACAGGCCAGAGAAGACAACCAAACGAATCAACCAAAAAAAAAAAGAAATAAAAATTCTACACTTCTTCCTGCTTTCAGCAAGTCCTGAATGATTTGAATTTTGTTGCCCATTTCATTGTCTTGTGGGCGTCAAATTTCTGCTCAGAGCCGCTCAGCACCAGTGAGCATGTTCTACACGTCTGCTCTCAGTGCCTTGAGAACTTGTTGCAGGGCAAACCTAACATTCTTTTTTATGATGGATCTGGGTGATGTCACAGACAAAGCATGTAGCATTGCAGTTATCCCTCACCATAAGAAAGATGCTGTCCTCAGTGACTGTGATGGTGACTGTGCTCAGATATGAACTTTGAGGGGGTGACAGAACATTCACCAAACTGTTGAATGCTCGAGCTGAACTTATGCAAACTGATCAAAACCGGATCAAACTTATAAGTGATAATGAGATTACCTTCACCACCACCATGAGCCCAACGCCCTCCACTGTTGATATTGAAGAGCCAAAGGCCTCTACAAGCGAGAAGAGCTTGTTGACTCCACAAGCCAGAGGGGCCAACCAGAAGAGCCCAGCACAAAGCTGCAGCAGGTCAAACATAAAGATAATGTTCCGTCCCTATTCCAGAACAGAAAGTATACGTAGCATCCCCGGTTGATTGATAAATGACTGTCAAATTGAGAAAATCGTTCCTTTGAATTTCCATTAACTGAGTGAACACAGGGCAAGAGAGAAGAACAAAGAAAAAAAAGTATCAAGAAAATATCAAAATATTTGTACGTTTACAAATCACTTTAGCTCTCAAAATTAATGTGTTCAGCCATGTTCTTAAAAGTATGTTTTCAAACCTCTTAGAACATTTTAAATAATAATTACTAACATTTATGAATTCTTACTGTTACTTAATGCCACATAAGAGTTGGAATATACTGCTTTAACTTACTTCAGTTAATAAGGAAAATGACACATTAAATTGTTCCTTTCAAACAAAAAATAAATTCACAATTTCAGATAGCTTTTAGCATGATGGGGGTAACTGTTGTAGCATTCATGCTAGCTCCGACACTCTGACACAAAACCCAAACCTAAAATACATAGGGATCTTGTGCCTCCATCAGCCAGGTGCTTTTTAACATGAAAACAACCTTTCAGTGTAACTTTTGTTCCCTGTAATGCATTTTCTTCTACTTCATAGCATGACACTTCTGGTTTTAGATCTTTTCAAAGTAAAAACATTACAACTGTAACTCCAATCAGACCAAAGACAAGCAACGCCATCTGAGTATGGACGAGCCCCTTACCTTCTATCGGGAACTTCTTAATAAGGTGTTCCAAGAAGACACATCTTCTGCTCCCTGGACAATGACGTACACAATGAAAGCATTTCAGATGCAGTGTGGGGAACTGGTTCTGACAGAATAATGTCCAAATAAGGCCCATCTTCTCTGAGCTCAGTCAGTCATACAAAAGAACACTGTTTCAAGAATGACTGGTTGTGAATTAGAGCATGCTCCCAAACTTTGGCTGACATGGTTGTGAGCAGTATATAAGAGGTAAACTAACAAACTATGGAGCCTTACCTCATCCAGTGGTTACACGTATCACATGGAGCTATAAGGTGGATTTCACGCTCTCCTTCCTGAAACTGGGTTGGGTCAGGATTGATCATGTTGATCTGTAAAGCTGTGAGTTAAAATTATGGCTCATATTAAAAAATAAATCTAATATTAAACTAAAAGTTTTGCTGGTTTCAGCCCAACACGATGTTTTCATTACATGCAGTCCCCATTTCAACCACTAGATGTCCTCAGTTCTCTTCAGGTTCTTTATTTGAGTTTTGCAGGTTTCAGCCTGGCACATCAGCTCCTGAGCCAAAAAGCCAAACAAATGTCTCGAACCCTGGTTTGGAACAGTCTTTGCACACTAAGAGATGTAACAGGATTGTGTTTTTGAAGGGTGAGAGGTGTGAAATGTGTACCACAGAGAAATACTGTCAGCTTGATGAACAAAATGATTGCAGCTCATGACAGGAGTTCCTCCACCAGAGTCTATAAAGTGGTTCAGAGAGGAGGAGATGATTATTTTGTGATTATCCACCTGGTGGTTATTATTTCATGATGTCACTGTGATCTGCTCTCCATCAGGTAGTTGTTTAACAATCATGACCCTGGATTTTCTCACATTCTTTATGCTTATTTGTCAGATTTCTCTTTAGTCTCATGTTCATGTTGTTTCTCTGTCTTCATTGTCCAGAGGCCTGTTTATATTCAGACATGCTTTAAAATCTCTGCCTCTCCTTAACTGTTTTTTTGTGTCACACATATGTAACTGTGCTCTCTCTCTCTCTCTCTCTCTCTCTCTCTCTTTCTCCCTCTTTCTCTCTCTCTCTCCGAACCCTAACCCACACTGTGAGCAGCTTCTGTCTCCATCAGAGCCGCTGTCAGCAGAGTCCAACAGAAAGTCCAGGATCAGTGTGATCCACACTGCTGCTTCATCACATCTGACAGAGCTGCTCTTTGTTTCATCAGAAGGTTAGTCAGCACCATCTAGTGGTCAGATAGTAGAACTATATCATGTGATCAGTGTGTCATCTGACACTGTCTGTTTCTGCCACAGGTGTGACCGGCTCTGACGTCACTCTGAAGTTATGAGGATGTGACGGCGGCGTCCTCAGATCAGACGCACACAGACACCAGGACTGACGAGGGACAAAGCAGCAGCTTCTTCTCTCCACACCTGAAGGTGGAAAGTGTCTGTAAGCTGAGCTGAACTCACTTCAACAGGTGAGAATCCTTCCAGAGAAACCTGTACATGTTTGAGGATCAGGATCACTGTGCTCACATGCTGCTGGATCACTGTTGAACTGTAGAAATGTTTCTGGATGCTGATTGGCTGTTTGAAATATGTTGTAGAGTTTCTCTCTGAGTTAAAGAGCAGTGATTTGACAAAGATTGACCTGTTCTAGAGTTTGTGTTTGTGGAGTGGAGTCAGCAGCAGTTTGATCCTGATCTGAGTCAGACCATCAGTGAAAAATGCAGGGAGTGTCTGAACCGGTCTGACAGCCTGGATCAACTCGGATCAGGTGCTTTAAGTTATTAACTGTTGATCTGAAGTGAAGAGCGTGGATGAAGAGGTCAGAGGTCAGATTCTTCAAACACTGACACTGACTGGGTTTCTCTGAAGACCCTTTAACACAGTCCAGGTCTCAACTGTCCTAGAGGCTTCAGATGGACCAGAGCCAGACCAGGTGGAAGTGGTTTCTAATGTTTAATCAGGGCCCCTCAGCTGTCAGGAGGCCCCGTAGAGGACCAAACATTAGAGCTGTCCTGTGTCTCTGTTTGATATTTGTCAGAATGTGAAAATTTAAAGTAGAAACTAAAGATTGAGGATAGTTTCAGATTAAAATAAAGAAACCTGAGGATTCAAACAGAGAGTCTTTAGTTGAACTGTAACACTACTTTAACTTTGATGTCTCTAATATATGATTGTGGTCACCATAGTGTGTTTATGGAGAGTGTGGGGGCTGTGTTTGGGCCCCTCAGATCCTGTTGGTGGCTCCAACAAGGTTTGTGTCAGTCCTGAATATCTGTGTCATGTTCCTGAGAGGAAGGAGAACTAATGTGTGTCCTGTGCTGTAAAGCTTGTTGTCATGAATGAACATGTTGTTGTGTTTGTGTGAAGGTGGGGGCTCTGCTATGAATCAGTGTGAGGACAGAGAGGAGGGAGCCCCTCCCTCTAAAAGCACTCTGTGTGGGGACCATGAGAGCCAGACCAAAGCTCAGAGGTGAGACCAGGATCTCTAACTGTCCATGACTCTTCTCCATGTCAGAGCTCAGCACTCACATCACTGCACCATCAGGACTCACACTCACAGCTCTCACTGTGTGTGTGTGTGTGTGTGTGTGTGTGTGTGTGTGTGTGTGTGTGTGTGTGTGTGTGTGTGTGTGTGTGTGTGTGTGTGTGTGTGTGTGTGTGTGTGTGTGTGTGTGTGTCCTCAAACCTGGAGATTTTCAGTGTTCATGTTTATTCATCAGTGTTTGTGATTCTGTCAGTGTCAAACATCAGAGACCAGACTCTGCTGGACCTGGACCTGGACCTGGACCTGGACCTGGACCCAGCTGTGTGTCCTTTAAGAGTGATCAGTCTATGCATCATCCTATCGTGTTCAAATCTTCAGAGACTTGTGCTGATGAAAGGTGAGCCTTTCAAAGTGAACTTCCTGTTGTTGAAACATTTGATCCTAACTGTGGTTGGTGTTTTCTCTGTGAAGCTGAACATGTTTCAGTCTTTGTGTTTCTATCAGGATCCACTAGATCAGTGGTTCTCAAATGGGGGTAAATGTACTCCTGGGGGTTCATGAGGGCACTCCAGGGGTATTCAAGATCCAAAAGTATGTTTTAAAAAATATCAACCAAGCAAAATTCATTTGAAACAATTAATTCAATCAGTGTTTCAATCAAATATAAGTTTAAGTTCATCAACTGAATATTATATTTAGTAGATTATTCACTTCCTGTTCCATCCAGTTCTGCTGAACACATTGATAGACACACACTAAAGAAGGCAAAACAAGAACTGGCAAAATTCTGTCAGTATTTGTAATGATATGCTTTAATGGGATATATGTCCACAAGTTGCAACACATTCAAGTCATTGTTATTTTTCTATGGGATAAAATTAGCCAACACTTGCATGAAGCCAGCACATCTTCAGTGACCTTTTTTTTGTAGCAAATCTTTGATCTAAAGAGCATGTTGTTGGATATTTATTGATTTATTTTTGTAAATTGACTCTTAACATAGTCTGACAATGGCTGTAGAACCAACCATTGATTTTATATGATATACAACACAAAAGGGCTCAAATTTAGAGGAAGAAGTGTCTGTTTTCAGTAGAGCTCTTTAGAACACTCTTTTTTTAACATGGCGTCAAAGCTCTATGATCAACTCTTACACCTACTACTTATTTATGCTGATGTGAACACAGCATTAGGCTACATATAGCTAGCAAACAGCGCTTACTCACCAGGACACCTGAGGCCTGCACTATGAAGCTGGATTAACACATCCAGGATCTCTCTCTGTTACCTGGGTTGACTTAAAGCAAGGGTTGGTAGTCATGGAAAACTAGCATGAATTTGAATGTAGCATCTCCTCAGGACTCCATTTAGCCCCCGTCCTCCCACACTTGGAGTTCCTCTAAAACAATGCCCCCACTCGCATGCACGAGCGCCACTGATTCACAACCATATGATGTTACTGATTCAAAGCCACAGAATCAAACCAGAGGCCTGAACTTCAAAGCTGGTTTTTCTCTTAGCGAGATAACTTCTGGGTTAACCCTGGATTTTCTGTACAATGAAGCTGGTTCACTTCTTACCGAGATGAATCACCGTGGTAACTTAAAGGCTAACCTGCTCCGGAGCAGGTTAAGATCTTGATAAGAGATCAACAAGTAGAAAAACGACACCTCCTGACCAATCAGCTTTCTTGTAAAAGACCCTGCCCAGTTTTAGAAGATCCTGTAGATGTTGGCGCGCAGAGCGCTCAGGAGAGAGAGAGAGAGAGAGAGAGAGTTTTTAGGGAGAGATGCGATCCTTTTAATTTTCACGTGGTCATTCTGTACAAGAGATTCAGATTTTCATCAGATGGACTGAACTTCATTTGTCAGCTGATGGATCCATAAATAAATAAATTCAGTTGATTTCATCCAAACATCAGAGACAGAGTGAAGAAATAAAGCCTCACTGACCGCTCTGAAGGAGGTTTTTGTGCTTGTTCCCCAAGTCTGTTTAGCTCCACTGTTTGCATCTTAAATAATGATGTTAATAATAATGGTCACACATGGCAGAACTGCAGAAACAGGAATTTATCGAACGCACAACTACGTGGGAGTTGAGGAATTAATATTAATATTATTTATTAATATTTCAACACAAAACGCGCTCAGATGGATTGCTGAGCCTCAAAACTCTATGGAAAATATAAACCAAAGTTTGGACACTGAGGAGGAGCTGTGCTCCAAACGTCTGTGCTGTAATATAGTCAAACTGAGTGATCAGAGTGCTGACTGTTTATATTGTCCTATGAATTAATGTTGGATAATCTCACGAATTACGCATTAACAGAGTCAGCAGTTTTCTGCCATCATTTCTTCCTGGATTTTGCTGCAGTAACAGTGTCGCTTTTGGAGCCTTGATGAAGTGTTTAAATTCTTTGTATTTCTAAAGAATAACTGTCTGCTCTTCCACGGTAAAGTAGGCTGCTCTGCAGGTTTTCTCCTGTCTCTTCATGTTTGTGATTGGTCAGATGCTGCAAACTCCACCCCTTTAATGTGAGCGCGCGCTGATCAAGGCTGGAAGACTCTGGATTGATTCAGCAAGTTGATATCCAGCTTCGTAGTACCGCTTATCAGGACTGCGGATGTCTCGTTAAGTCAACCCAGAAAACAGAGAGAGATCCTGGATGAGTTAATCGAGTTTCATAGTACAGGCCTCTGTCCTCAGCTCGTCGTTTTTGTTTGCACCACGTTACCAGTGCCCCAGTGAAATGCATGTGCAGGAGGCGGGCAGAACAGCGGGACGGGATTTGATTGGTTTAATAAATTGGATCCTAAACACTAGGATTGGTTGGTGTTTTCCAGGTTTACTCCTGCTGTAGACAGTGGATGTTTTTCACTCTACTTTAAGAACACATCATGCATTTGTAGCAAGTGGAAGATGGAACAAAACTAATTATTACTGACAACAACGCCACCTGGGGAGTTTCGCCCCAGGAAATACAGTAGTTACTAATTTTAATGAGGTCACAAGGTTCGAAATCACCACAGGGCAAGAGACGGGTTATAGGAAATGTATACAAACTTTATTTTCAATAAACAATATAAAACAAATAAATCAACATCAGCTGGTTCACTGATACTGTCATGTGGCGAAGTAAAAAAAAGTCTAAAGAACAAACAGGGCTGACGCCTACCGTGACGGCCCAAAACTCAAAATCATGAGGGGAAAAACTGAAATACCTGTGACACCACACAGAGGCAGATCTGTAAGAAAACCCACCACGGGGATTGGGTCGCCACCTTGGGCCTCAGTTCCTATTCACAAAAGAAGAGAATCTTAAAAACAGGCCACGGTGTCCAACACAGCTGACTGTTTATAAAACACACACAACATTATTATTTAAGATGCAGACAGTGGAGCTAAACAGACTTGCGGAACAAACACAAAAACCTTCAAAGTGGTCAGTGACGAGGCTTTATTTCTTCACTCTGTCTCTGATGTTTGGATGAAATCAACTGAATTCATTTATTTATGGATCCATCAGCTGACAAATGAAGTTCAGTCCATTTGATGAAAATCTGAATCTCTTGTACAGAACGACCACGTGAACATTAAAAAGATGGCATCTCTCCCTAAAAACTCTCTCTCTCCTGAGCGCTCTGCGCACCAACATCGGCAGGATCCTCTAAAAATGGGCAGGGTCTTTTACAAGAAAGCTGATTGGTCAGGAGGTGTCGTTTTTCTACTTGTTGATCTCTTATCAAGATCTTAACCTGCTCTGAAGCAGGTTAACCTTTCAGCATAAGTTGCCACGGCGATTTATCTCGGTAAGAAGTGAACCAGCTTCGTAGTACAGAAAATCCAGGGTTAACCCAGAAGTTATCTCGCTAAGAGAAAATCCAGCTTTGTAGTACAGGCCTCGGCTCAGCGAATCCAAAACATGAGTGTCCAGGCTTAATTGGTTGCACAAAGACCAAAGGCCTGTTGCACAAAACTAGGATAAGGGATTAAGCCGGGATATCTTGGTTATCCTGGCTCAACTTATCTGTGATCCGGTTGCACAAAAGCAGAATAGAGGAACGCACAACATGTTTTGATATTAGTTACCATGGAGATTTATCCTGTGGAGCAAGCCTGCTCCAGACCAGGCTAAGTCCCAGGATGTATTTAATCTCATCCCTCATCTCAGCCAGCAGCCACCACAAATAGAAACCAAGTTATTCCACTGCCCACTACACAATGTTATCATATTCAACTAGACCCACTGTCATTATCTAAACATTTCAGATCATTAATTAATTAATATATGTATATATAAAGTATCATTTCCATAACACCACCAAAAAAAGGTGTTTTTCAAAGAAAATAAGCAGAGTAACCCATGTTTTAAGACATTCAATGAAATTTCACTCATAGATGTATCCAAATGCATAACTTTACTTATTTTAAGCTTTTATTCATGAAAACATGTTCTCATCATTTAGATAACAAATACCTTTTAACTGTCTTATAGAAGTCTTTAATCAAGTTTGGTTTTTTTTTTTTCAGAATCATGCAGGTTTTTTAATCCAAGACTGGAACTTTAAACATAACTGTCTAATTTTCAAAACTACTAAATATTATGAGTGTAGCTGAGTTATTTTTATGAATTTTCTGGAAACAAAAAAAGTTTTGTTCTGTCATTTCCACCAACAAATGTCATATCCATCATGTGTTGGAAATGAGGAGCATTGCTGAATTTCAGTCACTTTTATTGTCCTTGATATCAAGTGAGCCATTTTGGTATCTTGTGTTAAAAATGAAAAAAAACAAAAACTTTAAAAATCATGACAACTAATGAGATTGCAAGTATATAAGGGTTAAAAAAAATCTCTATCATAACATTTTGTGGTGTAGTGGAAATGACAGTGACCACAAGGGACAGGTGTTTTTATAATGAAAAATAAATAAAATACTAATATTTTACAAAAACATATATTTCTTTAGAATAAGTAATTCCTATTGAATCAAAATTAATTTCAGTCTTATGAGGGACTGAGGATCCAAAATATGGTCAATGGACAAAAGACAGGAAAAAATACTCATAAAACCGTATTTTACATAATAAAAAATAGTAATATAATCATGATTTTTTTCAGAGTTCTTAAAAAATGATAAACATTGGGTTTTTGCTCACTTCCACCTGGGACACAAATTCTTTGATAGTTGGAGAATCACCCATAAATATAAATACACAGTAACATAATGATTTTCCTTTATTTACTAAATAAATCAAAGCAAGTAAATCATCAGCTCCTTTCAAAACTGAACTCACACAGTGACTCTACAAGATAGAAAACATGAATTCAAAACATATTATAGAACATAAGAATAAATACACATTCAAAGGTCTGTATATAACACACCCCACATGTCTGCACACCTCATACACACAATGTACAACACAAACATTATAAGAGGCCAAATCAGCTTCCTCTGCTGATGCAGCCATATTTAACTGAAATTCACAGCATGCGTCTCTGACAGAACATGTATGTAACTTATATTTAAAACATGCATATTTACTAAAATAATTTAACACCTATTCGTCCCTGACTGGCTAACCATCCATGTGTGATGGCACTCTGGGGGCCCTCTCCTTCCTCAGCAGACCACATTATGGAGGACAGCACAGGCCACGGTGATGTCACATGACCTCAGAGGGCTGACCCTTATATCGTGACAGTGAAAGTGTGCCTTCAGGAGGCCAAAAGTCTACCATTCTCGGTCCTTGTCCTGGAATAGGCGTGATTGTAGGCCTGCTGTGCTTCCTGGGGGTCTGTGGAGGGTGTCAGGAGAAAAGGGCAGCAGGCAGACCCCCTGTTCCCCAGCAACATACCTGAAGATTCACCTGTCAGTACAAAATCTGATCATCACAACTTATAACAGAAAAACACTCCTGATACAGTCATGATGTGAAAAATGTTTTTTATTACCATGTGACAGGTGCTGAGAGATTCCAGAGTTCCAAAAGATTCTGGAGTCATGGACTGAGGCAGACCACTTTGTCACATTGCTGATGAGACAGTCGGCACTGCAGACCATCTACAATTATAAGACGAAAATTATTTAAACCAAAGACCATCACAAGAAACACACAGTGTTCATTAACTGACAAATTAAAAAAGTCATGTTCACCTGAACATTAATGCTGGACCCGTCATGTTTAAACTACACACACTCACACACACTATAGTCTAATGAAACAACAAGAGGAGCTAAAATAAGATTTTATAATTTGTGACATTTATACAGTTTCGTCTCATTAATAATCTGAGCACAGGTACGTTTACGGAGCTGTTAATTAACTCTTTGGATTGTAATCGTGATGTTTCGGCGGAGGACTGAGTGTGTATTTCATCACCTACTCATTCAGGCGGTCTGCAGTGCTTTGCCAAGCTTCTGTTGTTGTTTTATAACAGTTGCGTTGTTGTCGTTGTTTTATTTGGTCCTTTACCTTCTCGTATAAGCCTCCGATATGATTTCTGCCTCCGACGGGGAAAAGTACGCTGCTCTCGTTGTCATGGTGAATCGGTGAATCTGGGATCAGAGGAAGCCGCGTGCGCGCAGTGATCCAGGATTGGTTTCACCTGGCTTGATGAATCCGTGTCCGCTCATCCTGGGGTGCGTCTCAAAGCGCCAAATGTCCATCCTTCCTTTCTCCACTTGCGTCGTTCACTTGCGTCTTAGTCCCTCCCACCAGAGATGCATGGGAGAGAATGAGATGCAAGGAAATGAAGAGAGGAGTCGAGGAGTCGAGGAGATTCGTTTTAAGAGCATTGAGATGTCCTCTCCTCGGGAGCGTCAAATGACGCTGATGATGGCATCAGCTTATAGCCGGTGGATCATCTGTCAGTCAGCTCTAACAGCTGTTTGTGTGTCTGCTCATGTGCGCTGTAATAACTCTAATCAAATAAAAACTGTAACAGAGCTTTGTCTGTGTTTTTAACCTGTTTAACAAACTCTTTCACATGAAGAAAACCTGACCTCTTTTTATTCTGTGTCCTTTTTAGAAGCACACAGATCACTTTACCGCTAAAATGCGTCATTATTAGATTATTTATTTATATTCAGCCTAGAGCGTATCTGATCGTGAACCCTGAAACTTATTAATATAACCTAGTTTATGATGTCTCAGGAACTCTGGATATTAGTTATTAATTTAGATCTCAGTGAAAACAGAAATCCTGTTACTCTTTACAAACCTCACAGCTGTTTTTTCTCTCAGACTTAAATTTTCTTCATAAAGAAAAACAGAATCAACAAGAAAATGAAGGACAGATATAACTGATCACCAATATTTATTTTCAGTCTTTTTTTATTGCACTCTGAATTAGTTTTCTGTTAGATGATGAATTTGACCTGAACAGTTTTATAAACTCAGCAGTGATTCTCTGTTATATTGATTTTTTGACGGCTGTCTTCAGTATTTTGAGCTTTAAACTCACTTCAGTCTTTTTTAACTCCAGCATTATGACCTGTTTCAGGATTATCCTCTGGATACTGACTGTTTTCAGCTCCATCTTTTCGCTCTTATTAAACTCTGGTGATCAGAAGTTTCAGAGTTTCAAGGCTGAGCCGCTGCAGCGTCCAATCAGTGAGTGATATCCCATATGGGGGCGTGTCTGTCGGTGAAAAGACTTCCGCAAAGGCAGCACTTGTGTCTCCTCGATTATCGCTCCTCCGATCAACCTCCTCTCTCCTCTCTCCTCTCTCCTTTGGCCACAAGTAACGCTTTGGGACACCCTTCAATATGGCACCTCAGAAAGTACTTCAGGTGCCGCGGAGGAGAGAGGAGAGAGGAGACTGCATTTTGGCGCTTTGAGACGCACCCCTGGCTTGGTCTTTGTGCAACCAATTAAGCCTGGACGCTCATGTTTTGGATTCGCTGAGCTGAGCTCAGTCATTTATCCTGGATGTCTTAATCCTGAGTGAGCTCGGCTCAGCGAATCCAAAACATGAGCGTCCAGGCTTAATCGGTTGCAAAAAGACCAAGCCAGGATGAGCGGACATGGATTCATCAAGCCAGGTGAAACCAATCCTGGGGTGTGTTCGAAATGGCGTACTACTCGTACTACTCATACTAACCCCGCCCCCATATTGAGTATGCAGTGACAGTATGCGAATTTTGTGTATGCGAGAAATGGCCGGATGTATACTCAATCGGCTTCGATTTCTGAGTATGGAGCGGAGCTTGCTTTACTTACTGCTTCTGCCCACAATGCATTGCGCACTTCTGAAGTGGGAACTAAGACGAAAGAAAAAATAAAGATGGCCAGCAGCAGCAGCTTCGAGCGCCAACCACAGAGCACTTATAAATGTAAGTTATTTGACTTTTGTATTGAGGTTTGAGTTTATACCAGCCGCGCCGCCAGACAGATTTCATTTCATTTTATTGATCTGCAGTGCCCCAGTAAAAATTTCACCAATAAAAAAAAATCACTTCAGAGTTTTAGGTCTACATAGCACAGCGCACATCCTACTTAGTATGGTAATTCATTGCTACTGTATTCACTCCACTTAAACAATGCGCACATGGCTAATTAATATGGTAATTTATTCACGTGTAGTCGAGAGAGAGAGAGAGAGAGAGAGAGAGAGAGAGAGAGAGAGGCGATGAGAATCACTGCGTGAGGTAGGCAATGTTAGCCGATAACAACTTGTTAAATATACTATTTTGATTTTGATTTGACTCTAACTATGTACTTCGCTTGATGATCAGTTAGCCTACCAATTCGTTAGCACGTTAGCTTACGCCGTCGCCGCAACTAAACTGTAATGTGGACCCATGATGTCGCATGTTTTTTTTTTCCCTTTAGGGACAGATGAGACCGAACGGCTCATCCGGTGGCGGGGACTGAACGAGCCCCTTTTCACAGGGAAAAGGAATGCCAATATCATATTTTGATCTTTTTAACATATTTATTTGTATTTAAAATCAGGATTGTAGGTGATGTTTTTAACTATTTCTATGAAACTACTTTATTTATTTGTCTATTAAAGATATATTTATTATAACTGATGGTTTCGGAAATTATTATTGTTAATGACATGAGAATGTAGTCGGGAAAATATGTATTTGCCAAGGAATAACCGAATCATCATAATTCTGTTGTGTGTTGGTCATTTTGCAGCCTAATGCTGCTGATCACACGCCCAGCAGGTGGTGTATAGTGTTATCACCATGTATATACAGGTGTTTGTGTTCATTTTTTTCATTCACTGCCGCTCGGTTTGTGTCATGCAGCTGTTGATAATGAAAAAACTTCAAAATGAAATAAAATACTTCGCAGTAACTTGGAAATGTGAAGGGGGCTGCTTCTGCCCGGTGTTTACAGTATGTAAGGGAAACACCCACCAAGCGGACGCTTCGGTCTCCGAAAACGGCGAGACAATAAAAAACAGTCGCTATTTCAAACAACTGGGCTCATAATCGTGATCTACATACTTATTTTCTCGCTAGAAAATATATTATAACTAAATGAATTCGTAGTTTTGCGGTTGTTTTCTGTTGCTTGTGGTCGGACTATTTTAATTTTCCCGGCACTGCTTCCCGGCCGACACGAAATGCATTCTGGGATATTGAGTATGCTCTGTATGTAAACGCTCGGGTAGCCGCAGTATACTCAGATCAACTTTGGGTGCGTCTCAAAGCGCCAAAATGCAGTCTCCTCTCTCCTCTCTCCTCCGCGGCACCGGAAGTACTTTCTGAGGCGCCATATTGAACGGTGTCCCAAAGCGTTATTTGTGGCCAGAGGAGAGAGGAGAGAGGAGGGAGGAGGTTGATCGGAGGAGCGATAATCGAGGATACACAAGAGCTGCCTTTGCGGAAGTCTTTTCACCGACAGACACGCCCCCATATCGGATATCACTCACTGATTGGACGCTGCAGCGGCTCAGCCTTGAAACTCTGAAACTTCTGATCGCCGTAGTTTAATGAGAGCGAAAAGACGGAGCTGAAAACAGTCAGTATCTGTCATAGAGGATAATCCTGAAACAGGTCATAAAGCCGGGGTTAAAAAAGATTGATGTGAGTTTAAAGCACAAAATACTGAAGACAGCCGTCATCAAATCAATATAACAGAGGATCACTGCTGAGTTTATAAAACTGTTCAGGTCAAATTCATCATCTAACAGAAAACTAATTCATAAAGTGCAATAAAAAAAGACTGAAAATAAATATTGGTGATCAGTTATTTCTCTCCTTCATTTTCTCGCTGATTCTCGTTTTCTTTATGAAGAGGATTTAAGTCAGAGAAAAAACAGCTGTGAGGTTTGTAAAGAGTAACGGGATTTCTGTTTTCTCTGAGATCTAATAAATAACTAATATCCAGAGTTCCTGAGACATCATTAACTAGATTATATTAATAAGTTTCAGGGTTCACCATCAGATACGCTCTAGGCTGAATAATTAATAAATGATCTAATAATGCCGCATTTTAGCGGTAAAGTGATCCGTGTGTTTCTAAACAGGACCCAGAATAAACAGAGGTCAGGTTTTCTTCATGTGAAAGTGTTTGTTAAACAGGTTAAAAACACAGACAAAGCTCTGTTACTGTTTTTATTTGATTGGAGTTATTACGCACATGTGCAGACACACAAACAGCTGTTAGAGCTGACTGACAGATGATCCAGAGGTGAGCAGCTGATGCCGTCATCACCAAAACATGTCGCGTCATTTGACGCTCCCGAGGAGAGGACGTCTCAATGCTCTTGTGGGGTGCGTCTCAAAGCGCCAAATGTCAATCCTTCCTTCCTCCACTTGCGTCGTTCACTTGCGTCTTAGTCCCTCCCACCAGAGATGCATGGGAGAGGTGCAAGGAAATGAAGAGAGGAGTCGAGGATTCGAGGAGGTTCGTTTTAAGAGCATTGGGACGTCCTCTCCTCGGGAGCGTCAAATGACAAGACATGTTTTGGTGATGACGGCATCAGCTGCTCACCTCTGGATCATCTGTCAGTCAGCTCTAACAGCTGTTTGTGTGTCTGCTCATGTGCGCTGTAATAACTCCAATAAAATAATAATTAAATAAAAAAACAGTAACAGAGCTTTGTCTGTGTTTTTAACCTGTTTAACAAACACTTTCACATGAAGAAAACCTGACCTCTGTTTATTCTGTGTCCTGTTTAGAAGCACACGGATCACTTTACCGCTAAAATGCGTCATTATTAGATTATTTATTTATATTCAGCCTAGAGCGTATCTGATGGTGAACCCTGAAACTTATTAATATAAACTAGTTTATGATGTCTCAGGAACTCTGGATATTATAGTTATTAATTTAGATCTCAGGGAAAACAGAAATCCTGTTACTCTTTACAAACCTCACAGGTGTTTTTTCTCTCAGACTTAAATTCTCTTCATAAAGAAAACGAGAATCAACGAGAAAATGAAGGAGAGAAATAACTGATCACCAATATTTATTTTCAGTCTTTTTTTTACTGCACTTTATGAATTATTTTTCCGTCAGATGATGAATTTGACCTGAACAGTTTTATAAACTCGGCAGTGATTCTCTGTTATATTGATTTGATGACGGCTATCTTCAGTATTTTGTGCTTTAAACTCACATCAGTCTTTTTTAACTCCAGCTTTATGACCTGTTTCGGGATTATCCTCTGGATACTGACTGTTTTCAGCTCCGTCTTTTCGCTCTCATTAAACTCCGGTGATCAGAAGTTTCAGAGTTTCAAGGCTGAGCCGCTGCAGCGTCCAATCAGTGAGTGATATCCCATATAGGGGCGTGTCTGTCGGTGAAAAGACTTCCGCAAAGGCAGCTCTTGTGTCTCCTCGATTATCGCTCCTCCGATCAACCTCCTCCCTCCTCCCTCCTCTCTCCTCTGGCCACAAATAACGCTTTGGGACACCCTTCAATATGGCGCCTCAGAAAGTACTTCCGGTGCCGCGGAGGAGAGAGGAGAGAGGAGACTGCATTTTGGCGCTTTGAGACGCACCCAAAAAGAACCTCCTCGACTCCTCGACTCCTCTCTTCATTTCCTTTCATCTCTCCCATGCATCTCTGGTGGGAGGGACTAAGACGCAAGTGAACGACGCAAGTGGAGGAAGGAAGGATGGACATTTGGCGCTTTGAGACGCACCCTTTGAGTGTTCAGTATGCAGTATACTGATTGAGTAGGTAAGTAGATAGTAGGCAGTGCGCCATTTCGAACACACCCCTGGATCAGTGCGCGCAAGCGGCTTCCTCAAAAGACCCCGCTATTGATCACAGATTCACCGATTTACCATGACAACGAGAGCAGCGTACTATGCCCCGTCGGAGGCGGAAATCATAACGGAGGCTTTTATGAGAAGGTAAAGGACCAAATAAAACAACGACAACACCGCAACTGTTTTAAAACAACAACAGAAGCTTGGCAAAGCACTGCAGACCGCCTGAATGAGTAAGTAATGAGGACGTACACACTCATTCCTCCGCCGAAACATCACGATTACAATCCAAAGAGTTAATTAACAGCTCCGTAAACGTACCTGTGCTCAGATTATTGATGAGACGAAACTATGTAAACGTCACAGATTATAAAATCTTATTTTAGCTCCTCTTGTTGTTTCATTAGACCAGGGGTCGGCAACCCAAAATGTTCAAAGAGCCATATTGGCCCAAAAAAACAAAAACCAAACCTGTCTGGAGCCACAAAAAATGAAAAGCCTTATATAAGCCTAATCTGAAGGCAACATAGGCTGTCAGTATATCAGCTATATAAGCCTACTATTAAAATGACTAAGTAGGCTACAAATAAAAAATGAGCATTCATGATTAAATGTTTATTTTTCCGTCAGCACATCCTGGAGAGAATGACGCACCACGTGACTACTCTGCTGTACCATATTTGCTGCTTCAAGTTTAACGTCCATTACAATATTAATGTTTTATGTTTTGTTGATTAAATTATAGAAATACAAGTGTGGCGCCCTGAGGTATCATTGGGTTGAGCACCGCAGAATAGCAGAATAGCATCGGTGAATGGTTTCCCACGCTTTATTATCTCCCGGGCTGCAACAAAACTTGCAGCAGTAGTAGAGTTTAGAGATGCAATCCACTTCTTGAAACTATTTTTTGCGGTCCTCTAATTTTTCCACAAGTCCTGCAACTTTTTCTCTCAGTCCCAACTGGGTGCTCTGCTGCAGATTTAGCATGTTTTACCTGGAAATGTGGCTCGCAAATTGCTCTTCTTGTTATTTGACAACTTCTCATTGCAAATCAAACATGCAGGCAGTCCTTCAGCACTGGAAATGAAAGCAAACGATTCTGTCCATTCTTCTTTAAATCCTCTGTTCTCAACAGAAATCGTTCTCTTTTTCCCTTCCCATGGCCCGTGACAAACCCTCGTTTGTTTACAACAGCCACCTGCACTGTGTGTCGCAGGCTATGACGCAATTCTGCTATTTGGCGCAATTCTGAAATTCAGTATTTATGACATTAATTTTACAGCATAAGGACATTTGTGTCCGCTTTCCCCCCCTAAAGAAACCACATTAAAACAACAACAACAATAAAAATCATTCTTTTTCCATTTTCACACATTTTTGAAAAAGCTCCAGGGAGCCACAAGGGGAGTGCTAAAGAGCCGCATGCGGCTCCGGAGCCGCGGGTTGCCGACCCCTGCATTAGACTATAGTGTGTGTGAGTGTGTGTGAGTGTGTAGGTTAAACATGACGGGTCCAGCATTAACGTTCAGGCGAACATGACTTTTTTAATTTGTCAGTTAATGAACACTGTGTGTTTCTTGTGATGGTCTTTGGTTTAAATAATCTTCATCTTATAATTGTAGATGGTCTGCAGTGCTGACTGTCTAATCAGCAATGTGACAAAGTGGTCTGGCTCGGTCCATGACTCCAGAGTCTTTGGACCTCAGGAATCTCTCAGCACCTGTCACATGGTAATAAAAAACATTTTTTACATAAGTATATAAGGGTTAAAAAAAATCTCTATCATAAAATTTTGTGGTGTAGTGGAAATGACAGGGGCTGCACGGTAGCGCAGCTGTTAGAGCTCTTGCTTCACAGCAAGAAGGTCGCCGGTTCGAATCCCGGTTCGGGCACGGTGTGCCTTTCTGTGTGGAGTTTGCATGTTCTCCCCGTGCATGCGTGGGTTCTCTCCGGGTACTCCGGCTTCCTCCCACAGTCCAAAAACATGCTCACTAGGTCAATTGGAGATTCTAAATTGCCCGTAGGAGTGAGTGCGAGCGTGAATGGTTGTCTGTGTCTCTGTGTCAGCCCTGCGATTGGCTGGCGTCCAGTCCAGGGTGTACCCTGCCTCTCGCCCTTAGCCAGCTGGGATAGGCTCCAGCCACCCGTGACCCTGAACAGGAGAAGCGGTATAGAAAATGGATGGATGGATGGAAATGACAGTGACCACAAGGGACAGGTATTTTTATGATGACAAATAAAAAAATCTGAAAAAAAAAATCATGATTAAATTACTATTTTTTATTATGTAAAATACGGTTTTATGAGTATTTTTTCCTGTCTTTTGTCCATTGACCATATTTTGGATCCTCAGTCCCTCATAAGACTGAAATGAATTTTGATTCAATAGGAATTACTTATTCTAAAGAAATAAGTTTTTGTAAAATATTAGTATTTTATTTATTTTTCATTATAAAAACACCTGTCCCTTGTGGTCACTGTCATTTCCACTACACCACAAAATGTTACGATATATGATTTTTTTTAACCCTTATATACTTGTGATCTCATCAGTTGTCATGATTTTTAAAGGTTTTTCTTTTTCATGTTTAACATAAGATACCAAAATGGATCACTTGAAGTCAAGGACAATAAATGTGAATTAAATTCAGCAATGCTCCTCATTTCTTTTTTTTTTTCTTGTGTGCTCCTCATTTCCAACGCATGATGGATATGACATTTGTTGGTGGAAATGACAGCACAAATCTTTTTTATTTCCAGAAAATTCATAAAAATAACTCAGCTACACTCATAATATTTAGGAGTTTTGAAAATTAGACGGTTATGTTTAAAGTTCCAGTCTTGGATTAAAAAACCTGCATGATTCTGAAAAAAAAAAAAAAAAAAAAACTTGATTAAAGACTTCTGTAAGACAGTTAAAAGGTATTTGTTATCTAGATGATGAAAACATGTTTTTCATTAATAAAAGCTTAAAATAAGTAAAGTTATGCATTTAGATTGATCTAGTGAAATTTCATTGAATGTCTTAAAACATGGGTTATTCTGCTTATTTTATTTGAAAAACACCTTTTTTGTGGTGTGTGATTGATATGACACTATATATATATATATATATATATATATATATATATATATATATATATATATATATATATATATATATATATATGATCTGAAATGTTTAGATAATGACAGTGGGTCTAGTTGAATGTGATAACATTGTGTAGTGGGCAGTTAAATAACTATTAGTTTCTATTTGTGGTGGCTGCTGGCTGAGATGAGGGATGAGATTAAATAGATCCTGGAACTTAGCCTGGTCTGGAGCAGGCTCACTCCACAGGATAAATCTCCATGGTAACTAATATCAAAACATGTTGTGCTTTCCTCTATCCTGCTTTTGTGCAACCGGATCACAGATAAGTTGAGCCAGGATAACCTAGTTAGCCCAGTTTAATCCCTTATCCTAGTTTTGTGCAACAGGCCTCAGGACAGGGTCTATCTGAATCTGATTACCAACACTGACTTTAAAGAGACATTCTCAATCCTGATAAATGGTAATTCAAAGCTGGATATCAACTGTGTTTTGTGTTGGAATATTAATTAATAAAATGAATATTAATTCTTCAACTCCCACGTAGTTGTGCGTTCCAATAATTCCTGTTTCTGCAGTTCTGCCATGTGTGACCATTATTATTAACATCATTATTTAAGATGCAAACCTCCTAAAAACCTCCTTCAGAGTGGTCAGTGACAAGGCTTTATTTCTTCACTCTGTCTCTGATGTTTGGATGAAATCAACTGAATTTATTTATTTATGGATCCATCAGCTGACAAATGAAGTTCAGTCCATCTGATGAAAATCTGAAACTCTTGTTCAGGATGTCATCGTGGACATCAGAAGGATTGTGTCTGTCCCTAAAAAATCTTTTTCTCTCCTAATCGCTCCTCTCACGATCTGCGCACCAACATTGACAGGATCTTCTAAAAATGGGCAGGGTCTTTTCCCAGAGAGCTGATTGGTCAGGAGGTGGTGCTTGTCGACTCGTTGATCTCTTATCCAGATCTTAACCTGCTCCGGAGCAGGTTAGCCGTTCAGAATATGTTACCATGGTGATTCATCCCGGTAAGAAATGAATCAGCTTCAAAGGACAGAAAATCCAGGTTAACCCAGAAGTTACCTCGCTAAGAGAAAATCCAGCTTCGTAGTACAGACTCCTGCTCTGTTCTCCACTGGTTCTCCTCACACCACAGCTCAGCTGCTCTCCTATGGCCGTCATTCCTCCTGATCCTGTCCTGATCCTGCTCTCCATCTGGACTAACAGGTTCATCATTATCAGCCTGAGAACCATCATATGTATAGAATACAGATTTTCTTCCTCCTCATTGAGAGGAGCGACAGTCTGATCCATGTTTATTATTGTTAAACAGAGGCAGAATCAGCAGGACTCCCCTCTGTGATGTCACCTTCAAATGAAGGTTTTTAATGAGGAAGCAAACAGACTGAAATGTCTCCAAGAGACTCTGTGGTTTATTAGTTTTGAAATTATAATGACACTATGTGTCATTATAATATAAACTACATGATCTTCTATTTGTTCCACAGAGTTCAGCAGCAGAGATCAGAGGCTCCCATTGGTCAGTCTGCCCAGCAGCATCAAACACAGCTGGATGACTCCATATTGATGGTGTGTAAATGTACAAACACACAGCTCCTCCTGACAATCAGAGCACACACTCATTCTGTTTGGATCTTTCTGAATCGTTTCCTGATGACACTGCAAACATCATCTCTGCCTGAATTCTCTTCACACTCAGTGTTTGACTGATTGAATGAAGCTGCACATTTCTGAGCTGCACACGCTCAGAGGTCAGAGGTCATGCTGGATGCTGGTCTCACACAGACTCAGACTTTGTGAGCAGAGAGCAGAGTCCACAAACTGAGTCCAGTTTGAGCTTTAAACAACACAAACACTTTGCTTCATGTTAATGACAGCTGCTGCTTTCAGCTTCATTCTAATAAACACATCACATCTAAAGTCACTGCAGACTTTTTCTGGATGAAAACACACCAGGAGATTTCTCCAACATGAAGTTCATTTCAGAGAAACTTGATTTGTAGAAGACAGGAGCATCCACAGACTAAGAGGTGAAGCAGCATTGTGATCCAGTCTCCATGCTGGACTCTGCAGACCAGCAGGCTTTCTGTCTGTCACACATGATCTGATGTTACCTTCTACAAGTTCAACCTGACATTTTCTTCTGTTCCAGCTGCTCCAGGAGAACATCATCAGCTTTGTAAAGAGTGAGCTGAAGAAGATCCAGAGAGCTCTGAGTCCAGATTACCCAGAATGCTGTGTGAGTCAGAGGGAGGATGAGGATGAAGAGCAGAGGAGGAGCAGAGAGGCGTTCCTGAAGATCACTCTGCACTTCCTGAGGAGAATGAAGCAGGAGGAGCTGGCTGACTGTCTGCAGAGCAGTAAGAGGATCTGAACACATTTAACATGATGGAAAGAGGAAATGGAGACAAGATGGGAGAGGTTTACATTTCAAACTCTGCTCTTAATATGATGAACACATCTGTATCACATCTATGAGCTGTGACAAACTGTTCACAGCTGATGAGCTGAAGAGATTTCAGAGAGGAGCCAAATCAAATCCATCCTGATGTCTGAAAGTTGAAACTCATCAGACTGATTGTAGCTTCAGCTCATTCATTACATTTCTTTTTTCTTCATTCAGGAACTGATGATGCTGCAGAGTGCAGACGTAAAGTGAAGTCTGAGCTGAAGGAGAGGTTCCAGTGTGTGTTTGAGGGGATCGCTAGAGCAGGAAACCCAACCCTTCTGAAGCAGATCTACACAGAGCTCTACATCACAGAGGGAGGGACTGGAGAGGTCAATGAGGAACATGAGGTCAGACAGATTGAAGCAGCATCCAGGACACCAGACAGAGCAGAAACAAGCATCAGACAAGAAGACATCTTTAAAGGCCCACCTGGAAGACAGGAACCAATCAGAAGAGTGCTGACAAAGGGAGTGGCTGGCATCGGGAAAACAGTCTTAACACAGAAGTTCACTCTGGACTGGGCTGAAGACAAAACCAACCAGGACATCCAGTTCATATTTCCATTCACCTTCAGAGAGCTGAATGTGCTGAAAGAGAGAGAGTTCAGCTTGGTGGAACTTGTTCATCACTTCTTTCCTCAAACCAAAGAAGCAGGACTCTGCAGGTTTCAACACTTCCAGCTCCTCTTCATCTTTGACGGTCTGGATGAGTGTCGACTTCCTCTGGACTTCCACAACAATCAGATCCTGACTGATGTCACAGAGTCCACCTCAGTGGATGTGCTGCTGACAAACCTCATCAGGGGGAACCTGCTTCCCTCTGCTCGCCTCTGGATAACCACACGACCTGCAGCAGCCAATCAGATCCCTCCAGAGTGTGTTGACATGGTGA
Source organism: Labroides dimidiatus (assembly GCA_030710495.1). Lineage (NCBI taxonomy): Eukaryota > Metazoa > Chordata > Actinopteri > Labriformes > Labridae > Labroides > Labroides dimidiatus. The sequence goes on from CM061147.1 coordinate 4,186,482, forward strand.
CAGAGGTCAGAGGGTTCACTGACCCTCAGAAGGAGAAGTACTTCAGGAAGAGGTTCAGAGATGAGGAGCAGGCCAGCACCATCATCTCCCACATCAAGACCTCCCGAAGCCTCCACATCATGTGCCACATCCCGGTCTTCTGCTGGATCACTGCTACAGTTCTGGAGGACCTGCTGAAGACCAGAGAGGGAGGACAGCTGCCCAGTACCCTGACTCAGATGTACATCCACTTCCTGGTGGTTCAGACCAAACTGAAGAGCATCAAGTATGAAGAAGGAGCTGAGACTGATCCAGTCTGGAGTCCAAAAAGCAGGAAGATGATGGAGTCTCTGGGGAAACTGGCTTTTGATCAGCTGCAGAAAGGAAACCTGATCTTCTATGAATCAGACCTGACAGAGTGTGGCATCAGCATCAGAGCAGCCTCTTTGTACTCAGGAGTGTTCACACAGATCTTTAGAGAGGAGAGAGGACTGTACCAGGACAAGGTGTTCTGCTTCATCCATCTGAGCATTCAGGAGTTTCTGGCTGCTCTTCATGTCCATCTGACCTTCACCAAGTCTGGACTCAACCTAATGGAAGAAGAGCAAACAGCATCCTGGTGGTCTAAACCATTAAGAGACAAACCTAAACTGAAACGTCTCCATAAGAGTGCTGTGAAAAAGGCCTTACACAGTACAAACGGACACCTGGACTTGTTCCTGCGCTTCCTCCTGGGTCTCTCTCTGCAGACCAATCAGAGTCTCCTTAGAGGTCTGCTGACACAGACAGGAAGTTACTCACAGACCAATCAGGAAACAGTCCAGTTCATCAAGTATAAGATTAGTAAGGATCTGTCTGCAGAGAAAAGCATCAACCTGTTCTACTGTCTGAATGAACTGAATGATCGTTCTCTAGAGGAGCAGATCCAACAGTCCCTGAGATCAGGACGTCTCTCCACAGATAAGCTGTCTCCTGCTCAGTGGTCAGCTCTGGTCTTCATCTTACTGTCATCAGACAAAGATCTGGACCTGTTTGACCTGAAGGAATACTCTGCTTCAGAGGAGGCTCTTCTGAGGCTGCTGCCAGTGATCAAAGCCTCCAACAAAGCTGTGTAGGTGGATAAATTAAAGACATATTGTTCATGACGTATGAAACATTGAGTCTGTGCTAAACACTTATTCTTCTCCAGGCTGAGTGGATGTAACCTGTCAAAGAGAAGCTGTGAAGCTCTGTCCTCAGTTCTAAGCTCACAGTCCTCCAGTTTGAGAGAGCTGGACCTGAGCTACAATCATCCAGGAGACCCAGGAGTGGATCTCCTGTCTGCTGGACTGAAGAGTCCTCACTGTGAACTGGAAACCCTCAGGTCAGTATAAGGCTGAAAATAAATTCATACACTATGAAATAAGGTCACACAATGAGCCTAAGAGACATCAGATTAAAAGCATTACATGAATACATCTTCTTTTAAGTATCAGTAAGTATAAATCAAGCCAATCCAGACATTCAGTTACTGTGGTTAGTTGACAGAAAAATCAGTTTGCAACATGTACGGTAACAAGTATCGTTTCTATAAATCTCCTTAAACATGCACGACCTTCGGTGATATTAGAAATAACATCAGATTTTGGAAATGTTTCCATGTCTTTTCAGATTTTCTGGATGTTGTCTGTCAGAGAGAAGCTGTGAAGCTCTGTCCTCAGTCCTCAGCTCAGAGTCCTCCAGTCTGAGAGAGCTGGACCTAAGTAACAATGACCTGCAGGATTATGGAGTGAAGCTGCTGTCTGCTGGACTGAAGAGTCCTCACTGTAAACTGGAAACTCTCAGGTCAGGTTTCAGGTTATATGAATGAAAGTGTTCAAAACTGGTACCCACTACTCACTGCATTATTTAATTCTCTAACTTCAGACTGTCAGGATGTTTGATCACAGAGAGAGGCTGTACTTCTCTGGCCTCAGCTCTGAGCTCCAACCCCTCCCACCTGAGAGAGCTGGACCTGAGCTACAATCATCCAGGAGACCCAGGAGTGAAGCTGCTGTCTGCTGGATTGAAGAGTTCTCACTGTGAACTTGAAACCCTCAGGTCAGTATAAGGCTGAAAATAAATTCATACACTATGAAATAAGGTCACACAATGAGCCTAAGAGACATCAGATTAAAAGCATTACATGAATACATCTTCTTTTAAGTATCAGTAAGTGTAAATCAAGCAAATCCAGACATTCAGTTACTGTGGTTAGCTGACAGAAAAATCAGTTTGCAACATGTATGGTAACAAGTATTGTTTCTATAAATCTCCTTAAACATGCACGACCTTCGGTGATATTAGAAATAACATCAGATTTTGGAAATGTTTCCATGTCTTTTCAGATTTTCTGGATGTTGTCTGTCAGAGAGAAGCTGTGAAGCTCTGTCCTCAGTCCTCAGCTCAAAGTCTTCCAGTCTGAGAGAGCTGGACCTGAGTAACAACGACCTGCAGGATTCGAGAGTGCAGCTGCTGTCTGCTGGACTGAAGAGTCCTCACTGTAAACTGGAAACTCTCAGGTCAGGTTTCAGGTTATATGAATGAAAGTGTTCAAAACTGGTACCCACTACTCACTGTATTATTTAATTCTCTAACTTCAGACTGTCAGGATGTCTGATCACAGAGAGAGGCTGTACTTCTCTGGCCTCAGCTCTGAGCTCCAACCCCTCCCACCTGAGAGAGCTGGACCTGAGCTACAATCATCCAGGAGACCCAGGAGTGGATCTGCTGTCTGCTGGACTGAAGAGTTCTCACTGTGAACTTGAAACCCTCAGGTCAGTATAAGGCTGAAAATAAATTCATACACTATGAAATAAGGTCACACAATGAGCCTAAGAGACATCAGATTAAAAGCATTACATGAATATATCTTCTTTTAAGTATCAGTAAGTATAAATCAAGCAAATCCAGACATTCAGTTACTGTGGTTAGCTGACAGAAAAATCAGTTTGCAACATGCATGGTAACAAGTATCGTTTCTATAAATCTCCTTAAACATGCACGACCTTCGGTGATATTAGAAATAACATCAGATTTTGGAAATGTTTCCATGTCTTTTCAGATTTTCTGGATGTTGTCTGTCAGAGAGAAGCTGTGAAGCTCTGTCCTCAGTCCTCAGCTCAGAGTCCTCCAGTCTGAGAGAGCTGGACCTGAGTAACAATGACCTGCAGGATTCGAGAGTGAAGCTGCTGTCTGCTGGACTGAAGAGTCCTCACTGTAAACTGGAAACTCTCAGGTCAGGTTTCAGGTTATATGAATGAAAGTGTTCAAAACTGGTACCCACTACTCACTGTATTATTTAATTCTCTAACTTCAGACTGTCAGGATGTCTGATCACAGAGAGAGGCTGTACTTCTCTGGCCTCAGCTCTGAGCTCCAACCCCTCCCACCTGAGAGAGCTGGACCTGAGCTACAATCATCCAGGAGACCCAGGAGTGGATCTGCTGTCTGCTAGACTGGCGGATCCACTCTGCAGACTGGACACACTGAGGTATAGAAAAAAAAACATTTAATTTCAAAACAAAAAGATCAGGGGCCTCATTTATGCAGCTTGCCTATCTACAAAACGGTGCTTGAAAATGGTACATGGCACTTCTCACACAAAGATTGTGATTTCTAAAAATAAACTTGGCAGGAGTTACGTACGCACCGGTACATCCACTTTGATCCTTGCACATGAACATTTTGGAGACAGGAGAAACTGGCGAATGACAGTGGAGTGGTGAATTGAAGCCTGCAGATACGTACTGGTGTCTCTCCCATAATTAATCTCACCAAATATCAAACTTTACTGACAGATCCACGTCATCAGAATCATTCAAACCAACGCTTTTATTTAGGCCATAATCAAGCATGCATCGCGAGCCGTTTCCAATAAGTCACTTTCATGATGAGAATATATAAACAAAAGAAAAAGAAATAAAATACAAGTTTGCTACATAGGTATTTCTTCAGCGCCATCTCACCTTCATTATCCTAGACAGACCTCACAGGACCGGACACTAATGTAATCACTGATGTAGAGTTAAAATTGAGACTAACACAGAAACCACAGAGCCTCCAGTTTCATTAATATCTTGCATTATTGTTCATTTATCATCAAGTTTGGTTTTTAGTTTGAATAAAGACACCACAGAGTGCACAGAGGCTTCACATAGTTCGCCTCCTCTGTACTCAGCACATCATCAGCTGAACATATTTATTCTGTCAACGATTCAAGTGTGGAGATGAAGCCGGGATGTCTCTGACATGATCATTGGGCCAATATGCCTTCAGAATCACAGAGCAGACAGTTTTCCACCAAAAAATGTGGCCAACAATCAAAAGTTTTTGTTCGTCAATCAAACCTCTGATTAATAACAATATAGAGTGAGGGAGACCGCTGACTGAAAATCGTGTGGGTCCCGTAAACATGTAAACACTCGTGCACAATGAAGAGAGGTGTGTGATGGTTTGAATAACCGGCTCACAGAACTGAAAAGCGAGGCGGAGGCAGAAGGCAGTTTAACAGTTGTTATTGTGGACACAGAATGGATGAATGTATGGTAATGAATCCAGAATCTGATCCTTAATGAAATCCCACTGAATTGAGAGTTGTGGCTACTTGGATGTTTAAGCAAGGCTGCAAGAATCTTCTCGTGGAGGCAATGGAAGAGAGGAACGAAACACAAGGTAATTACTCAGAAAACACAAAGCTCAGCATAAATAAATATTCGAATTTCTCGTGAGATACTCAGGCTGTAGTACCACTGTGAAGTTGGCAATCCACTGGCACTGGCTTCTTCCACAGCCGAGGCTTAAATGCCAGCACCACTGATGAACAGATAAGACACAGCTGCGGAGACTGCTGGCGCGGGAGTGTGGCGCCAGCCCAACAGGGAGGGGAGGGGGAAGAGAGAGAGCAGTACTCCGTGCAGCACACAGGATCATGACACGGTGGATGTTTGGGCTCATAGGACGGGATGGATGAAGCAGTGGCGTGGTGTCATTCTCTGATTTTTGTGAAGTTTGTGATCTCCTGCTGCTGTAAACTACTGATGCGTCCATTTTATCCCTCACTTCACTTGAAAACATTTTATCTACATCCTTGTTTGTAAGCATTTTCATGCTAGAGTTGCTTAGCAATGACCATTTATGGTTGATATTGGGCATAACGGGCGGAGTTTGCAGCTTCTCCATGTGCGCACCTCTCCAAGTGGATGCTGATTTATAAAGGGAACATTGCATGCAGATGTGTGTCCGAATAGTTTTATAAATCTGAATCATCTTTTGTGCACACCATATCCGGGTTTTGGCACAGGTACATTTTTAGTAAGGATTCTATGCACTCTGTTATGGATGAGGTCCCTGGTTTTGTTTAATCCTCTTCAGAGGACTGATTGGACCTGAATCAGGAAACACTCAGACCACCAGAAGACGATCAAATAGAAAAACTCTTTTCAGTAGAAACCTCCAAATCTGGTCTGGAGAGACCTTCTTGTTTTAGCTCTGACAGCAGCATGGCTCTGAAGGTGGAAATGACAAAAAATCATTCTGTGTTTCTTCCTCCAGGGTGGACCATGGTGGACAGCAGAGGTTAAAACCTGGTCTGAAGAAGTGTAAGTGTGGAATCAGTTTGACTCCTGATGAGCAAACAGCAGACTGTCAGCTAACAAAGAATAAAGCCTTCAGGTGTGTCTGATGATAAACTGCTGCTGTGTTGTGTCTTTTCTCTCCATCAGATTTCTGTGAACTCACTCTGGACCCAAACACAGCACACACAGAGCTCAGACTGTCTGAAAACAACAGGAGGGTGACAAATGTGAGAGAGCTTCAGTCATATCCTGATCATCCAGACAGATTTGACTGCTGGGCTCAGCTGCTGTGTAGAGATGGTCTGACTGGTCGCTGTTACTGGGAGGTCGAGTGGAGCGGATGGGTTTATATATCAGTGAGTTACAGAGGAATCAGCAGGAAAGGAAGCAGTGATGACTGTCTGTTTGGATCTAATGATCAGTCCTGGAGTCTGTACTGCTCTAACAAACATTACTCTGTCCGTCATAATAAGAGAGAAACAGTCCTCCCTCTCTCCCCGTCCTCTGACTTTGACAGAGTAGCAGTGTATGTGGACTGTCCTGCTGGCACTCTGTCCTTCTACAGAGTCTCCTCTGACACACTGATCCACCTCCACACCTTCAGAACCACCTTCACTGAACCTCTCTATCCAGGGTGTGGGTTTAGGTTAGGGTCCTTGTATCCTGGTTCCTCAGTGTGTCTGTGTTCTGTGTTGGAGGGAGAGTCTCCTCCTCTCTACACAAACACTACAAACACAAACAGCTGCTGAAGAACAGTTTACCCTCTGCTCTAATACACAAACTTCATCTTGATTCTTTGACTCTTTCTATCCTGTCTCATCAGTATGAATGTCTGTTATCAAAGAGCAGGACTCAATGGAAAACTGGCTCACTGAACTGAACTGATTTACATCTCTACAGTGAAAAAATACGGCCTCATTCAGACTGTTTTTCTTCAATGTGTTGATGAGAAAGTTTGTCAGAGACGTCTGAGTCTGATTCATGAAACTGTACTTCACCTGCAGAGTTGTTCTCACCTGTGTTTAAACTGATGAATGCCATGTCCTCATGAGACTGAGACAAAAAGAGCTGGAACTAAATGAACGGCTCTCACTGGGTGATTTGAAGCTGATGTAGAACAATCTAGAAGCAGAGACATGGGGCTGCAGGTGTTCTGCTGCAGGTTCTTATGATTTTGGTTGATTTGGACAAACACTTCCTGTTTGATTCTGTTCTGTGATGTGTTTAAATGCTTCATAGATGTTTATTTTTGAATATTTTTTACACTCTGTTTCATAATAAAGTAATAATAAATAGTTTGATTTTTAAGTTAAAGTCTAAAGATGATCTCTGATTCCAGAAGTAGGGCCCTGACCTCCAAAGGGGGGTCAGGATAACCCAGAGATGATGATCTGGTTTCAGAGTGAATCCAATGTGATGGTGAATGTATTTGTAAAGCTGTAGCTTTAACTTGCTCCATGTTAAAGTGTTCACTCAGTGCATTTCGATTAAATGTCAACATTTGCTTTTACAGGTTGGAACAAACATTGCATCGTTCAGATTAAAGTTGAATATATTTGATCAAACATGTAGAGATGAACTCTCTCTGAATAAACCATCTGGACTTCAAATGATTTCATGTTGATCTTTAATAATATAAATGTGAGTTTTATTCAGCAGTTATTTATCATGAGGGTAAACAATGTGTTTGATTCACTGCTCATTCATTTACTAATACCAGACATTTTTCATAGTCACCAAGTCACATATAGAGTGTGTTATCTGTAATTATTACACTGAGAGTTTTATGGAGTAGCCATGTTTCATTTGAATATGTTTATGTGAAACTCCCACAATAACCACAACCAGGTTAAATTTAAAAATAGGAAGCACTGAGGGTCTGTTAGCCAGCATGAATTTGTTTTTCTTCTGGTGATGAATGACAGCTCAAGCAGCAGAAACACTTGAATAAAGAGAAGAGGTCTTGGACTACGAGAATAGAATAACACTGTTTCTTAGATGTTTCTGTACATCATCATATTGTTTTTACCTCTAGAGGTCTTTTGGAACAGAAGGATTAACAGGATATTCCAGCAGGGGTCCACAGGTGTGGCTGTCTGTCGCTCATCTTGGAGTCAGAGAAAATGGACTTGCAGTGAAACCAACTGACCACTGAATGAAGCTCAAAGGAGAGGAGCAGCAGAGAGCACTACAGAGGCTGATCTACAGTTCAACCATAGAGATCATTAACTTTAGGAGAAAATGGCTTTTAAATAGCTGAACACAGCAGTCACCACTATGCACCAGGGAGTTCATTTCAGTATTGATTTCAAAATATTTGTCAAAATACAATATAAATAAAGTCACTCAAACCATTAAAAAGACAAAAGGTCAAACTCTCATGAGTTTAAAACCCCATTTCCAATGAAGTTTGGACATTGTGTGAAACATAAATAAAAACAGAATACAATGATTTTCAAAGCCTGCAACACATTCCTAAAAAGCTGGGACAGGGTCATGTTTCCCACGTTTTCAATGGGAGACAGGTCTGGACTGCAGGCAGGCCAGTCTGGTACCTGCACTCTTTTACTATGAAGCCATGCTTTTGTAACACCTGCAGAATGTGTCTTGTCATTGTCTTGCTGAAATAAGCAGGGACATCCCTGAAAAAGACGTGGCTTGGATGGCAGCATATGTTGCTCCAAAATCTGTATGTACCTTTCAGCATTAATGGAGCCTTCACAGATGGTCAAGTTAGCCATGCCATGGGCACTAACACACCCCCATACCATCACAGATGCTGGCTTTGAGACTTTGACCTGAGAACAATCCAGATTGTCCTTTTCCTCTTTGGCCTGGAGGACACCACGTCCATGATTTCCTAAAACAGTTTGAAATGTGGACTCGTCAGACCACAGCACACTTTTCAACATCTCAGTTGAGCTCGGGCCCAGCGAAGCCATGTGATTGGATCAAAGTCCAACCAGTGTGCCACATTCTTTTAATCACCATAATTTTAAAAGCCGTCCTTATTCATTGAACATAAAACCTTCACTTATCTTCTGAACTCAAACCAAACCTTAACTAAGTATAAATGAGTCATTGTCATGATATTGTTATGGCTGCATTTGTTTCTGTGTTCCCTGTCTCTCCCCTTTGCTTGTTTACAGGTAAGACTCTTGATTGTCAATGTGGCTCACCTGGTTTCAGTCTTTTAAAGCTCACTGCTGCTTGCAGAAGGGAGAGACATTTTTGTTTTGGTGACTGCTGCCCTCCTGCCTCTCCTTGGAGTTTGTTGTGGTGTTTTGGTTTGAGCACTTTAATTCTTCATGTTTATCAATAAATCCCATTTTTGCAATTGTTTAGGTGTTTTTAGTATTTTGTATGGGACATTTTTGGATTATTGTTTGACCCACAGGGCCACTTTTAGTTGGGGCGTAACCAAATACAGTATGTGTTTTATATAGCCATTGATAACTTTTGGGGAGTTTACATGAATACAACAATTTGTTTAACCTTCAGAAATTGGTGGGATCAAAATACCACCTGTTTTTAAATGACAGGCATTTAAAAACCATTTGTCCGATCCAAAAACTGAAAAAGCTGGTGTAATCGTCATGTTCTCAAGTTTCCAAGAATACCTGAATGTATCACAAGTGACGTCAGCAACATACCTGAACAGGCCAGAGAAGACAACCAAAAAATTCGACCAAAAAAAAAAAAAAAAATTCTACACTTCTTCCTGCTTTCAACAAGTCCTGAATGATTTGAATTTTGTTGCCCATTTCATTGTCTTGTGGGCGTCAAATTTCTGCTCAGAGCCGCTCAGCACCAATGAGCATGTTCTACACGTCTGCTCTCAGTGCCTTGAGAACTTGTTGCAGGGCAAACCTAACATTCTTTTTCATGATGGATCTGGGTGATGTCACAGACAAAGCATGTAGCATTGCAGTTATCCCTCACCATAAGAAAGATGCTGTCCTCAGTGACTGTGATGGTGACTGTGCTCAGATATGGACTTTGAGGGGGTGACAGAACATTCACCAAACTGTTGAATGCTCGAGCTGAACTTATGCAAACTGATCAAAACCGGATCAAACTTATAAGTGATAATGAGATTACCTTCACCACCACCATGAGCCCAACGCCCTCCACTGTTAATATTGAAGAGCCAAAGGCCTCTACAAGCTAGAAGAGCTTGTTGACTCCACAAGCCAGAGGGGCCAACCAGAGCCCAGCACAAAGCTGCAGCAGGTCACACATAAAGATAATGTTCCGTCCCTATTCCAGAACAGAAAGTATACGTAGCATCCCCGGTTGATTGATAAATGACTGTCAAATTGAGAAAATCGTTCATTTGAATGTCCTTTAACGGAGTGAACACAGGGCAAGAGAGAAGAACAAAGAAAAAAAGAATCAAGAAAATATCAAAATATTTATACAAATATGTTTACAAATCACTTTAGCTCTTAAAATTAATGTGTTCAGCCATGTTCTTAAAAGTATGTTTTTAAACCTCTTAGAACATTTTGAATAAGAATTACTAACATTTATGAATTCTTACTGTTACTTAATGCCACATAAGAGTCAGAATATACTGCTTTAACTTACTTCAGTTAATAAGGAAAATGACACATTAAATTGTTCCTTTCAAACAAAAAAATAAATTCACAATTTCAGATAGCTTTTGGCATGATGGGGGTAACTGTTGTAGCATTCATGCTAGCTCCGACACTCTGACACAAAACCCAAACCTAAAATACATAGGGATCTTGTGCCTCCATCAGCCAGGTGCTTTTTAACATAAAAACAACCTTTCAGTGTAACTTTTGTTCCTTGTAAAGCATTTTCTTCCACTTCGTAGCATGACACTTCTGGTTTTAGATCTTTTCAAAGTAAAAACATTACAACTGTAACTCCAATCAGACCAAAGACAAGCAACACCATCTGAGTATGGACGAGCTCCTTACCTTCTACCGGGAACTTCTTAATAAGGTGCTCCATGAAGACACATCTTCTGCTCCCTGGACAATGACGTACACAATGAAAGCATTTCAGATGCAGTATGGGGAACTGGTTCTGAATGAATAATGTCCAAATAAGGCCCATCTTCTCTGAGCTCAGTCAGTCATACACAGTGCTTAATTTGTCCCCAATCAGGTGCCGGGTCCCCCTTCGAAATTGTGCGCCGAAAGAAACCTTTTTTCTCGGGTTTTAATGCGTTTTTATCTTCTGTTTGACCTTAATTTCCGCATTTATCTAGTATAACATTTGCAGAAACATTTGGCACACCATGTGGCCCATCAGAACACTTGGAATCAATTTGGAATGAGCAATTTAAATAACTGACATACTGCAAATAAACATATTTTATTGCTAATGGGATTTTTTTTGTGTGTCACTGTCATGTAAGCACCACGCCAGAAAAAAATATATACAATAAATTTAACAAAAGCCTGAGAATCAAAAATCAAGAAAGAATTAGAAAAAGGTCTGTATTTGGAAGGCTGTCTTGTCCTCAATCCATATGTTTTCCCTTCAGATGGAGGGGAAATTGAATTAGGACTGTATATATATTATTTTAAAAAGAAAGCCTGAACAGAGTGTCACTCTGTCACTGTCAAGTGTCAATCACGGTGCAACTGTGTACACACACACTCACGCACACGCACACACACAACACCAAGCAGCTCGCTCAGTGACTGTCCAAGTTGCTGATTGGAAAACGCCGATATACAAATGAAGCAATGATGCGCTAATCATACCCACACAATGATGGGACTTTACACCATGTTTTCACTCGCACTGCACAGACCACATCTTCAGCGGCTATCATGCTGTCACCACCTGTATCTGCGGAGCCGGGCTCTGCCTCCGGAACAACTTTGGCCAGTTTGGGGTCTGGCTGACCGACTGGTTTAAAGAAACTTGAGAGTTTTGATTGTTGCTTTGACATTTTAGCAGGCCAAGTGTAACAGCGTTGTCAGTCACCTGGCTGTTATGTGTTGTTTGCGCGCGGTGCCGGTGCGGAAACAATACCTTCCCAATGCACATGGCGTTGTGACACTTGACGGCATGAATCACTTTTTCCCCCCGTTTTACCTAATTTCTGAGTAAAATGCATAAGAAATAAGCCAACAGGCGTCACTTCAGAGAGGATTAAAGCGCAGAGAAAACACATCTAAAAACACAGTTTATTTATTGACAGGAAAGGTCACGGAGCAGATCAAAGAGGTGCCGGAGCGGATCAAATAGGTCCTGGATCCGATCCAAGAGGTCCCGGGCGCGCTCCGGCTAGCTCCGGCACAAATTAAGCACTGGTCATACAAAAGAACACTGTTTCAAGAATGGCCGTTTGTGAATTAGAGCATGCTCCAAACTTTGGCTGACATGGTTGTGAGCAGTATATAAGAGGTAAACTAATAAAACTATGGAGCCTTACCTCATCCAGTGGTTACACATATCACATGGAGCTATAAGGTGGATTTCACGCTCTCCTTTCTGAAACTGGGTTGGGTCAGGATTGATCACGTTGATCAGTAAAGCTGTGAGTTAAAATTATGGCTCATATTGAAAATTAAATCTTGGCTAATATTAACCTAAAAGTTTTGCAGGTTTCAGCCCAACACGATGTTTTCATTACATGCAGTCCCCATTTCAACCACTAGATGTCCTCAGATCTCTTCAGGTTCTTTATTTGAGTTTTGCAGGTTTCAGCCTGGCACATCAGCTCCTGAGCCAAAAAGCCAAACAAATGTCTGAAACCCTGGTTTGGAGCAGTCTTTGCACACTAAGAGATGTAACAGGATTGTGTTTTTGAAGGGTGAGAGGTGTGAAATGTGTACCACAGAGAAATACTGTCAGCTTGATGAACAAAATGATTGCAGCTCATGACAGGAGTTCCTCCACCAGAGTCTATAAAGTCTCCACCTGCTCAAATGCTTTATGGTTATTGGTCAGATGTCTCTTTAGTCTCATGTTCATGTTGTTTCTCTGTCTTCATTGTCCAGAGGCCTGTTTATATTCAGACATGCTTTAAAATCTCTGCCTCTCCTTAACTGTCTTTTTGTGTCCCACAGATGTAACTGTGCTCCCTCTCTCTCTCTCTCTCTCTCTCTCTCTCTCTCTCTCTCTCTCTCTCCAAACCCGAACCCTAACCCACACTGTGAGCAGCTTCTGTCTCCATCAGAGCCGCTGTCAGCAGAGTCCAACAGAAAGTCCAGGATCAGTGTGATCCACACTGCTGCTTCATCACATCTGACAGAGCTGCTCTTTGTTTCATCAGAAGGTTAGTCATCAGCACCATCTAGTGGTCAGATAGTAGAACTACATCATGTGATTTGTGTGTCATCTGACACTGTTTCTGCCACAGGTGAGACCGGCTCTGACGTCACTCTGAAGTTATGAGGATGTGACGGTGGCGTCCTCAGATCAGACGCACAGACACCAGGACTGACGAGGGACAAAGCAGCAGCTTCTTCTCTCCACACCTGAAGGTGGAAAGTGTCTGTAAGCTGAGCTGAACTCACTTCAACAGGTGAGAATCCTTCCAGAGAAACCTGTACATGTTTGAGGATCAGGATCACTGTGCTCACATGCTGCTGGATCACTGTTGAGCTGTAGAAATGTTTCTGGATGCTGATTGGCTGTTTGAAATATGTTGTAGAGTTTCTCTCTGAGTTAAAGAGCAGTGATTTGACAAAGATTGACCTGTTCTAGAGTTTGTGTTTGTGGAGTGGAGTCAGCAGCAGTTTGATCCTAATCTGAGTCACACCATCTGTGAAAAATGCAGGGAGTGTCTGAACCGGTCTGACAGCCTGGATCAACTCGAATCAGGTGCTTTAAGTTATTAACTGTTGATACTCTGAAGTGAAGAGCGTGGATGAAGAGGTCAGAGGTCAGATTCTTCAAACACTGACACTGACTGGGTTTCTCTGAAGACCCTTTAACACAGTCCAGGTCTCAACTGTCCTAGAGGCATCAGATGGACCAGAGCCAGACCAGGTGGAAGTGGTTTCTAATGTTTAATCAGGGCCCCTCAGCTGTCAGGAGGCCCCGTAGAGGACCAAACATTAGAGCTGTCCTGTGTCTCTGTTTGATATTTGTCAGGATGTGAAAATTTAAAGTAGAAACTAAAGATTGAAAATAGTTTCAGATTAAAATAAAGAAATCTGAGGATTCAAACAGAGAGTCTTTGGTTGAACTGTAACACTACTTTAACTTTGATGTCTCTAATATATGATTGTGGTCACCATAGTGTGTTTATGGAGAGTGTGGGGGCTGTGTTTGGGCCCCTCAGATCCTGTTGGTGGCTCCAACAAGGTTTGTGTCAGTCCTGAATATCTGTGTCATGTTCCTGAGAGGAAGGAGAACTAATGTGTGTCCTGTGCTGTAAAGCTTGTTGTCATGAATGAACATGTTGTTGTGTTTGTGTGAAGGTGGGGGCTCTGCTATGAATCAGTATGAGGACAGAGAGGAGGGAGCCCCTCCCTCTAAAAGCACTCTGTGTGGGGACCATGAGAGCCAGACCAAAGCTCAGAGGTGAGAACAGGATCTCTAACTGTCCATGACTCTTCTCCATGTCAGAGCTCAGCACTCACATCACTGCACCATCAGGACTCACACTCACAGCTCTCACTGTGTGTGTGTGTGTGTGTGTGTGTGTGTGTGTGTGTGTGTGTGTGTGTGTGTGTGTGTGTGTGTGTGTGTGTGTGTGTGTGTGTGTGATGAAGCCCAGAGAAACAGCCTGGACCTGGACCTGGACCTGGATCTGGACCTGGACCTGGGGCCAGCTGTGTGTCCTTTAAGAGTGATCGGTCTAAGGGTCAGCTTTATAACTTCAAAGCTGGTTGTCAGTCTGCTGATAGAATGTAAGGATGTTAGAGGTTTGTGTCTCATGTCATCAAGCTGTCCTTAGGATTGTTATAAACAGTCAAAGTGGGGGGCCCACTTTGAAAATTTTGAGAGGCTATTTAGGCAGTATTTTGTACTTTGTAATACACACTCTACCATACTCACACACACACTTCAATACCTTACATGCACAATCATATTCTCATAAACTGCTGCTGCAGCTTCTGCTGCTGCTGATTACCTGCACACCTGCACCTCTTGAGCAATAGGAGAGCTGGCTCTTAAGTCTTGGCTTGGGGAAGAACCGGCGCCAGAGTATTCAAGCTCCTACAGCGGTACCAGTGCTCCCTCGTGCTAAGTATCTCAAGTAATTGTTTGTGGTCTCTAAATGTCTTCATGACATTAATACCTGTTGTCTTTCCCTCCTTTCCAGTGCCTCCTTGTCTACCTGCCTGCAGCCCAGCTGCCACCCACGCAGCCACAACTCTCTCATTCTGGACTCTGGACTCTCAATCATTCTTTCAATAACTATCTGTAATAAAAACCCCTCATACCTGCCTTCTCTGCCTCCGCCTGCTTCTGGGTCAACAACAACAAGCACTCGGTTCAAACGAACTGTCGCAGTGCTGTTGCTGTATTTTATTCTAGATGCCTTCAAAACCTGCCTCAGGTTACAATCAGTGATGTACATCAGCTTGTAGAAGCAGAAACTGCCAAAGTGTGTGTCAGGATTGTTTTAAATGTGTTTTGAAGGTTTAAAGGTAAAAAGTGTGGCGCGAACTCTGCGAGCTTCATTGTTTCCCTATGTGATTTCCATTGTTATTTGTTAGAGTAATGCTAGGAAGTCAATCCTCGGCTAGCATTATGCTAAGGGAAATCCCATAGAGAAATGGCAAAGCTAGCAGCTATCGCCACACTCTTTACCTTTAAACCTTCAAAACACATTTAATCCTGACACACTATGTGCATGTGAGAGGTTTTAGTAGTTTATAAGAGAGTATGATTGTGCATTTAAGACTGTATGGTAGTATGTGTGTGTGTGTGTGTGTGTGTGTGTGAGAGAGAGAGAGAGAGAGAGAGAGAGAGAGAGAGAGAGAGAGAGAGAGAGAGAGAGAGAGAGAGAGAGAGAGAGAGAGTATGGAAGGGTATATTTATTACAAAGAAAAAATACTGCCTAAACGGCCTCTCATAGATTAAATTTTACCCACAATCCCTGTGTCCGTCTTTTATCTACAACACTCAGCGATCCTTTTACAAAACATTAAGTGTTCTCTAACTTTTTCTGTTTGTGATTCTTTCAGAGTCAAAGATAAGAGACCAGGATCAGGACCTGGATCTGGACCTGCTCCCAGCTGTGTGTCCCTAAAGAGTGAGGACTCTATGGACAAACATGTTGACTTCAAATCTGTCCGTCAGCCTGATGGTCCAAAGTAAAAATCTATCTCAGTGTTTTTATCAGAATTCAAACTTTAGAAAAGTTTGTAGTAAATTTCAGCAGCACTCAAACCTGGAAGATTTTCAGTGTTCATGTTTATCCATCAGAGTTTGTGATTCTGTCAGTGTCAAACATCAGAGACCAGACTCTCCTGGACCTGGACCTGGACCTGGACCCAGCTGTGTGTCCTTTAAGAGTGATCGGTCTATGGGTCATCTTATCGTGTTCAAATCTTCAGAGACTTGTGCTGATGAAAGGTGAGCCTTTCAAAGTGAACTTCCTGTTGTTGAAACATTTGATCCTAACTGTGGTTGGTGTTTTCTCTGTGAAGCTGAACATGTTTCAGTCTTTGTGTTTCTATCAGGATCCAACAGCAGGAAACAGGACTGGAGGCAGAAAGAACTGGACTCAGCATGTATCTTCATGTGTGTCCTGTGTTTGTAGGAGGATCCAGCAGTGTTTCTAGAAGGATCCATTAGATAGAATCTATCAGATGAACACTGTGTGTCATTATATTATAAACACTACATGATCTTCTATTTGTTCCACAGAGTTCAGCAGCAGAGATCAGAGGCTCCCATTGGTCAGTCTGCCCAGCAGCATCAAACACAGCTGGACTCCATATTGATGGTGTGTAAATGTACAAACACACAGCTCCTCCTGACAATCAGAGCACACACTCATTCTGTTTGGATCTTTCTAAATCGTTTCCTGATGACACTGCAAACATCATCTCTGCCTGAATTCTCTTCACACTCAGTGTTTGACTGATTGAATGAAGCCGCACATTTCTGAGCTGCACACACTCAGAGGTCAGAGGTCATGCTGGATGCTGGTCTCACACAGACTCAGACTTTGTGAGCAGAGAGCAGAGTCCACAAACTGAGTCCAGTTTGAGCTTTAAACAACACAAACACTTTGCTTCATGTTAATGACAGCTGCTGCTTTCAGCTTCATTCTAATAAACAAATCACGTCTAAAGTCACTGCAGACTTTTTCTGGATGAAAACACACCAGGAGATTTCTCCAACATGAAGTTCATTTCAGAGAAACTTGATTAGTAGAAGACAGGAGCATCCACAGACTAAGAGGTGAAGCAGCATTGTGATCCAGTCTCCATGCTGGACTCTGCAGACCAGCAGGCTTTCTGTCTGTCACACATGATCTGATGTTACCTTCTACAAGTTCAACCTGACATTTTCTTCTGTTCCAGCTGCTCCAGGAGAACATCATCAGCTTTGTAAAGAGTGAGCTGAAGAAGATCCAGAGAGCTCTGAGTCCAGATTACCCAGAATGCTTTGAGAGTCAGAGGGAGGATGAGGATGAAGAGCAGAGGAGGAGCAGAGAGGCGTTCCTGAAGATCACTCTGCACTTCCTGAGGAGAATGAAGCAGGAGGAGCTGGCTGACTGTCTGCAGAGCAGTAAGAGGATCTGAACACATTTAACATGATGGAAAGAGGAAACATGGGAGAGGTTTACATTTCAAACTCTGCTCTTAATATGATGAACACATCTGTATCACATCTATGAGCTGTGACAAACTGTTCACAACTGATGAGCTGAAGAGATTTCAGAGAGGAGCCAAATCAAATCCATCCTGATGTCTGAAAGTTGAAACTCATCAGACTGATTGTAGCTTCAGCTCATTCATTACATTTCTTTTTTCTTCATTCAGGAACTGATGCTGCAGAGTGCAGACGTAAAGTGAAGTCTGAGCTGAAGGAGAGGTTCCAGTGTGTGTTTGAGGGGATCGCTAGAGCAGGAAACCCAACCCTTCTGAAGCAGATCTACACAGAGCTCTACATCACAGAGGGAGGGACTGGAGAGGTCAATGAGGAACATGAGGTCAGACAGATTGAAGCAGCATCCAGGACACCAGACAGAGCAGAAACAAGCATCAGACAAGAAGACATCTTTAAAGGCCCACCTGGAAGACAGGAACCAATCAGAAGAGTGCTGACAAAGGGAGTGGCTGGCATCGGGAAAACAGTCTTAACACAGAAGTTCACTCTGGACTGGGCTGAAGACAAAACCAACCAGGACATCCAGTTCATATTTCCATTCACCTTCAGAGAGCTGAATGTGCTGAAAGAGAGAAAGTTCAGCTTGGTGGAACTTGTTCATCACTTCTTTCCTCAAACCAAAGAAGCAGGACTCTGCAGCTTTCAGCACTTCCAGGTGGTCTTCATCTTTGACGGTCTGGATGAGTGTCGACTTCCTCTGGACTTCCACAACAATCAGATCCTGACTGATGTTACAGAGTCCACCTCAGTGGATGTGCTGCTGACAAACCTCATCAGGGGGAACCTGCTTCCCTCTGCTCGCCTCTGGATAACCACGCGACCTGCAGCAGCCAATCAGATTCCTCCTGAGTGTGTTGACATGGTGACAGAGGTCAGAGGGTTCACTGACCTTCAGAAGGAGGAGTACTTCAGGAAGAGGTTCAGAAAGCAGAAGAAGAAGGCCAGCACAATCATCTCCCACATCAAGACCTCCCGAAGCCTCCACATCATGTGCCACATCCCGGTCTTCTGCTGGATCACTGCTACAGTTCTGGAGGACCTGCTGAAGACCAGAGAGGGAGGACAGCTGCCCAGGACCCTGACTCAGATGTACATCCAATTCCTGGTGGTTCAGACCAAACTGAAGATCATCAAGTACGATGGAGGAGCTGAGACTGATCCAGTCTGGAGTCCAGAGAGCAGGAAGATGATGGAGTCTCTGGGAAAACTGGCTTTTGATCAGCTGCAGAAAGGAAACCTGATCTTCTATGAATCAGACCTGACAGAGTGTGGCATCAACATCGGAGCAGCCTCTTGGTACTCAGGAGTGTTCACACAGATCTTTAGAGAGGAGGGAGGACTGTACCAGGACAAGGTGTTCTGCTTCATCCATCTGAGCGTTCAGGAGTTTCTGGCTGCTCTTCATGTCCATCTGACCTTCATCAAGTCTGGACTCAACCTGATGGAAGAGAAACAAAGAGCATCCTCTATCTCTAAAGCCTTTCGAGACAAACCTAAACTGAAACGTCTCCATCAGAGTGCTGTGAAAAAGGCCTTACAGAGTCCAAACGGACACCTGGACTTGTTCCTGCGTTTCCTCCTGGGTCTCTCTCTGCAGACCAATCAGAGTCTCCTGAGAGGTCTGCTGATTCAGACAGGAAGTGACTCACAGACCAATCAGGAAACAGTCCAGTTCATCAAGAAGAAGCTCAGTGAGGATGTGTCTGCAGAGAAAAGCATCAACCTGTTCCACTGTCTGAATGAACTGAATGATCGTTCTCTAGAGGAACAGATCCAACAGTCCTTGAGATCAGGACGTCTCTCCACAAATCAACTGTCTCCTGCTCAGTGTTCAGCTCTGGCCTTCATCTTACTGTCATCAGACAAAGATCTGGACCTGTTTGACCTGAGGAAATACTCTGCTTCAGAGCAGGCTCTTCTGAGGCTGCTGCCAGTGATCAAAGCCTCCAACAAAGCTGTGTAGGTGGATAAATGACAGATCAAAAACATATTGTTCATAACATATGAAACATTGAGTCTGTGCTAAACACTTTTTCTTCTTCAGGCTGAGTGGATGTAACTTGTCAGACAGAAGCTGTGAAGCTCTGTCCTCAGTCCTCAGCTCAGAGTCTTGCAGTCTGAGAGAGCTGTACTTGAGTAACAACGACCTGCAGGATTCAGGAGTGAAGCTGCTGTCTGCTGGACTGAAGAGTCCTCACTGTAAACTGGAAACTCTCAGGTCAGGTTTCAGGTTATATGAATGAAAGGATTCCAAACTGGTACCCTTTTGCTCACTGTATTATTTAATTCTCTAACTTCAGACTGTCAGGATGTCTGATCACAGAGAGAGGCTGTACTTCTCTGGCCTCAGCTCTGAGATCAAACCCCTCCCACCTGAGAGAGCTGGACCTGAGCTACAATCATCCAGGAGACTCAGGAGTGAAGCTGCTGTCTGCTGGACTGGAGGATCCACTCTGCAGACTAGACACACTGAGGTATAACCAGAAAACATTCATTTCACAACATAAACATAAAGATCTGGTTTTGTTTAATCCTCTTCAGAGGACTGATTGGACCTGAATCAGGAAACACTCAGACCACCAGAAGATGATAAAATAGAAAAAAAAAAAACTATTTCAACAGAAACCTCCAAATCTGGTCTGTAGAGACCTTCTTGTTTTAGCTCTGACAGCAGTATGGCTCTGAAGGTGGAAATGTCAGTCAGTCAAACACTTAAAACTCAAACTTTCTGAGCAGCTACTGAGAGTTGAGATAATAGACGCTCAAACTGAGGTCACCACAAAAACTGCCCCCTCTGGTGGCTGGCTGCAGTACAGGACAAAAACGCTACCTCTCTATTCATTCCAGATGGGCTGTAATCAAACTTTACAAAATGATTACACCTCGTAGAAATGTTTCTCACATCTGTATGCTGTGGTGATATTTAGATATTATTGGGCTGCATTGTGTTCAGGTCCTCTTTTTTCTGTAATGTTTCTTTTTCATTAGTTATCTGAGGTTAAAAACTCATTTAGCGATGATTGACAGTTGCCATTCTTATGGAATTTTTCAGGAATAATAAAATACATCGGGGAGGACAGTTAAGAAGAGAGTAGATGGTCTGAAGAAAAAAAGTAAATTTTTTGGTCTCCCATTTCCACTCAGATTTTTCCAAAGTTCCTCATAAGTCTCTACTGCGCAGACTCTGGCTGCACAATGGCGACCAATGGCGGCTCCCATGACAGGTTTTTTGGCTTCAAAACTGTACAATGGTAAAAGGCAGAGCCACGCTGTCCGTTCTATATACAATTT
This sequence comes from Labroides dimidiatus, assembly GCA_030710495.1. NCBI lineage: Eukaryota > Metazoa > Chordata > Actinopteri > Labriformes > Labridae > Labroides > Labroides dimidiatus. The sequence goes on from CM061147.1 coordinate 4,207,136, forward strand.
ATGGTTGAGATTCTCTGATTGTTTCTGTCACACTATCAGCACTTCAACTCTCTCGGAGACAGATTTAGGATGCTCTCTCTCTATCTCTAACAGTCTCTCTCTCTCTCTCTCTGTCTCTCTCTCTCTTTTTCTCTCTCTCTCACTCTCTCTGAGTGGATGGTGAGTGAGTTGAAGGAGTGTGGCAGCATGAGCTTCAGTGTGAGTGAGTTTAAAAGTTTTTTTCAATGTTTGTGTGTTATTTCTTTCCTTTTTCCATCTAGTGCTAAGTGTCATTGTGTTTAGGTGTTTGTGAGTGTGTGTACCTGTTCTGCTGGGCAGCATGCCTGCATACAGGTAGAAATGGATTTTGAGAAGTTGACATGCCGACATACAGTGAAGTTGGTGCTGGCAGTCAGCTGCTCGATTGAGGAGACTAGTTCGGCAGTTGGAGAGATGGGGGTTATGACAGCGTGAAGTCTGCCTCACACGTGAAGGGGTCATTGTTTTTTTTTTTTTTTGGATGGCACAGCTTAAGTGAATGATGTGGTTGAAGAAGGAGTGATTATTAAGGACACCTTCACTCCTGTTCTCCCCCTGAGCATTCCGGCTAAAGTCACCTTCTCTAATGCTCCCCAGTTCATTAAAAATGAAGTGTTGGTTAAAGAGCTGTGAAGGTATGGGCAGGTAGTTCCCCAGTTAAAATGGTGTCTCTAGGATGCCAGTCCCCCTTGCTCAAACATGTTGTTTGTCACAGAAGACAACTACATATGGTGTTGAAAAACATTTCGGCTGATCTCAATTTGTCATTTAATTTCAAAGTTGATGATTTTAATTACATGGTGTTTGCTACATCAGAGACCATGAAGTGTTTTGGATGTGGTGCAGAGGGACATTTAATCCACACTTGCCCAGAAAAAATGTTTGCCCAGGGAAATGCTCAGGCAGAACCATGGCCATGGGCCGGTGGGACTGGGTGATGCTGCTGCCACCCCGGAGCTCAGCAGACTTGCCGCCTCAGGGCGCAGTGTAGCTGAGGTGGCTGTAACTGGTCCTAGCGGAGTTCTTGCAGATGCTGCTGCTGGACCTCAGGAAGGTAAGGTGTATGATGTGGAAGAGTTGTCAGTGGTCAGTGATGAGGGCCAGGTAAAGAACAGTAATCAGGGAGACAAAGATAACTGTACAGCAAACCCAGGTTTAGACAGAAACCACCAAGAGCCTCACAGTGCCTCCTCACACAGACTGAGACAGCTTTTAGAAACACACGAGCTGCTGGACATGTGGAGGATTTACACACACACACACACACACACACACACACACACACACACACACACACACACACACACACACACACACACACACACACACACACATACACACAGAGTACACATCGAAAGACAATGTTTTATCTCTGGTTAGGTTAGATTGTTTTTATTGTTTTAAGCACAACATGAGTGTTTTTAAAGAGTGTCATATTGTTCCTGCTCCATCTCAGTTTTTTTTTTTTTTTTGGTCTGGAGGGGAAAAAAAGGCGACAGAAGATCTTTCATTCTGTGTGATCCATTATTGGACAATCTGTCTCAGATTCTGCTGGGATCAGAAAACATGCAGCTGGTTTTTATCAGATCTGTACAAGAATGAGTTCGTTGACCATCAAGAAGTGTTTGAGTCCTTCTATACCGGTCTTCCTCAGGTCAGCACTGACGACAAAAAAAAAGCTTGAGGACCAGCTGTCTCTGTCTGAACTCTACTCTGCTGTCATGAGCCTGCAGAATGGAAAAGCTCCAGGTCTTGGTGGACTTCCTGTTGAATTTTATAAAGTGTTTTGGAGTGTGCTGGGAGAGGATCGCCAGGAGGTTCTCAGAGACAGGTTGGAGAGGGGCCGTCTGCCTCTGAGCTGCAGGAGAGCAGTCATCACTCTGCTGTCAGAGATCTAAAAACTGGAGACCAGTGTCTTTACTGTGTATGAACTACAAAATCCTGTCTGAGGTCCTGGCAGCTGGACTAAGGCTGGTGATGAGGTCAATCATCCACACAGACCAGACCTACTGTGTGCCCGTAGGCTCATTAGTGAGAACATCACTCTCATTCAGCTGTTTTGGAAGTCTCTGGTTCACTGGCTGTAGACACTGGTGGATGAAAAATATTGATGTTTAAAAAGAGACTGTGAATTTGTTTGGGTGGATATCTTCTGCCAAAGTAAACTGGATGAAAAGTGAAGCAGTGATGGTGGGAGAGAGGCTGAGGGGTCGGCTCAGTCTGCCTGGAGACCTCTTTTGGATAACAGGTCTTAATTTGGGAGTGTTCTTGGGGAGTCAAATGTTTGAGAATAAAAACAGTTAGGGTGTGTTAGAGAAAATAAAAGGACGGCTTGACAAATGGAAGTGGCTGCTGTGCAAAATGTCTCTTCAGGGTCAAGTTGTGGCAAATAATTTTGCTTCTTCCATCCTGTGGCTCAGACTGGCCTGTGTCGACCCTCTGTTCTTTCTCCTCTGCAACATCCAGAGGTATGTTGCAGAGGAGTTTCACAGCAGTATGGTGTATTGGAGCTGAGCTTGTTTTTTTTTTTTAATGGATCTAAAGAAGGTGAACTTTTACACTGTCAGTGGATTTTATCAAAGTGTTTTTAAAATGCGAACTCTGGTGAACAGGCAGAGACAGGGACACTCCTGCTCTTTGTACTGGCTGCTTAGAGAGCTTGTACTGTTTGGAGGACGTTTTAATTTTATGAACTAGGCTGGACCGAGCCTGTCCGCAATGTTCTGCACTGCTAAGATTTCCACTCTGGAGCAGGTGGTGGATCTGACTGGACCTCAGCTGGACTGTCCCAATGGTCTGGCTGCTTGTCTGGGGGTGAGGTCGACCAGAATTTTTGATCAGTTGCTGAATCATTGGAGACAGCGGCTGACAGGATGTGAGATGGCTATGATGTTGGACGATGGAGACGGCTCCTTGCTGCTCGATCAAACTGACCCATTTCCTGAGCTCTCTCTGTCTGCAGACCTTAAGGACTGTTCTGGTCCTTTACTGGCCAACGCTGCATTCTGCTCTTTAAGTGATGCTACAGGAAAGACACTTTATAAACTGATTGTAAAAACTTTGAACAAAAGACGAATGCATGCAGTGATACCCCCTGGAGGACCTATTTTGGGCTAGGTCTTGAGTTTAAACCCTCCTGGAGGTCTTTGTACAACCCCCCTTGTGTAAGAGACGTGCAGACCTCCAGTGAAGAATCCTGCATGGAATCATTGCTGTAAACTCTTTGATCTCTGTTCTTAATGTGAATGTTGTTGATCAGTGTTCTTTCTGCGTGCTCAGGGAGACGGTTTTTCACTGTTTTTTAGAGTGCAGTCAGCTGAAACCTCTGTTTGATCTTCTAGAGAGGGTTTTTAGTGGTTTAAAGAGGTTTTTACTAAACAGGTTTTTATTTGGGGTTTTAAGTACACTTGACAACAGAAACACAAATGCCGGCTGATAGACTTTGTCTTTGGTCAGGCTAAGACGGCCGTGTACATGAGCAGGAGGAGGAAGGTGGAGAAGTCTGGAGATGCTGTTGATGTGAAGCTGCTGTTTGTAAAACTTTCAAAATCCAGGTTGTTTTTGGACTTCAGTTTTTACAGAGCAAATCAGGATCTGGAGACTTTCCAGTCAGTGTGGGATTATGAAAGTGTGCTGTGCTCTGTAGAACACTATCAGTTAGTTTATGGACATGTGCTGATGTGAATTTGTTTATTTTTGGTTTGTATGTTTTTGTTTGAACAGTGGGTAGACTGGTAAATAAAGGTCTTTTTAAAAATCAAATCTCTCTCTCTCTCTCTCTCTCTCTCTCTCTCTCTCTGTGTGTGTCTGTCTGTCTGTCTGTCTCTCTCTAAATGTCACTAAATGATCATCTTTTATCATTTATTTTTGTCAGCTGATTGATCAGGTAACCTCCAGCTGTCCTGTCTTCTTAAAGTGACATTAATACACATCTGATTTCTGACAGTTTTTACATTTAGAGAGAATTCTGAGGCAGACTGAAGCAGCTTTTCTCTCAACATTTAGAGTAAAGGTTGTGAATGAAGATACATGAGGACTCTCATTAATGTTCACACCATACATCTCTGTAAAATGTTCTCTGATATTTCATGTTGTTGTTGTGAAAAATGTCTTCATGTAACACACTCTCCTGTGTGCAGACTACAGCATCACTTCACTTCTTTGATGGTTTTGTTCTCCACAGAAAAAGTCTCATCTGACTGTTCATCCACTGATGTTGTGAGTGAACATAAAGAAGGCAGATGTTACATGGTCAGAACATCAGAATGATTGAAAACATGTAGAAACACACAGACCTAATCTCTAGGAGACAGTGTTGTCTGATCAAATGAATCTGATCAAATACTATAGAAACTCATTTTTCCTCCTGACACACAAAAAGAGCGGACTACTTTAAAGAGACAGAACAAAGGTAGAGCAGGAATTGGCATTACTCATTTCAAAGAGGACATGAGAAGCATAATGTGGACTTTATGGATCCACAGAGCAACAGGCAGCCTTTGCTTTTTGACTCTTTTTGTTCTTCTTTTTCTCCGAGGATCTCAACACTGTCAGAAAAAGTGAGAGTGTGATGGAGATGGTTGGCTCAGATGAGTTTCAGCCTGTTTCTCTGTCACAGTGACAAACTGAGGATCAGTGCTTCATGTTGAACAGCAGTTAGGACTCATGTTGGACAGAAAATCATTCTGACTGTGTTTCTTCCTCCAGGGTGGACCATTGTGGACAGCAGAGGTTAAAACCTGGTGTGAAGAAGTGTAAGTGTGGAATCAGTTTGACTCCTGATGAGCAAACAGCAGACTGTCAGCTAACAAAGAATAAAGCCTTCAGGTGTGTCTGATGATAAACTGCTGCTGTGTTGTGTCTTTTTCTCTCCATCAGATTTCTGTGAACTCACTCTGGACTCAAACACAGCAAACAGAAACATCAGACTGTCTGAAAACAACAAGAGAGTGACAAATGTGAGAGAGGTTCAGTCATATCATCGTCATCCAGACAGATTTGACAGCTGGCCCCAGCTGCTGTGTAGAGATGGTCTGACTGGTCGCTGTTACTGGGAGGTCGAATGGAGCAGATCGGTTCATATATCAGTGAGTTACAGAGGAATCAGAAGGAAAGGAGTCAGTGATGACTGTAGGTTTGGATCTAATGATCAGTCCTGGAGTCTGATCCACTCTAATAAAGGTTACTCTGTCCGTCACGATAACAGAGAAACAGTCCTCCCTCTCTCCTCGTCCTCTCACTCTGACAGAGTAGCAGTGTATGTGGACTGTTCTGCTGGCACTCTGTCCTTCTACAGAGTCTCCTCTGACACACTGATCCACCTCCACACCTTCAGAACCACCTTCACTGAACCTCTCTATCCTGGGTTTGGGTTTGGGTTGTTGTACTATGATTCCTCAGTGCGCCTGTGTTCTGTGTAGGAGGGAGAGTCTCCTCCTCTCTACACAAAGACTACAAACACAAACAGCTGTTGAAGAACAGTTTACCCTCTGCTCTAACACACACAAACTTCATCTGATTCTTTGACTCTTTCTATCCTGTCTCATCAGTATGAATGTCTGTTATCAAAGAGCAGGACTCAATGGAAAACTGGCTCACTGAACTGGACTGATTTACATCTCTACAGTGAAAAAATACGGCCTCATTCAGACTGTTTTTCTTCAATGTGTTGATGAGAAAGTTTGTCAGAGACGTCTGAGTCTGATTCATGAAACTGTTCTTCACCTGCAGAGTTGTTCTCACCTGTGTTTAAACTGATGAATGCCATGTCCTCATGAGACTGAGACAAAAAGAGCTGGAGCTAAATGAACGGCTCTCACTGGGTGATTTGAAGCTGATGTAGAACAATCTAGAAGCAGAGACATGGGGCTGCAGGTGTTCTGCTGCAGGTTCTTATGATTTTGGTTGATTTGGACGAACACTTCCTGTTTGATTCTGTTATGTGATGTGTTTAAATGCTTCATATATGTTTATTTTTGAATATTTTTTACACTCTGTTTCATAATAAAGTAATAATAAATAGTTTGATTTTTAAGTTAAAGTCTAAAGATGATCTCTGATTCCAGAAGTAGGGCCCTGACCTCCAAAGGGGGGTCAGGATAACCCAGAGATGATGATCTGGTTTCAGAGTGAATCCAATGTGATGGTGAATGTATTTGTAAAGCTGTAGCTTTAACTTGCTCCATGTTAAAGTGTTCACTCAGTGCATTTTGGTTAAATGTCAACATTTGCTTTTACAGGTTGGAACAAACATTGCATCGTTCAGATTAAAGTTGAATATATTTGATCAAACATGTAGAGATGAACTCTCTCTGAATAAACCATCTGGACTTCAAATGATTTCATGTTGATCTTTAATAATATAAATGTGAGTTTTATTCAGCAGTTATTTATCATGAGGGTAAACAATGTGTTTGATTCACTGCTCATTCATTTACTAATACCAGGCATTTTTCATAGTCACCAAGTCACATATAGAGTGTGTTATCTGTAATTATTACACTGAGAGTTTTATGGAGTAGCCATGTTTCATTTGAATATGTTTATGTGAAACTCCCACAATAACCACACCCAGGTTAACTTTAAAAACAGGAAGCACTGAGGGGCTGTTAGCCAGCATGAATTTGTTTTTCTTCTGGTGATGAATGACAGCTCAAGCAGCAGAAACACTTGAATAAAGAGAAGAGGTCTTTGACTATGAGTCATTCCAGAATTTGAGGACAATTTAGGCATCAAGAGCTTAAAAAAATCTGCTCTTTATTTTTTTTATTCTCTTTTATGATTCAAGAAAAACAGATTTGCAATAAGATATCAGATAATGTGATTGGTCCAACTCGGGCGTCAAAGGTTGACTTTGTATGAGACGTTTTATTTGTAGTGTGCTATGCTTAGCCCAACCCTGTTATGAATACTCAGGAAAATATTAGTGCTAGTATAAAGGCATGGTAATACCAGTCCAGCATCCTTACAGAACTACACAGACTCATGATAATGTTCTTCCTGTTGGATGTTTTAAAATACAGACTTGGTTTAGGTCTAAACTTCACAGCTGTGAGTGTTGTTTGTTTTCTTATTCAGGCCTAAAACAATCAGCCTATACAAAGTTCAAATATGTGGAAATATGTTCAGCATCCTGACTGTCTGCATCTCCATCATCCTCAGCTCCTGTGTCTCTGTTGTCCTCTGGCAGCTGCTCATCATCGCTGGAGATGAAGGGACTTTCCTGGACTATCCTGCAGGCTTTCTAATTCTTCACTGTGTTTGTGGTTTACAGAATATGAAGATTGTAACTCACACAAACTACAGATCATCTAAAGGTGTTTGTTTATAAATAAATAGCCTTCAAATATTACAAACGTACACTGATTTCCAACTAAAACAGTCTCAAGAAAAGGTGAAGCGTTACGTGACTTGTTTCGGAAATATACTTGGTGTTTCCTGATGTCTCCTTCAGTGGAGACATGGTCATACTTTACTGCTGGTTTGAAACAAAATGTTCAAAATGTTTCTTAGATGTTTCTGTACATCATCATATTGTTTTAACCTCTAGAGTTCTTTTGGAACAGAAGGATTAACAGGATATTCCAACAGGGGTCCACAGGTGTGGCTGTCTGTCGCTCATCTTGGAGTCAGAGAAAATTTACTTGCAGTTACACCAACTGACCACTGAATGAAGCTCAAAGGAGAGGAGCAGCAGAGAGCACTACAGAGGATGATCTACAGTTCAACCATAGAGATCATTAATTTTAGGAGAAAATGGCTTTTAAATAGCTGAACACAGCAGTCACCACTATGCACCAGGGAGTTCATTTCAGTATTGATTTCAAAAATATTTGTTAACATACATTACAAATAAAGTCACTCAAACCATTAAAAAGATAAAAGGTCAAACTCTCATGAGTTTAAAACCCCAACTCCAATTAAGTTTGGACATTGTGTGAAACATAAATAAAAACAGAATACACTGATTTTCAAAGCCTGCAACACATTCCTAAAAAGCTGGGACAGGGTAATGTTTCCCACGTTTTCAATGGGAGACAGGTCTGGACTGCAGGCAGGCCAGTCTAGTACCTGCACTCTTTTACTATGAAGCCACGCTGTTGTAACAGGTGCAGAATGTGTCTTGTCATTGTCTTGCTGAAATAAGCAGGGACGTCCCTGAAAAAGACGTGGCTTGGATGGCAGCATATGTTGCTCCAAAACCTGTATGTACCTTTCAGCATTAATGGAGCCTTCACAGATGGTCAAGTTAGCCATGCCATGGGCACTAACACACCCCCATACCATCACAGATGCTGGCTTTGAGACTTTGACCTGAGAACAATCCAGATTGTCCTTTTCCTCTTTGGCCTGGAGGACACCACGTCCATGATTTCCAAAAACAATTTGAAATGTGGACTCATCAGACCACAGCACACTTTTCCACTTTGTGTCAGTCCATCTCAGATGAGCTCGGGTCCAGAGAAGCCGGCGGTGTTTCTGGGTGTTGTTGATATATGTCTTTGTCTTTGCATGGTAGAGTTTGAACTTGCACTTGTAGATGTAGTGATGAACTGTGTTAACTGACAATGGTTTTCTGAAGTCTTCCTGAGCCCACGTGGTAACATCCTTTACACAATGATGTTGGTTTTTAATGCAGTGCTGCCTGAGAGGTCAAAGGTCACGGGCATTCAGTGTTGGTTTTCAGCCTTGCTGCTTACGTGCAGAGATTTCTCCAGATTCTCTGAATCTTTTGATGATATTATGGACTGTAGATGATGAAATACATCAATTCTTTGCTATATTTGTCTGAAACTTGTGAACCACTGAGCCTTTCAGGGATGCTCCTTTTATACCAATCATGACACTCACCTGTTTCCAATGAATCTGTTCACCTGTGGAATGTTCCAAACAGGTGTTTTTGGAGCATTCTTTAACTTTCCCAGTCTTTTGTTGACCCTGTCCCAACTTTTCTGTAATGTGCTGCAGGCATCAAACTCAAAATGAGTGAATATTTGCAGAAAACAATAAAGTTTAGCAGTTTGAACAATAAATATCTTGTCTTTGTAGTGTATTCAATTGAATTTAGGATAAACAGGATTTACAAATCCTTGTATTCTGTTGTATTTACATTTAACATAACGTTCCAATTTTATTGGAATTGTGGTTGCATATAAAAATGTTTTCGATTATTTTAATAAAAAGTAACATGATTAAAAAGATTGATTAATTTTGATCTGAGCTCATAACATAAATATAACAAATAAATACTAAATTAATACATTCCATGTGTTGATTCTGCTGCTTTCTCTTAATATAGCTTTAAACAATAGTTAACAGTAAATGTGCAGCATATTTCCATCAACAGGATGAGCAGGAATATTTTAACATGTCAAATAGACCACAAACTAGATCCGAGCAAATATTCAAAAGGCAAACATGAAAAATAGTCAGTGTTACAGTAGACCAACAGACAGGTTTAATTTCTTCATGCTGGTCAGAGTAATTCTGTAACTCTGTGGCTGCTATGGTCATGTGGTGTGAAATTCTCTAGAAGAGGATGTTAGGATCAGCACATCAGATCATCTAACAGAAATAAACAGTTTCCCCTCACTCTACATTCATTTCATTCATTCGGTTCGGTTGTGTGGTCACAGTGACGTGCGGTGAGGTTTATGACTGGTGAGGCACCAACTTCACAACAGTCAGATTTACAATCATATGAACCCTACAGTGTAGCCTACTCACCATTTGATTGGCAGCAGTTAACGGGTTATGTTTAAAATCAGCTTTATAGTATACAAAAAAGCACATTTAATTAAAATTAATTAGTCTGTCATCTTTCTCAGCAAAAGCATGTAACAGTTAAATATAGTTGCCACGATTAGCAGAGCCTGTACTTATGTCATTTCCACGAAATGCCAGCTGCTGTTTGGTGAGGAAGCAGGTGGCATTGATGACATCTTTTAAAATCTCTCGGTTCTCTTTTACCTTAGCATTGTGGATGCTGCTGTTGAGTCGCCGCTGTTCATCCAAAGCCAAGTCTATCCTAGACATCCCGGACGTTTTTAGCGCGATCTGGCGTCGGTCTTCCTTTAATTATTACTTACTGCTTCGATTGAAAGTCCAATTTAGAAAATTGTTTAAGTTTAGATATGTAATCCTCCATTTTGAAAGTACGGCCAAATTAGAAGAAAAAATAAACGGATGGCTTCACTTACTAACTGTAGACTGTCACTTGCTGTCACTTCTTCTGTTGTCGCAAAAAGAATCCCTGGGATCACAATGCCCCCTACCATGAGGCAGGAGAACTGCGTGCCTCACTTAGTGGCTTTTCGCAGCCGTTTAATGACCGCTCAGCACAAGAAACTAGTAACACACAAACAGTTGTTGACAAAAAAAAAACACCGTTCATTATAAACATCAGCTATACAATAGAAATTTAGTTCGTATAGCAAAAGTGTTCGAACATTTTAATAGCGACATATAGAGAGACAGCAATACGTTCTCACTGCATAGCATGCCAGCACGGTTAGTCGAGTCATTGCCGGTCATTGCGCAATCTATGGTGAGGCTCAGCAGGCTGCTGCCTCACTCCGCTCAGTAAATGTGAAAATTCAGCGATTTTGAATAAAAACCTAAAACAGGTGAACCTAAATTAAAAAAAATAATACATTTATAGTGTGAATCAGTGGATAAACATAACCATTTAAAATATTTTTTCATTTTACATTTTTTTTCTTTCCAAGATTGACAGGTGAGGCCCTGCCTCACCTGCCTCACCAGACTGCACGTCACTGTGTGGTCATATGATGGTGTGTAAGAGCTCAGTAGAAATCAGATGAAATGTAAGAATGTCTGATATAAATAATCTGAACATGAACAGTTAAAAACAGTTGTTCATGTTGAGTTAATAATCCCATCCAGGTAGTCATTGCATCATTGACACAATGATGCTACCTGGAGGCAATAAAGGGAAAAAAAACAGTCAATTTATGTTCTGGAAAATATGGTAAAGATGTCAAAACAATTCAATTATATGAGAGTATACAAACATATTTAGTTTTCTTATAGATAATAGATTATCCTTTCTAAGTGAAGTGACAGAGATGAGACTCTGTGACTGATCACAGCATCAAGTCTGAAAGTCAGTGAAATGTGATTAAACTGTTAACGTCAATGAGAGATTTGGTGAAAGAAAGAAAGAAAGAAAGAAAGAAAGAAAGAAAGAAAGAAAGAAAGAAAGAAAGAAAGAAAAAAGTAAGAAAGAAAGAAAGAAAGAAAGAAAGAAAGAAAGAAAGAAAGAGAAAAACTTGGAACTAATCTGAACTCGTCTAACAGGGTTTTATTGGTGAGAGTGACACCATGTCTCCATGTCAACATTAATAAAAGAAGACCCTAGATATGAGATAAAAACACTAAATTTGATAAGAAAATTTCTCAAAACTAGACAAATATTTGTCCATGCAGCACAGTTATTTTACTAAACAAGAAATCTTGAAGGGCTGCATGATGATGCAATAGTTAGCTCTGCAGCCTCACAGCAAGAAGGTCAGAAGATCAAACACCGCTTCGCCCAGTGACCTTTCTGTGTGTTTCTCCCCGTGCATGTGTGAGTTCTCTCCGGGTATTTTGGCTTCCTCTCACAGTCCAAAAACATGCTCTTGAGGTCGATTGGTGATTCTAAATTGCCTGTAGGTGTGAGCGTGAGCGTGAAAGCTTGTCTGTCTCTGTGTGTCAGCCCTGTGATTGGCTGGAGACCAGTCCAGGGTGTACCCCGCTTCTCACCCTGAGACAGCTGGGATAGGCTCCAGACACCAGTGACCCTGAACAGGAGAGGAGGTATAAAAGATTAATGAATACTTAAAAGAACTTCCTGAAAGTGATTAATACATTTTCTGCCCTAAGAGCTTTCTTAGCATACAAATTGGTAAGTTCATTTTCATTTATCCCAACATGTGAAGGTACCCAAACAAATTTAACAGGTACTCTCAAATTCACAATTTTATATAATTCCATACACATCTTCACATAATTTAATGTGATACATACCTCTGTGACTCAAATATTCAAATTTTTCCCAGTATGTTTTTTTTTTAATCCACCGTTCTACACTTATTTTCACCTTTAATTTTAACATAACCTACCTTAATAATAACAGGATAATGATCACTACCAATAGTGGTTTCTTTTTCCACAACCCCTTCTGCTGTATCTACTAAACTCTGTGAAACTAATGTTACCTCCAGTGCAGAGTTCAACTGTGTTCTGTAATTGATTCTAGTTGATGAACCATGATTTAACCAACATTTAACAAATTCTTCATATTCATCAATTTCTCTACTACTATCCCACTGTGATCAGTTTTGTCTCCTCTCCATGATGAAATATGGGCATTAAAATCACCAAACCATGATTCTCAGTTTTCATTTTGACCCTCTATTTCTTCCAATATCTTTAAATCTATTTTTTACAAGGGTTATACAAATTTATAATGAAAGAAATCTTACTCATCTATATGCATACTGTTTCTCACAATACACGGCGCTATTGCGGGTGGCACCAAGGGCCAAATCGTCAAATTTGATGATGAAATGAATTTAAAATGTTCAACTGTCAAAAATAATGAAAGGACCAAACACACACACACACACGCAAACACACACACACACACACACATATATATATATATATATATATATATATATATATATATATATATATATATATATATATATATATATATATATATATATATATATACTGGCCCCATATTCTTCCAAAGCACAAGAGTGCGCTGTTTTATCTCTACACCGCACCTCTCAGTTTGTTGCCGGAAGTAAACCTCACACGGACTTGGAAAAGCATCATAGTTCCGTATGCATGTTAGAGTGGAGACCCATGTGAGAACAACTGATGTCTAAACAGGACAAACACCGCTGATATTCAACACAATCTCTCTCCCTGTGTGCGTGTGTTTGTGTGTATGCCGGGGAAACTCAGCAGCCATGCCGAAAAAAGGCAAAAAAGACACCAAAGTGAAGGGAGCGGAGAAGACAGCCGCTAAAATGGAGAAAAAGGTTTCAAAAAGGTCCAAACGAGATGAGGTAAAGTGTATACAGGAGAAAACTTATACTTCTCGTTAAGTTTGAAATGTATTCATGTATTTCAGCCTTAAAATCAAAATTCCGCTTTATTGGTTATTAATGTTATGAAACACTTCGTTTTAATATCATTTCCCCCCAAAGTTTTCTGCCTGCTAATACCACCTTAAATAATTAACCTTTGAAAGATCTGCTTTCCTTCTACCCTCTCCGCTCCGTCTTTAGGAGGACCTGGAAGCCCTCATTGCTCAGTTTCAGAGTCTGGATGCAAAGAAGACGCAGGTTGTTGAGACAAAATGTTCTCCTCCATCACCAAGGTGAACGATTACAATACTGTCTATTACTTATTTTCATAGGACGTGTTTTATCGGATTACCTGAGAAAATCATCAGCTGTTATGTCATCTTGATCTCTTCTTAGTTTTCATTTTTAAAGTCACTTCCATGATGTGAATTTCTACAAAAACAGGAAAACAAAACACTGACTGGATGTGACATAATACACTGAAAAATGAATTATCAAATTTACTGCTGCTGTTTATTATAATCACCATCTAATCTCTAATCACCAATTTATCTATTCAAGTTACATATATATAATCATTTATATTAAGTCAACAGTATTTATTTTTTTAATTATTTACCCTACCCTTTATCCTACCTTTTATTCGTTTTTAATATCTTACTTTTAATTTTTATTTAACTGCTTTAATCTTTTAGTATTTTATTTTATTTTATTATCTGTTTTATTGCTTTTGTTGTGGTTGATTTAGTTTCTGATCTTCAGTTTAAGGACTCAGTTTTAACCCCACCTACCAGACTTCAGGACTGGTAGGTGGGGTTATTCTCTTGTCACTTTATATTCTATCCTATTATTATTATTATTATTATTATTATTATTATTATTATTATTATTATTATTATTATTATTATTATGAATGCATGTAAAACTCTTTATGTTACTCTTGTATTGTGTTGATTTACTGATTGATCTTCATGTAATAATGATTATAATATTTCACCAGTAGGACTTTTATAGCGTTGTTCTGGGTACACAAAGATTCTTGAAATAGTGTGGAAAAACAGACAAATGTATCTAATACAGAAATACATTACTGACGGCTTTGGAGTGATATCCAGTAATCATCATTGGTTCTTCATTTAATACCTGCCTCACCAGCTCTATTTGCCTAAATAACATGCTACTCACATCCTCCCCGTTCAATCTGAAGTAGCCTGAAAGAAGGACAGATAACTCATCTTGATTGTATCTGAGTTTAGTTTTGAAGTAAGAATAAGTTAAGTATGTTTATGTTTTTCTTATTTATACATTAGACACAGACTGTGAAGGATAGTCCAGTGTATCCAGGTCAATGATGGTAGAAGCAATGCAGCACCTTTCCTTATCATTTGGAGAATTCAAACAGCTCTTATCATGTCTGACTCATGAACACTTCTGGCTGGTTTCCCTCTGTTGGGAGGGCGTCTTCAGACTGACCTTGGTGGGTTTTAACTTCCTTTTCTTAATTTACCACCTCTTGTATCACCAGAGCACATTAAAATAAAGTTTTATGCTTCACAGACTTCATTTCAGAAGATATATTGTACCACAGCCTCAGTTTTCTCTACACAATTGGTCTCAATTGGCCCCTTAGACCATCTGACCCCTGACCCAGTCTCATCTGAGACGCTTTAAAAGCTGCTGAAACATTCCCAAAATGCAATCAGTGAAAACAGGCTTCTTATCAGAGTTTAACTTTTGAAGCGATACCTGTATTATTACAAGAACTGTGCAACGTGTGTGAATATATAGAAGGTTGTTTTAGTCAAGGGTGTCTTTCCATGTTTTTCAGACTAAGTGCATCACTCTCCACCCACCCTGAGAAAGATGAGCTCATCTTGTTTGGAGGGGAATTCTACAATGGGAAGAAGGTCTCAAAAATACAAAAAAAACAAACAGTTTTCTTAACTCGTGATTTATGAAAACTTTTCATCATGGATGCAGCTTTTTGTAATTTTGTTTTGTTTGACTGTAGAAAGTGTTTGTTGGGTTCATTGACTTGATTTCTCACGCTTATTATCTGTTCATGTGACAGCAGAGTTTTCACTGGATAATCAGTCTCTTAAAGTCCTTCTCTGTTTTTTTTTCTTTGCAGACGTATCTTTACAATGATCTGTTTTTCTACAACATCAAGAAGAAAAGCTGGGTGAAATCAGAGATTCCCAACCCTCCTCCGCCACGCTGCTCTCATCAGGTACTTCTAAAAAGACTTTTAGTGCACACACCCACACAGAAACATACACTCACTGCCCTCTTTATCAGGTCCACCTAGCTAGTACCTGTCTGAACCCTCTTTTTCCTTCAGACCTGTCTTTATTTTTGGTGACATAGCAACAAGCTACTGGAAACCTTCCTCAGAAATTTTGCTCCATGTTGTCATGACACTATCACGCAGCTGCTGCATATTTGGGGCTGAACATCCATGGGTGCGTCTCAAAGTGTTAAACTGCACTCTCCTCTCTCCTCTCCTCTTTCTGAGGGGCCATATTGAAGGACGCTCAAAGCGATAATTGTGCTCAGAGGAGGGAGGAGGAAGGAGACTGATTGGAGGAGCAATGAGTGAGGAAACACGAAAGCAGCCTTCACGGAAGTCTTTTCACCCATATGGGAAATCACTCACTGATTGGCTAAAACTTCTTTGAAACTTTGCAACACCAGAGTTTAATGAGAGCGAAGAGTCAGTACCCAGAGGATGGATCTGAAACAGGTCATAAAGATGGGATTATAAAAAGCGTTTAATGAATTTAAAATAGGAATGGACATTTCAAGCAGAAGTGATATTCCATTTTCGCTGGTAACTATTAGAAAATTATTCAAAGGAACTATTATTCCCCATGTAAATGCTGCTAAGTGATTGGCTGATTAGATATTTGACTTACGAACAGGTGAACAGGTGAACCTGATGAAGTGTTTGGTGAGTGTATGTCTCTCAGAGGGAAATAGATCAGTGGTTTGTCTTCACTATTTGAACACCCTGTAAAGTCATGAGTATCATTAAAATTTAATCACTGCTGCTGTCTTCTTTCGTTCCTCTCGTCTCTTTCTGTTTTTCCTCTCTCCTAAGGCAGCGGTGGTTCCCCAGGGTGGGGGTCAGCTCTGGGTGTTTGGAGGGGAGTTTGCCTCTCCCAACGGGGAACAGTTTTACCACTACAAGGACCTATGGGTGCTGCACCTTGCGACACACACCTGGGAGAACATTAAGTATGTTCATTAGATCATAGGAAAAATTTAATGATGAAAAGGAGGATGGACTGGAAGTCTATGTTTATTACTTTAAGAGGGACTTTCACTTTATTTAGAATCCTAGAATCTAAATTCATTGATCACTGAATTGTTAAGTAAGCGTATTGACAGGATCGCAGCTTAAATGAGTTCTTTGTATTTGTAATTACAGTCAATTAGAAATCATTGGTAGGACTAAGTTTTTTGTGTTTACAGGGCACCTGGTGGTCCATCAGGTCGCAGCGGCCACAGGATGGTCCTTTGCAAGAATCAGCTGCTGGTTTTTGGAGGATTCCATGAGAGCACCAGGTAAAGGCTCTGCTGGAAGGCAGCAGGTCTGACTGCTTTGTGACCTGTGCCTCTTTGATATCCTGCAAACTACAACTGTTTCCAAAAGCTCAGACTAAAATGATGATAACAGCAGGTTTTAATGTTTACAACACTTCTACTTTTTTTGTTTTGTATTTTTTATGAACGCCGTATTCTCAAATTGAATTTAATTTCAGCAGTTGTTGTTGTGTTTCTCTGTGTTGGAGATCGACAACAGCATAGCAACTGAGGCAGAGACATAAAGCTGATGTTTGGCAGCGTTAAAGAGAGTCAGAAAAACCACGTCTGCAGCCGTCGGCAGCATTGATGTAACAAACCAAACTACAGCAGAGTTTTAAACATTTAATTTACACATTTTTTGTTTATACTTCAATTAATAAATCCATCATATTCTACAATTAGAAGACCAAATATTACTAATTATTTCCGTTCAGATCCAAAAACATGGAAAGATCGCTACTAAAGAAGTGCGGCAGCTCTGAAAGAAGCTGCAGACAGATTCCTTCCTGAACCTGAACCTAAACTTGTGACAGACTGAGGAGTTAGTGGAGTGCTGCATCAGTTTCAGGCATAGATGACAGAGGGTCAGATGAACCTGCGTGTAGATAAAACGTTTTCAATATGCAGGACTGCAAACTGGTTAACCTACAAACAGACTTCATGAACTTAATTTTTGCTCATTTTGTGTCTTTGCAAAGAGGAGCATCGCTTGTGTGCAGTTAAGCACAGACAGACTGGAGTTTAATCATCAATTGAGCTGATTGGTTTCGATCCCACGTAATTGAATGTCGTGTGTTATTAAATAGTCACCTTTCCACACACAGTTCAGGTTAATATGATGAAACTGTTTGGAGTCAAACAGTAATCTTCGTGGTAAATCCTGTGATCAATACGGCTTCCTTAAACAACAGATCCACGCTAAAAGTTTCATCCAGCGTCCTCTGAATAATCTCTTTCTGTGGACATGAGAGTGTTTTTAATCACTGCAAACAGACTCTCTGGATTTCAAAATAAATCAATGAAGGAAACACGTTTTTTATACGGAAAAATCAGCTGACAGTCCACGTTGCTCTTTCATAAGCGATCTGTTTTACAGAGATTATCTATTAAAGCAAGTTTGTTCTTACCACTGTAACTTACTAAATGCTAAAAAAATTAGATGTAAGATGAGCTCAGACTCTCAACTCAACTGGGTGAGCAAATGGTCCAACAGTTTAAAAACAATGGTTCCCTACCTACAATTGCAAAGAATTGATGGATTTGATCATCTACAGTCCATAATATCATCAAAAGATTCAGAGAATCTGGAGAAATCTTTGTACTTAAGCAGCAAGGCGGTGTACAAAGTGTGCTGCATTATTGAAGGATGCACAGTGACATCACCTGCTGCCAGATGAGCTTTGGAGGTAGTTTGTGGCTTCTTTTTGACCTCTCTCACCATCGTTCACCATCATTTGCCTCTCTGATATTTTAGTTTTGGCCTGCTGCTTCTAGCCTTAACAAGAGCTGAGCCTAAAGCCTCACAGTGGACACTGACCACTGAAATCCCTGGGATAGCTTTTGGTTGCCTTCCTCTGAATCATAATGCTCAACAGTCTTTTTCTGCTCATTTGAGAGTCGTTTAAGGCCTCTTAAAGAGAAAAACAACTTGAAACTGGCCACCTTAGATACCTTTACTCATGATTGGATGCACCACTCCATGACATTTTTTTTTTCTTTTTAAACAAACATAAGAAAACAGTACAGCTCAAAGATAACAAACAGTGGGTCATCAGTACATCTTTATGTTACAGGCATTAAAAATACAGTTCATTAAGCGTTCAGTGTTATGTACACAAACCATTTTTCACAGTATTGCAAAAAACTTTCTGCTCTTAGATAAAGTGAGGAAGTCATTCTTTCCATATTTTCAATTTCAGACACAATATCAATCCAGTCTGTCTTTGTTGGAGAACTGAGTTGCAGCCATTTTTGTGTTACATCCTTTTTACTAGCTGCTAATAAGATCTTTAATAGATACTTATCCTTCTTTGAAAGGTGGGCAGCAATGTTACCAAGATAGATTGTGGAGAATATGGATGCATTGAAAATTTTTGTCCAAAAACGGTCCTAAAATACATTTGCGGTTTTCAGCCGATAGACTTATATCACCGAAACAACACAGCCGAAACAGCATGTTGTGGTGATGCAAGCAAAAATCGCAGCCAGCATGCTCTTGTTTGGATAAGGGCCATCATATGTGATGCGCACACAAGAAATGATCCAGGCTGAGATGACTGCAGAGAACCCACATAGAGGGGGACACAGAGAGCGCAAACACCACCCACAATCTTAAATAACTGTAGTCTATACTTTCATGTTCTTAAATATAAATCTAGTTCAAATAAAATGCAGCATATAATTAAAGCCACAAGCAGCGATAAGCGGGCCCTCGCCCACGTGTGCCAGTCAGGGCGTGTTACTGCCGCCACATGTGTAGCAAGATCTGCACGTGCACAGGTGTATATGAGTCTAGAGAGGGATTGTGATTGTGTTATACCTCAAACAGATTGGACAATATATGTTAAAGATAATGGCATTAATTTTCTTGATCGTGTGTGAAATTTGAATCAGATTGGAGGTTGAATGAAGGAGCTACAATGAGTTCCTGGTTCATGACCAGGTATCAGAGTTTGATGCGTCACCATGGACACACTGTTTAACTACAGGACATGACCTGATCAGTGATGCTTCATGAGGGCCTGAAAGACATTATAGAGCAGAGTAGCAAGAAATAATAAAAAAAAATGGAGGAGTTTTTAATCAGAGTAAAACATATGACTTCCTGTTGACAACGGGGGCGCTGTACTTAAAGGTGAAAAAATTCATATGGATGCATTCAGACTGAGATACTGAACATGTGTGCATTTTCGCCCAGATCCAACATTGTACATATGATGTGTAAGGGTTTTCATTTTTCAGAAAAAAAATTGTCAACTTTGGCGACCTCCCCCAGCCACGCCCATTGAGATATAAAAATTCTTTTGATAAGTTTTAATCAGCAATGTGTCTCGGAGATACACAAAATTTTTCAAAATGATTGGTTAAAAACTCTGGGAATGTTTAACACTAATTTTCGAACTTCCAGTTCAGAATTCCGGATAGTGGAAAGAGACTTTTTTTTTTGTCTGGGCATGATGGTTATGTACAGTGAAAATCAGACCTGTAGCTCAAACCAGCTGGCATGGCCGATTTTTCAGTGGCTAAGGAGCTGTGGAGCATGTATCAGCACGAAAACACTGCAGTTATAAAATTTCTTGCGGGGTTGAATTTTGTGGTTGAGTGTGTTCAGATTTATCTCAAGCAGAAGGTACACAATTTGGGGTTAAAAAGTCAGGAAAAAAATTATAATCTTGGGCCCTAAAAATATCTGAGCTGGGGCATCTTGATTGATGGCTGCGATCACATGGCTGCACTGATACCGCTGCTTAAGTTCCCTCATTTCAACCTGTATAAACAAACTTGAAGTGAGCATGGAAAAACAAAAAAGAGAGATTTCTTTGCTCGCCTGTTCCCTAGCTGAGACATTTTTATTAGCAGCTATCATCAAAAGGGTAAAAATGATGTGCGGAGAAGAAGAAGATTGTAAACCGTCCAACAAACATGATCAAAAACTAATTCTAGAAAAAAGAAAAACGTCTCTTGGGTCGCTAGGTTGGGAACCACTGGCCTAAAGTCTTGTATCTTGTTTTTTTTTATGTTGTTGTTTTTTTTTTTTTTTTAAACAAACATGTTTTCAATGGTTCACAGATTCATCAGAATCAGTTTATTTCACATTTGAACAGCTACCTTTGTCAACCCTCTTACCTCTTCTGCCTGCAGAGATTTTATCTACTTCAATGACGTCCACTCTTTTTCCTTGGACACCTACTCGTGGTCACGCCTCCATCCACAGGGGCTCCCCCCCTCCCCACGGTCTGCCTGTAAGATCACCTCCATCCTCGATGGCGTTGGTGTCATCATCTATGGCGGATACTCTAAAGTGGTGTGTATGTGAGTGTGTGTCACACCAAGATGACGGGTCGTGATGTGGTCTGTGATGTAATCATGCATGTTTTTTGCTAGAGAGTCAAAAAAGACGTGGAGAAGGGGACCATCCACTCTGACATGTTTCTGCTGAAGCAGGAGGGTAAAGATGGTCAAGGTACAAAGCACAATGTGGATTTGAGCCGGTAGCTAATGTTTGGTATACAAATGTTAAATATTTGTGTTCAACAAACTCATTCTTGACTGTTTCTGTGTCTACCAGAGAAGTGGTCGTGGTCCAGAGTAAACCCTTCAGGCAACAAGCCTCCTCCCCGCTCTGGGTTTTCTTTTGGAGTGGGACCAGCAGGGCGATCAGTGCTGTTCGGTGGTGTTCGTGATGACGAAGAGGAGGAGTCTCTGGAGGGCGATTTCTACAACGACCTCTACCTGTATGATACGATAAAGAACCGCTGGTTCCAAGGCCAGCTCAGGGTAAGCTGCTAAAATCTCTCAAGTGCTGTTAAACAAATCAAAGTGTCTTTAACAGCTTTTCCACACATCCTAGTTTTATTTTGGATTCTTTGATTATTGTATTATACAGTCCCTCCAGGTTCTTGTGGAGTTTTTTTGGGTATTGTTGCAGGCTAAAATTGCTGATTTTGTTGCAGCTTTTCAAAAAAAAAATTGCAAAACTATTTCCCACAATTTTATTTTAATAAATACACAATTCATTTAAAATCAAAGACAACTTGATCCAGTGAGAATTAAACAGTATTGAGTTCAAAGTTAACTGTCACTCAGTGACATCTCTCTCTCTCTCTCTCTCTCTCTCTCTCTCTCTCTCTTCATTTAATATTACACATTCAAAAGTGTATGTAGTACAAAGCTTTTTAAATCACAGAAAAAACCTTCATTAATATATGTACAAACACGCACCCTGTATCCCCTCAACCACCACACTCACACACACTTTGTTTCAGGTAAACTGCATGCAGCCTCCATCACTGTGATCTGTCTCGTATGTTGTCCTTCAGTCGTTCTCTTTGTGTTTTTTGTGTTTTGCAGTAGAAAAATGTTTGTCAACAGATCATTTTCATCTGTGTTTCACCACAATGTTGAAAATCAATTTGGTGCATTTTACTGGGATATGTCTGAAACTTCATTAACAAAGAAGCGAGTTTCATGGGGGACTGACTGCTATGACTGGAGACATTGGAGGGAGTGGGTGAAACTATTATGATTGGTCAAATTTGCAGTGATTGGACGAAGTTGCAAGGTCATTCATGAGGTCTGATTGAATTTGCGCTAATTGTTACAATCTTCTGTGGAAATGGGCTTTCTTTTGACCCCTGTCCTCCACAGCAGTCCATTTCTGGGACATCAGGGCACTAGTGATGGTCTTCTTTGAAACTTTAACATTTCCTGACTCATGAAGTCATGGACTCATGTAGTTTGGTAGTTGTTCTGGGCTATAGAGGTTCACATCCCTCTCTCTCTAGTTATCTTTCTAGAGTCCACTTTGAAGTCTTTGTCTTCCTCTCTCTGTCAGACTTCTTCTGGACTGTCTCTCTCTCTCTCTCTTTGAATTTCTTGATGATTCTTTTCTCTCCACTTCTTGACTCTTGGAAACAAAGCTGTAATAACTTTGTAGCATCTACAGTTCTTTTTAAATTCAAGTCTAAAGTGATTTCTCTATTTTTTGGCCTGATGCGTTCAGATAATAATAATAATAATAATAATAATAATAATAATAATAATAATAATAATAATAATAATAATAATACATTTTATTTATATAGCCCTTTTCAAGGACTCAAAGATGCTTTACAGGGATAAAATTCAGATAAACATCAAATACAGACATGCAAAAAACAAACAAATTCAATACAATCAAGCATAAAACAAATCTAAAGTATAACAGTTAAAATTGCAGATGAAAAGCAAACTTAAAAAGGGTTACGAGTTAAAAGCAGTGTGGAACAGGTGTGTTTTTAATTGTGTCTTGAAGGTGGTGGGATCAGATATGGTACGAATTTGATGTGGAAGTGAGTTCCAAAGGGAGGGGGCAGCAACAGAGAAGGCTCTGTACCCCTAGATCCAGTGACAGCTCCAAGCCTGAGCTAAGCTTTTTATCCACAACCCTCAGTCTGAACTGGATTGATGGATCGATTACAAGCTGTGAGTGTTAAAAAGTTGACTAACTTAACAAGCTTGGATAGTCAACTTCTTCTGTTTTCTGTTCAGGGAAACAAGTCAGAGAAAAAGAAAAGACGAAGGGGGCAGAAGGCGGAGGAAGAAGAAGAAGAAGAAGAAGAGGAGGAGGAGGAGGCAGTGGAGACAGCAGTGAAAGCTCGAGCACCAACAGAGATCATCAGAGAGATCGTCTCAGAGGATGGAACAGTGATGACCATCAAAGAAGTGCTTCCTGGGGCTCAGGAGGAGGAGTGTGGGCATGAGAAAGAGATGAAGGAGGACGATGGCAAGGCTAACACAAGAGCACACATGACAATAAGCTACATTTAGGAAACAGTGGGGACTCTGTGTAGAATGACAACATGTCAAATGTTCAGTATAAGAACAGCAATATTTGTCAAATTTGATTATTCTGAAATTGATGCCAGCAGCCTGTTTCAAAAAGTGGCAACAATAGATGGGATAAGATGTGAGACTAAAAGGAACTGTTTGATAAAGCATCTCATCATTTATAAGAGTTAACAGGTCCAAAACAAAATGTTTTAACCAGACAAGAATGCACGACAGATGAAGTCAAATAAAAAGTTGTAATTATGATGTTAAAATAAAGAAAATGGGGTTTATTCCATGTTGTCTGTCTCCTCAGACTCGGCCTCAGCTCCACTGGTGGAGCCATGTCCAAGGTCCAACGCCATGGCAACAACAAATCAGGGTAAGCTCTTCCTCTATGGGGGGATGTTCGAGGTTGGAGACCGCCAGTTCACTCTCAATGACCTCTACTGCCTTGACCTTCATAAGATGGACCAGTGGGAGGTTCTTGTGGAAATGGACCCAAGTAAGTCCAGACTCTTATGAGGGCTGCATGTGAAGGGGTGGGGCTGTAACTTAAAGACCAATACTTGTATCACATGTATCTGTTCTTTGAACGGTTTACCTCAGCAGTGTTTGGTTGAGCTGGATGAGGACAGGGAAAGTAAAGCGGCATGAAAGAGACGGGTGCAATGTTTTATTTAGATCACTGCTTTTTCTCCCCTCAGAGACCCAGGAGTGGCTGGAAGAGTCTGAGTCAGAGGACGACGAGATGGACGAGGCAAAGGGAGCAGAAGGGGAGGAAGAGTCAGAGGAGGACGAAGAGGAAGGCAAGGATTTCTTCATCTTCCTAATATCTAGATCTTTGTCAGAAGACTTAGCATACATTTAAAACCCTTCAGACACACATGAAAAATGTATAATTAGATAAAAAGCCCTTCAGGGCCTACATTTGATTCATTGACTAATGTTTGGACGCATGTCAGATGTTGATCAACACAAATCTTTATATGTTGCAAATGGTTAAAATTATGGATGTTCAATACCAGGTTTTTGCAGACCAATACCTGTACGAGTTCTCCTTCTTGAGTACTCACCAATACCACTAGTACTTTTGATACATAAAATTTCGATAAACACAATGACAGATCATTTTGAACGAAGACTTTTATTTCTACAAAAAGGCAGCACAGCCACTCTGCCATTAACTCCAAAATAAAACACAAAGAGCTTTCTCTGAATTTAAGATATGTTCATTCATATTGTCTGAACCGAACCCGACGCCCATGCTGATTTGCAGTGGTGTCAAAACCAAGCGGCAACCTCCGGTCTGAAAATATGAGACAACGCAGAAGTGCTAAAGTCTGCTGTTCCTCGAGTGCCCGCTTGAGGCTGGCTCCGCAAGTACCAGAAGTCACAAACACACCAAGCCAAAAAAAGCCATTTTCACAGCCAAAATAAGCCTATTTACAGCCTGGTACAAAGAATGTTTCCTGTCTGAATCACTAATTTCACTAACGGAACGCACTGTACGGCAGTGAATTTTTTTTATAACTCAGCAGATTCGATAATATAAAGATTGTCAGTTCATCCAATCAGAGGCACAGCTCAGATCACGTGACTGTGGAGCGTCCTATGGTTGTTACTGTAGAGACTCACAGCCTGCCTCATTTCCAATATGGCCGCGCCGGCCGTTTTGCTTTAAAAGTCAGTTCCAGAAACAGATGGGTGACGTCGCGGAGACTACGTCCATTAATTTTACAGTCTATGGTCAAAACACAGCAGAATAAAGCTAACTACTGGCAGGGATGACTTACTCAATGTATGTTTTGTTTTGTTTTTTTGCATTGAGTATCGGTGGCTGGCATCGGCAGCCTTCACGAGTACTTGGTACATTGAAATAAGGCCAGTATCAGTCCTCGCCCATCCCTAATTAAACCACAACATCTGATTGACACAGACGTAATTTATTGAAACTGATATATCTTGTGATCTGTTGAATGTTTTTCTTTTAATATTTCATTCTAAACCATTTTGATTTTGACCAAAAATAAGAGAAAATCTACCACCTGACTCATTTTAAAATGTTACAGAACAAAAGTCAGACTGAAAGCCCAAACCTTTAATGGCTGAATTCCATTAAGTATAATGGCCACATGATTCCCATGCATTCATCAAAAGGTACTTTTTAACCACAGGAACGGGGGTCTAAATTTAGTTCTCGGGTAATAGATTTATCCTTGAAAACACCCCTGCCTTGGTGGTAGTACTCACTAAATTTTCAGGAACTTTAAGGGGGTGGGGGCTGCAAGCTAAATGTTTCTGATTGGTGGAGCAGTCACAGTGTTTTTATTTCCCCCTCCCTCCATTCACAGTAAGTTGACCCCCAGCTGTGATGGACTTGGTTTAGTACCTCCTAATCAATGGTCTTCTTTGAGCCTGATAGTGTGAATGTGTCTCTTTCAGCTCCTGGTGTTCCAGTTTAAAGAGTGACCCTGTAAACTAGAGACCTTTAGCTGAATGTGTGGATATCCAGTTTACAGCAGCTGCTCAAACACAGAAATTCTCAGTAATGTATCCCAGTTTAGTTTGATATACGTGTCGTAATCTGTTTGAGAGGGATGCGTCCTGTTGAGAGTCGACAATCAATGGGCTCCTTTATTTTTTTAAAATAAAATTTGGTCCATTCCTGCAAACTTTGTGCTTTAGACAGTGGAGCATTCTGGTGTTTTGTCTGTCTAAGCTTTTTTTAGGGCTTTCTATACAACTTCATACCGACGGCTTTGTCACTGGCACTTGTCTCCTTTCAAGTGTGAACAAATCCATCTGCAGTGAAATAAACCACAATCAAAACCAGGACAGGCTGAATCTCCTCAATGCTACCAGGCTAGCTGCAGTGCTACACATAAAGATGGTGGCCAGTCAGACCTTTGTCATTGTTGTACCGCCCTCTGCTGGTGTGATGGTGTATTGAAATTACTTTTATTTTTCGCTATATGTTACTGGCCTGGTTACCAAAGGGCGTGGCCAAACGTTCCTCGCTGAACTCAAGCACAATAGCCCCCTGCAGCACAGCTCCTCTGCTGGCCAGTACATCCCGTAGCCACACTACCCCAACATGAACCAGACTTTAGGCACACGCACTACGTCACCATGGAGCGTCTGTTTACATGGAGCGCAGTCTCATCAGAGTCAGCACAGTGACACACAGAAAACAGGATTACTACTTAAGAGACTTTTTGGCTCATGATAAGTTGTTTTGGTCCAACACAGGTCTTTAAAACCCCAAGTGTACAGTGCTGAAGCATACCTCTCTGGAACGTGCCAAAGAGGAGAAGTGTACCACACCCAAGCACGGAACGCTTGTGGTCACACTGGCCAAACTAATTGGACTTTATGGCTGAACCATGCATGGGCACGGAACGTTTGTCCAGTATGGCCACACTCTAATTTAATCTAAGAGTTCCAGGACTCTTAGTTCCTGGTAGAAAAAGCACCTTATGAGTGTTACACAGGCTTCCTTTAAAGAGGACTCTTATATTAGAAGAAAATCACCTTGTCGCTGATCTTGGTAAAAATTTTTGACATTAAAATCTTTGGCAGTGTTTAAAATGCTAAAACCTCTCTTACAATGTGTGTGATCCAGATGAAGAAGACCACCCTGCAGTGAAGGAGGGAGAGACTGTGACTGATTACCAGAGTCGAACAGAGGGGTACTGGATAGATCTGGCCCGTGCCAACATGGGCCCTGATGCCAAGGACAAAAAAGTTGCCAAGGTTGCCCTTGCTATGGCTAAAGTCTTCTATGAGGACCAGTAATGTAACTGCCAATTCTTTGAGTGACTGTAAATATGCTGTGTGTGAATGAAGTCCTGTTATATTTAAACTTTCCAGTAAAGTAATGCACAAAGTCAGTTTACATTCAATTTTAAAATGGAAAACAAAAACATATCTTCCAACTAAAACTTTCACTTTGATGAGTTTTTTCTCCTGAATGTGCTGTGATTACACAGCCTGATTTATGAGTTTGCTACAGTTTGGTTGGATCTGTTTTTCCTCTAATTCACTGATTAAACCTTTTTGTACCTGTACCTGTATTATTGCTGTTTTGTCTCAGTGCAACATTTTCTGCTGCTGAGTAAACAACCTCTGTTTCTGTTCAAAGCTGAGTCTATGAGAGAAAATCAGCCTTGACTGTGAAAGAGTCAGTTTTATTTGGGATATCAGAGAGTATCTCTTCACACTTCTTTAAAATTACAGAAACATGAAGTTCGGTCTTTTCATGGTTTCAGAAAGTATATACATCCACACCAGTTCAAAGGTCAGCTCATCCTTAAACTAAACTCCTGTATCAGTCTGAAGGAGTTTTATCTTTGACTCTGGCTTATCAGACTTTATTATGAGCTCTAAGTTGGACTAATAAGTGAGCACAGAGCAGTGGAGGTAAAAATGTCAGTTTTTAATTCAGCAGTGAATCAAACACATTGTTTACCCTCATGATAAATAACTGCTGAATAAAACTCACATTTATATTATTAAAGATCAACATGAAATCATTTGAAGTCCAGATGGTTCATTCAGAGAGAGTTCATCTCTACACGTTTGATCAAATATATTCAACTTTAATCTGAACGATGCAATGTTTGTTCCAACCTGTACAAGCAAATGTTGACATTTAACCAAAATGCACTGAGTGAACACTTTAACATGGAGCAAGTTAACAAATACATTCACCATCACATTGGATTCACTCTGAAACCAGATCATCATCTCTGGGTTATCCTGACCCCCCCTTTGGAGGTCAGGGCCCTACTTCTGGAATCAGAGATAATCTTTAGACTTTAACTTTAAAATCAAACTATTTATTCACTTTATTATGAGACAGAGTGTAAAAAATATCCAAAAATAAACGTCTGTGAAGCATTTAAACACATCACATAACAGAATCAAACAGGAAGTGTTCGTCCAAATCAACCAATATCATTAGAACATCCAGCAGAACACCTGCAGCCCCATGTCTCTGCTTCTAGATTGTTCTACATCAGCTTCAAATCACCCAGTGAGAGCCGTTCATTTAGCTCCAGCTCTTTTTGTCTCAGTCTCATGAGGACATGGCATTCATCAGTTTAAACACAGGTGAGAACAACTCTGCAGGTGAAGAACAGTTTCATGAATCAGACTCAGACGTCTCTGACAAACTTTCTCATCAACACAATGAAGAAAAACGGTCTGAATGAGGCCGTATTTTTTCACTGTAGAGATGTAAATCAGTCCAGTTCAGTGAGCCAGTTTTCCATTGAGTCCTGCTCTTTGATAACAGACATTCATACTGATGAGACAGGATAGAAAGAGTCAAAGAATCAGATGAAGTTTGTGTGTTCATGCTAGTGTTGTAGTACTTGGTCTCAGACCACATTTTTACGGCTTTGGTTTTGTCTAAGACTTGAGAGCATTTTTCTCGTTTTTCCATTAAGACCAGTTGGGACCAGCACTGATCTGGTATTCTTCAACTTCATTTATGTGATCATAAGGAGAAGCACTTGGTAAAACAACAAAAGTCATAAATTCATGTGTTATTTTCCCATGCGATGACTGCAACCTTCTTGGTGTTATACACAGGCAAGAGTGAGCATGGAGAGCCCAAAGAATGACATCAGAGACCTACCTCTCATTCTTTTGACAAATAAGCGTATTTTGAGATATTTAAAGTAATTCTAGACTAACCAGTGCGGGTCTGACATTAAGGTATGCCCAAATAACCAGGGCTCTGAGCTTTTTCATTAATTAATTGTATTATTTCCCTCTCTCTTATGGAGCTCCCTGAGCAGCCAGTAAACTTACGAAACAGCAAAAACTATAATGTCATAAAAATGTTCTTGTTTCTCTTTGACCCAAGCACTCTGACACACACACATTCTTTATGGTCCGTATTAGTAGTATTAGTATTAATTGTTATTAATTGAGAAGTATATTTTTCATAACTACCAATAATCTACTCACTAACTACTCACAATAAGTTATGGATATTGTGAGGTCAGTGGATTTCAAACATAAGGTGTTTGTTTCACTTCAGTGATTTTTGGGATAGGGAGCCAATTGTATCAGGGTGATAGACACACCTCATCTAGTGTTTTCCATGTAATGGTCTCACTGTGTACAGTGAGCCTTACGTATTTGGGCCAATACCAAACAATACAAAAAGACAACCCTTTTTAATGTGACATCAGTTTCAACATTCTGGGGGTATAAAAAGCTGGTATTGTCAGTAAGTCATTCCCAGTTCATCATTCAAGCAGCCATGAACACACAACATCACTTAATGGATGAGCAGCACCACCTGGCCATAGCGCGCCTTCATGTCGGTAGCAGGCAGTCAGATGTTGCTCGTGAACTTGGTGAGTCTCAAAGTGTCATCAGCAGACTTGCAGCAAGACACAGAACTACTGGTAGTGTTCATGACAGACCCAGGAGTGGAGCCCCATGAGTGATGGACCGCAATGATGACCAGTCCCTAAGGACCTATGCAGTCAGACACCGTTATGCACTGTTTATGAGAAGTGAGGGGTAATAGGGTTTCCAGACAAACCATTCACAACAGACTCCACCGCTTTGGATAAAAGCCAGATGACCATTGCAGGTGACTCCACTGACACCAAGACACCGCCATGACCAACTGCTGTGGGCACAAGACCATTTGACCTGGACAATGCAGCAGTGGTCTACCGTCCTGTTCACTGATGAGTGTCAGGTCACCAGGTGAGCGATACGCTGAGGTCAACATGGTCCCCAGGGTTGGCTTTGGTGGAGGCGGTGCAACAGTCTGGGCAGGCATCACCAGTCAGAGAAAAACAGATTTGGTGATTGTAGACGGCTCAGTCATTGTTCGTTCTTACCTCAGAGACATCATAGAACCCATCACCATCCCCCCATTCCACCAGCACATCCCTAACTTTCTGTTCATGGATGATAATCTGCAATCTACAATTTCATTTAGCAGATGCTTTTGTCCAAAACGACGTACAACACAAGCAAGAATTTAAACAGGAAGTAAAAACCTTAATAAATGTTAAGAAATGCTTCAAGTTTGTTGGGCCACAGGTACTCTGCCATCAAGTGCCCAAAGAAGCCTGCCCTGTTTTTGTTTTCTATTCTTTTGCATTCCATCTAAATAATGTAGCCACAACTAAAATGTAATAGCTTAAATATCATTCAATATTCAACAAATTCAATATTCAGTGCTTTCATTTATTAAGAGCTTAGTCTGAGACTTTCTGATTCATTCGACCCCTGAGGACAAAGAGAGCAGTCAGATTAAGTGCCAAAGTGTTCCCTGAACAGGTGAGTCTTCAGACCGCTCTTAAAAGTAGAAGGGGACTCTGTGGATCATATGGAGTTGGGTAATTCTTTCACATTGCAATGATCTGTAAAAAGTCAAATATGATTTTCAGTGAGCTAACACATAGCTAATGAATACAGTTTTCTCAAGAAAGAACTGTTGTTTATTGCTTTCCACAGTCACACATTTATATTTTAGAAGAATTTAGTTGAAAAAAAAAACAAAAGATTGTAGAATTTTGCATCTTGTGCTTTGAAAGAGTTGCAGACAGCTTGTTTTTGGCTGTCAACTGTATTTAAAAGAAAACTAAAATTAAAGAGAGAATGCCTTTTAACTGTTCAACCTTGTCATGGTTTTGAAATTTGATTTTTATTGTCTTGCCTTCGTCTTGATTTGTCTCGGTCTCGACTCCCAAGAGTGTTGGTCTTATCTCGGTAAGTCTCGGTCTCGGATAGTTTACAACACTAGTTAGTGCAGAGGGTAAAATGTTCTTCAGCAGCTGTTTGTGTTTGTAGTCTTTGTGTAGAGAGGAGGAGACTCTCCCTCCTACACAGAACACAGACACACTGAAGAACCATAGTACAACAACCCAAACCCAAACCCAGGATAGAGAGGCTCAGTGAAGGTGGTTCTGAAGGTGTGGAGGTGGATCAGTGTGTCAGAGGAGACTCTGTAGAAGGAGAGAGTGCCAGCAGGACAGTCCACATACACTGCTACTCTGCCAGAGTCAGAAGATGAGAAGAGAGGGAGGATTGTTCTTCTCTTATTGTGACGGACAGAGTAACCTTCATAAGAGTGGATCAGACTCCAGGACTGATCATTAGATCCAAACTCACAGTCATCACTGTATCCTTTCCTGCTGATTCCTCTGTAACTCACTGATATATTAACCCATCCGCTCCATTCGACCTCCCAGTAACAGCGACCAGTCAGACCATCTCTACACAGCAGCTGAAGCCAGTAGTCAAATCTGTCTGGATGATCAGGATATGACTGAACCTCTCTCACATTTGTCACCCTCCTGTTGTTTTCAGACAGTCTGAGCTCTCTGTTTGCTGTGTTTGAGTCCAGAGTGAGTTCACAGAAATCTGATGGAGAGAAAATGACACAACACAGCAGCAGTTTATCATCAGACACACCTGAAGGCTTTATTCTTTGTTAGCTGACAGTCTGCTGTTTGCTCATCAGGAGTCAAACTGATTCCACACTTACACTTCTTCAGACCAGGTTTTAACCTCTGCTGTCCACCATGGTCCACCCTGGAGGAGGAAACACAGTCAGAATGATTTTCTGTCCAACATGAGTCCTAACTGCTGTTCAACATGAAGCAGTGATCCTCAGTTTGTCACTGTGACAGAGAAACAGGCTGTCACTCATCTGAGCCAACCGTCTCCATCACTCTCTCTCTTTTTCTGACAGTGTTGAGATCCTCGGAGAAAAAGAAGAACAAAAAGAGTCAAAAAACAAAGGCTGTCTGTTGCTCTGTGGATCCATAAAGTCCACATTATGCTTCTTATGTCCTCTTTGAAATGAGTAATGCCAACTCCTGCTCTACCTTTGTTCTGTCTCTTTAAAGTAGTCCGCTCTTTTTATGTGTCAGGAGGAAAAATGAGTTTCTATAGTATTTGATCAGATTCATTTGATCAGACAACACTATCTCCTAAAGATTAGGTCTGTGTGTTTCTACATGTTTTCAATCATTCTGATGTTCTGACCATGTAACATCTGCCTTCTTTATGTTCACTCACAACATCAGTGGATGAACAGTCAGATGGGACTTTTTCTGTATAGAACAAAACCATCAAAGAAGTGAAGTGATGCTGTAGTCAGCACACAGGAGAGTGTGTTACATGAAGACATTTTTTACAACAACAAATGAAATATCAGAGAACATTTTACAGAGATGTATGGTGTGAATATTAATGAGAGTCCTCATGTATCTTCATTCACAACCTTTACTCTAAATGTTGAGAGAAAAGCTGCTTCAGTCTGTCTCAGAATTCTCTCTATACGTAGTTCCATAGCAAGGACTGCACATCAACATAGCATTTAAAGTGTTTATTAACATAACATATAGAATATTGATGGTTGTGTAATGCAGGTGTTGTGGGGTGTGGGCATTACTCATTCTCATCTTAACACCACTCAGCTTACACCAACTGATAACCCTGCTAATGTCCAGATCATTCCACTGCTCATCAAAATTCCCAGCACAATCTTCAACGGCAGTTGAAGATTGTGCTGAAATCTTTAACTTCAATGTTTTATCCCCAGCAACTCCAGCAGGAGGTGATGGTTGGGGCATCGGGTTGTCACTACCTCCAACCATTCAGTCCCAGCAACATTGTCAGTCAGGGCTTCGCAGTGGGGTACTGCCATTACCTTTGACTTCTTATAACTAGCAACAACAACAGGCTGCAACAGTCAGAGCACTGGACACCGGGTTGTCATTGCCTCCAGCCGTCAGTCCCCAACAACAACAGTCAGCATTAGTCAGTCCATCAGTCACTGAAATGCAGCTGCCAGCAGAATTCTTTCCACAGCAGCAGCGGTTGGTTTCAGTCAGGGCTACGGGCATCGGGTTGCCACTGCCTTAGCCAGCACATAGCAAACAACACCAGCAGTTTGCCATTTGTCGAGCTTGCTGGGATGCCTCACTCTTTCCCCTACCTGTCCAGCATTCTTTTACAACCTTCAGTTACCTTGCAGACAATTTCAACCCAGCAAGCACCACTCACTTTCACTCTGGCTACAGCTAATCCCCCCATTCGTCGGCCTTGCCCCTTCATTTCACATCCTTTTCCAGTACCTGCTAATCTCCACAAACAGATACTTGGCGGTAATTACATTGATCTCACTACTTATTCTGCCTTCACTTCGTCAGTCCTGTGCTGATAGATTCCAAAAAGGTATTAAGGAGAACCCCTACCAAAGTAGAACAGTTTCCACCCATTCCAGAAAACACTTATGCTTTCTCCCTTTTCAGGGATGTTCTTTGTTCCCAATTTCTTGGCCGCCACTGTTAGATGACTGCATGTCTCTCATTTTTAATCTAGCCCCTCCTGATTTCTGGCCATTCTTTGGCATTCAGTGCCAGGGTGCTTACTACTTTGCTGTCAGACTCACCTTTGTGTGTAAGAGCAGCCCTAAGCTTTTCGATAACCTGGCAGAAGCCCTGTACTGGATCCTTTCCAACATACATAAGTTACCTTTCCTTGTCCATCTTTTGGATGACTTCTTTGTCATTACTCCTCCCTCATCACCGCCAGCCTCTGGACTGATTACACTGATTTCTGTCTTCTCTGACATCAGGGTTCTTTTGTCAGCAGAGAAGACACAAGGTCCATCTACATGTCTCGAGTTCCTCTGTATCACCCTGGACACCAATCTGTTCCAAGCTTCACTTCCATCTGACAAACTTAAACACCTCTGCCTTCTCATTTCAGACCTTCTCCTCACACCAAGTTGCACCAAACGCCAGCTCGTTTTCCTTCTTGGCCACCTCAGTTTCGCCCTGCGTATCATTACCCAGGGTAGGTCCTTCATTTCCCATCTCTTGTCTATTGCTTCTTCTGTTCCATCTCATTTGAGTTTGATTTCTCTCAACTGTCCACGCCAAGCAGAACTGCACCTTTGGCTTAACCTTCCATCATGCCCTTCATCCGCCGCCTCAGGTGGCATTCATTTACACACCAAGCTATCTTCCAAGCAGCTCACACATCTGGTCATTCCAAGGCCATTGCTGACACTGTTTCTTGATTATCTTTCCAGAAGTTCAGAAGCGTGGCCCAGTCTGTAGACAAGCACCCAACTTTGTTTCCTCCATATTCGGCTCTGACATTCAAC
This sequence comes from Labroides dimidiatus, assembly GCA_030710495.1. Classification (NCBI taxonomy): domain Eukaryota; kingdom Metazoa; phylum Chordata; class Actinopteri; order Labriformes; family Labridae; genus Labroides; species Labroides dimidiatus. The sequence goes on from CM061147.1 coordinate 4,241,537, forward strand.
TTATGAATCCTGCTCATCCATTCCCATAACTCTATCATTAACTTTCTTTCTCCCAAAACTTTGTCTTCCTTCTTGTCAGGATGGACCTGCTTTCGCCACTTTCACCATCCGCACGGCATACCTTTCCCATCCTTCAACCTCATTACCATGACCAGTTTTATAATCTTCGCACATTCCAGCCTAAACATCAAAACCCAGATCATTAAAGTTTACCTATAATTATAATAATAATGGATTTTATTTATAACCCACTTTACATTTGCGAACAAATCTCAAAGTGCACAGTCATGAAAACAATAAAAACAGTGATTAAGATAAAAACAATACCTCAGAGGCATTAGCTTCTTCTCAAAACTCCAAACCAAAGTCCAGCTCACAACCACTATTAGATAACTTCTCTTTCCCTAAGGGACTCTTGTGCCAAGAGCCCACCCAAATGCCTTGCCTCCTTCCATTGACGCATAGTCTTTCTATTTGTACCCACACAATTTGATCGTGCTACACTAATCTTCACATTGCACTACCTTTAGAATCAATGTTTGTCCTCACCTTTTTTGGTTTGTTGAGATGCTCCTAATTCACAGCCTCTGCTCTCTGCTTCGATGCTCATCGACATGCATGCGTCACAGATCTCTCTTTTTTCTCATTGGATACCATAGTGTTCTATTTTCAAAGATCAAAAACAAACCAATTAGGTAAACCTACCTCCATCATTTATTTTGACATCCAAGGACACGTAAATTCCTTCACAACACTTTCAAACTTCTTACAAGTTAGGAAATCCCAATGCAAAACTTCACAGGAACCTCTCTTCATCTCTGAATCCGGTCAAGTTGCCACATGCTTCTGATTACACCAAAACCTCTGCCAAGTTCTATCGCAGTCTAGTATCTCACTTACGCACTACTCAGGACATTCCTTCTGAATTGAAGCTGCCACTTCAGCTGCACGTAGCAGCGTATATGAATGTGTTATCCAAATAATGGGCCGCTGGTCATCCCAGGCTTTGTTTCATTGTTTCATTTGTTCTGATCTTAAAGATCTTAAATCGATGCAATCTCACTTCAATTTTATTATTTGTTATTTAACCTTTTATTAACCAGATAGCAAACCCACTGAGCTCTAATTTGTCTTTTGCAAGGGTGACCTGGCAAGGAGGTCAGCAGCCCACGTCATAATACATAGATCGTTTCAAGAATAAATTAAAACAAACAAATGAGAATGAATTAGAGACAAAGTGCAAAAATGCAAAGAATAGTCTTATAAATAAAAGTCAGCCAATGAGTGTGCCTACGAGCACTCAGAGAAGGCCACCCAGATTTGGCGTAGAGTTCACAGTAATGTGTGAGGCGACTACAACCAGTAACAAACCTCAGTGCACAATGATAAATAACATTTAGGGACAGGAAACATTTGGTAGAAGCTGTCATATACAGAACATCACCATAATCAATGGTAAAACGGTTGCAGACACAAAGATTTTCAAGCTCTGAGGGAAATGCAAGATTTGTGTCTGTAATAAAAACCTACTTTCACCCTGAGCTTAGTGACCAAATTAGCAATGGGAGCTCTGAATGAGGCCATCATTACACTTTGCAAGATCATTAAGAAACAAATCTGTGGATTAAAGTTCCAGAGAATCAAGGCTAGAGTATAACCAGGAATAGCATGAGTGAGGATATCATGGTCACAAAGTTGACCAGAGAGATCAAGATTCAATGAGTGCCAAAATGTGAAGCCAAGAGAGACAGAGTCACCTGTGGAAACATGATGGAGTGTGGCTGACAACAGATCTACAAGGAGACGATCACCACTGCGAAAATTGGCAATGGCTAACAGCTAGCAGCAGGCTCAACAACTAGACGCCAGTTTTATTGCTAGGCACACAACCAGAAGCCGATGAGGGCTGAGAGGTAAGGAGCAAGAAGTGGAGAAAAAATTCAGTTGTAAATTATCCTATAGTCCTTGCAATGGTGAATGAGTGTTACATGGATTAAGAAGTATGCAATAAAACTTGACTAAAATTCACCAGCAATCAAATTTAGATACTAAAAGAGTCCCTCTGGTGGAGCGTAACCACTCTCCATGTTTTTGGGGTCCATCATCTTTTTGTTGTGAAATAATGTCTGGTTATACCTCAGTGTGTCCAGTCTGCAGAGTGGATCCTCCAGTCCAGCAGACAGCAGCTTCACTCCTGAGTCTCCTGGATGATTGTAGCTCAGGTCCAGCTCTCTCAGGTGGGAGGGGTTGGACCTCAGAGCTGAGGCCAGAGAAGTACAGCCTCTCCCTGTGATCAGACAACCTGACAGACTGGAGATAAAAAATAAACAGACAGTGAGAAAAGGTGTACCAGTTTTGAATACTTTCATTTATTGAACCTGAAACCTGACCTGAGGGTTTCCAGCTTACAGTATGGACTCTTCAGTCCAGCAGACAGCAGCTTCGCTCCTGAATCCTGCAGGTCGTTGTTACTCAGGTCCAGCTCTCTCAGATTGGAAGACTCTGAGCTGAGGACTGAAGACAGGGCTTCACAGCTTCTCTCTGACAGGTTACATTCACTCAGCCTGAAGAAGAACAAGTGTTTAGGACAGACTCAATGTTTCATAGGTCATGAAAAATATGTTTTTCATCTGTCATTTATCCACCTACACAGCTTTGTTGGAGGCTTTGATCACTGGCAGCAGCCTCAGAAGAGCCTGCTCTGAATTCCTCCAGGTCAAACAGGTCCAGATCTTTGTCTGATGATAGTAAGATGAAGACTAGAGCTGACCACTGAGCAGGAGACAGTTGATCTGTGGAGAGACGTCCTGATCTCAGGGACTGTTGGATCTGCTCCTCTAGAGAACGATCATTCAGTTCATTCAGACAGTGGAACAGGTTGATGCTTTTCTCTGCTGACACATCCTCACTGAGCTTTTTCTGGATGTACTGGACTGTTTCCTGATTGGTCTGTGAGTCACTTCCTGTCTGTGTCAGCAGACCTCTCAGGAGACTCTGATTGGTCTGCAGAGAGAGACCCAGGAGGAAGCGCAGGAACAAGTCCAGGTGTCCATTTGGACTCTTTAAGGCCTTGTCCACAGCACTCTGATGGAGACGTTCCAGTTTAGGTTTGACTCGAAAGGCTTTAGAGATAGAGGATGCTGTTTGTTCTTCTTCCATCAGGTTGAGTCCAGACTTGATGAAGGTCAGATGGACATGAAGAGCAGCCAGAAACTCCTGAATGCTCAGATGGATGAAGCAGAACACCTTGTCCTGGTACAGTCCTCTCTCCTCTCTAAAGATCTGTGTGAACACTCCTGAGTACCAAGAGGCTTCTCTGATGTTGATGCCACACTCCGTCAGGTCTGATTCATAGAAGATCAGGTTGCCTTTCTGCAGCTGATCAAAAGCCAGTTTTCCCAGAGACTCCATCATCTTCCTGCTCTCTGGACTCCAGACTGGATCAGTCTCAGCTCCTCCATCGTACTTGATGCTCTTCAGCTTGGTCTGAACCACCAGGAAGTGGATGTACATCTGAGTCAGGGTCCTGGGCAGCTGTCCTCCCTCTCTGGTCTTCAGCAGGTCCTCCAGAACTGTAGCAGTGATCCAGCAGAAGACCGGGATGTGGCACATGATGTGGAGGCTTCGGGAGGTCTTGATGTGGGAGATGATGGTGCTGGCCTGCTCCTCATCTCTGAACCTCTTCTTGAAGTACTCCTCCTTCTGAGGGTCAGTGAACCCTCTGACCTCTGTCACCATGTCAACACACTCAGGAGGAATCTGATTGGCTGCTGCAGGTCGTGTGGTTATCCAGAGGCGAGCAGAGGGAAGCAGGTTCCCCCTGATGAGGTTTGTCAGCAGCACATCCACTGAGGTGGACTCTGTGACATCAGTCAGGATCTGATTGTTGTGGAAGTCCAGAGGAAGTCGACACTCATCCAGACCGTCAAAGATGAAGACCACCTGGAAGTGTTGAAGGCTGCAGAGTCCTGCTTCTTTGGTTTGAGGAAAGAAGTGATGAACAAGTTCCACCAAGCTGAACTTTCTCTCTTTCAGCACATTCAGCTCTCTGAAGGTGAATGGAAATGTGAACTGGATGTCCTGGTTGCTTTTGTCTTCAGCCCAGTCCAGAGTGAACTTCTGTGTTAAGACTGTTTTCCCGATGCCAGCCACTCCCTTTGTCAGCACTCTTCTGATTGGTTCCTGTCTTCCAGGTGGGCCTTTAAAGATGTCTTCTTGTCTGATGCTTGTTTCTGCTCTGTCTGGTGTCCTGGATGCTGCTTCAATCTGTCTGACCTCATGTTCCTCATTGACCTCTCCAGTCCCTCCCTCTGTGATGTAGAGCTCTGTGTAGATCTGCTTCAGAAGGGTTGGGTTTCCTGCTTTAGCGATCCCCTCAAACACACACTGGAACCTCTCCTTCAGCTCAGACTTCACTTTACGTCTGCACTCTGCAGCTTCAGTTCCTGAATGAAGAAAAAAGAAATGTAATGAATGAGCTGAAGCTACAATCAGTCTGATGAGTTTCAACTTTCAGACATCAGGATGGATTTGATTTGGCTCCTCTCTGAAATCTCTTCAGCTCATCAGTTGTGAACAGTTTGTCACAGCTCATAGATGTGATATAGATGTGTTCATCATATTAAGAGCAGAGTTTGAAATGTAAACCTCTCCCATGGTGTCTCCATTTCCTCTTTTCATCATGTTAAATGTGTTCAGATCCTCTTACTGCTCTGCAGACAGTCAGCCAGCTCCTCCTGCTTCATTCTCCTCAGGAAGTGCAGAGTGATCTTCAGGAACGCCTCTCTGCTCCTCTTCTGCTCTTCATCCTCATCCTCCCTCTGACTCTCAAAGCATGCTGGGTAATCTGGACTCAGAGCTCTCTGGATCTTCTTCAGCTCGCTCTTTACAAAGCCGATGATGTTCTCCTGGAGCAGCTGGAACAGAAGAAAATGTCAGGTTGAACTTGTAGAAGGTAACATCAGATCATGTGTGACAGACAGAAAGCCTGCTGGTCTGCAGAGTCCAGCATGGAGACTGGATCACAATGCTGCTTCACCTCTTAGTCTGTGGATGCTCCTGTCTTCTACTTAGAGAAGGCAAGCTCAACTCAACAAAATGCAAGAATGGTATTGTGCCAGCTCCAAAACATAAACAAACCAAAAACTAACCGATTGGCACTGCAAACATCATCTCTGCCTGAATTCTCTTCACACTCAGTGTTTGACTGATTGAATGAAGCTGCACATTTCTGAGCTGTACACACTCAGAGGTCAGAGGTCATGCTGGATGCTGGTCTCACACAGACTCAGACTTTGTGAGCAGAGAGCAGAGTCCACAAACTGAGTCCAGTTTGAGCTTTAAACAACACAAACACTTTGCTTCATGTTAATGACAGCTGCTGCTTTCAGCTTCATTCTAATAAACACATCACATCTAAAGTCACTGCAGACTTTTTCTGGATGAAAACACACCAGGAGATTTCTCCAACAGGAAGTTCATTTCAGAGAAACTTGATTTGTAGAAGACAGGAACGAAAACAAACCAATTGACGGTTGTCATAAAGTTTTAAACTTTCTTTATCAAAGGAAAAACAAGCAGCAAACAAAACAAACATATTTCAGCCAGAGGCTTTCATCAGCGTTTCCACAACCTCTGTGGCTTTGACACATATTCAGCACCAGGTGTCAATTCATCAACAGCACAGTGGACTGATACAATTAGAGTTAAACAACGAAACATAATTTGATTGGGATCTGTTTACAGCAGCAAAAAAGAAATAAATAATACTACTACTGATAATATCAATGAGGTATTTAATCACATTATTAAACATCTCTTCAACCATCAAAATCACTGTCAACCCAGGACACAAGACAAAAATAAATAATTATAAATGACATGAAAAATGTACATGTTACTCCTCCAAACAGGAATGCATCCAAACACACAGCAGATTCCAACCTATGTCAAGCCTATGTCATCAAAACAAAACACTCCTTTTAATTCATAGTCCAAAAAATTAGACAAAAACATGAATGTACTAGCTCCTCATTTAAACTTCTTGGATACTTTAGGTCTTTAGATGATGAATACAGAAGGCTTTCCTCTGGATGAGTTTTTTTTTTTTTTTTTTTTTTTTTATCTCTGTCACCTCCTCTTAGGAGTGACCCCGCACACTTGATCCCCATAAACCTTAACATACACACACCATGTCCAGCAGAGTTAAAATGTCTGGCCACCAGTGACCTTCATCCTTATTCCTTATGTTCAGATATACGGATCCTGAGTTCCCTTTTTTGTTTTTCCCAACATAATAAAAACTGCATCAACATTAAAGAAGGTAAACCACATGTGTGCTCCTACATGTGATTCTGTCTTTCACTTTTATTTTTCTACTGGTATGAGGATGTGTCATCTGATCTGACCTAATCATGGCATTGCAGTTTACACAGTTAGAGCAAGGGTGGTTACCTGGGATGGGAGAACTCAGAAAGTGAGTCAGTTTAACATACATGTCAGTTTTCACAAATTTATCACTGAGGTTGCTAGATGTTTCTGTTGCACCAATAGGAGGTTTCTCAAATATCTTGCCAACTACTGGGTCGCCAGACAGAATATGCCAGTATTTCTTGATATAATGTCTTGAATCTGGCTTGAGAGAAGTGAAAATGTTGTTGTTAAAAGAACCGGATGTGTGCTGGGGTGACAAGGACGAGTGGATAAGAGACTTCTCCTATCTATCTCTAACCTACAGTAAACATGCTTGTAGCAGACTGATATCATAGTCACATTCAAGGAAGTGTGACTCAATTCCCATAAACCATAACATACACACACCATGTCCAGCAGAGTTAAAATGTGTCATCAGACTGATCAGGAAACTACTTAGAAAGATCCAAACAGAATGAGTGTGTGCTCTGATTGTCAGGAGGAGCTGTGTGTTTGTACATTTACACACCATCAATATGGAGTCCAGCTGTGTTTGATGCTGTTGGGCAGACTGACCAATGGGAGCCTCTGATCTCTGCTGCTGAACTCTGTGGAACAAATAGAAGATCATGTAGTGTTTATGATATAATGACACAGTGTTCATCTGATACATTCTATCTAGTGGCTCCTATGGAGATAAAATCTGTCAAAACTTCACAAACAAAGATAATGAGTTTTGAAAAAAGATCTATTCATGTGCAAAAAATGTGTGCTTTGCATAGAGAATACATTATTTCCTTTTTAGTACAAAACATATTTTCTTCAAAAAGCAATAAAAAAAATCTTTACAAGACAGCAAACCTTTGTGCGACTCTTCATCTACAAGACCTTTATCTGTCAAGTACAATTGTTGTCTTCCTACAGCAGAGAGAAAAAAACCCACAAAAGTTTTGCCCCAAAATATCCAACTGTGATGTAGCTAAAGATTTTTACACATATTCGGTAGGTAATTTCCCAACCAGCAGGTGGCGCTGAGAGTTTGAGCATGGCTGGCAGTCCACAGGACCTTAAATGCACCAGAATTTTTAGACAGAAGAAGGTTGAGCCATCTTAGGTGAGTTGATACCAGTTTACGTTTTTTTTTTAATCTCTGGTCTCGGGTCGTTAAGTTCTTAGCTCTGGAGTTTCAGTCACACTCTCTGCAACAATAGGTGAAGTCAGCAGATGCGGGTCACACTCTTTATTGATTATTATTAAGTGAAATCAATCAGGGGTTGACTTTTATAAATAATAAGTATTCAAAAGTACATGTATTTAACAATACTTACGTATTTAAAAGTAAAAAGTACAAAGTACATTTTCTAATATCAGTACGTTGCTGTATTGTTTTCTCAGTGCTTTTACAGAACTTTGTAACTCTTTGAAACCACCTCATGATGAACTGACTTACATGTAAAACCACTCTGCTATAAAAAGTCTACAGAAACCCCTGTAAAAACGTCAGCATAAAAATGCAATCAAAAACAATAAGGACAGCTAATGTCATTTTTCATTTAAATATCCCCACCAAAAAAACAACAACAAAAAAAACCCAGAAGGCTTTTTTTTTTCTCCCCAAACATTCACTCTGAGGGAGTTGCAAGTTAAATGTTTGGTCCATTACAACAAACAAACTACACTCTGCTTTCAAGAACCCCTCCTCCTGTTGAACCACTTGGCTACATGTCAACATAACACACGCCTTAATAAAACCTGTAAACCACACAAAATCTACCCTGAATTTTCCATGTCTGTGGAAAGTGATGGAAATCCCTAAAAGATGATGCACATTTAGTCTTGTAGACATATTTTTAAATTCATCCCAGATGTGAGCAGTGACTGTGATTGGTTCTCTTCTGTGAGGGGCACAGCATGCAGTCAATTACATATTAGAAAATAAAAACACCAACAGCTGATGACAAGCTATGCTGAACCTAAAAGGAAAATGATTAGCTTCCGATAAATGTAGTTGAGACAAAAGTACAATATTTCTCTTTGAAATGTAATGGAGTAAAAGTCATAAGTTTCCAAAAACATAAATACTCAAGTAAAGTACAGATACTCAAAAAATGTACTTAAGTACAGTACTGAAGTAAATGTACTCCATTACTGTCCACCACTGAAGACCACACAGGTTAAAGACCACACAGGGTCCTGCACAAGTCCACCGAACAAGGGCACCAGTTGCTGCCACTGTCTGGTTTTCCTTGTTAATACCCAACCAATCTAAAGCACAATGAGCTTTTCACACATCCCTGTCATCATCGGTGACAGGAAAAGGTGCACCATTCATAGAACAAAAAGTCTACAAAACTTTTCTGCCAAAGTCCACCCTCCATTACCCTTGACCTCTGGAACTGTCAGTCTGCAGTTAATAAGACAGAATTCATAAGTTCACTGATGAAACTCTCAGATATTCAGGTCCTAGCCCTGACTGAGACATGGATCCACCCAGAAAACACAGCTGCACCAGCTGCATTCTCTATATCTACTACATTCTGTCGTACACCTCGCTCTGCTGGTAGAGGAGGTGGTACAGGCATGCTAATTCCAGACAGCTGGACTTTCACCAAACTCAGTCCACTGAGAGACTTCACAACACTTGAATATAATACTTTACAGATTACTGCACCCATCAAAGCATATATTCTGGTTGTGTATCGCCCACCAGGGGAGAATCTGGATAGCTTTGTCTCAGAAATGGACATGTTACTCTCTGACACCCCTGATGATGGCACACCACTGATTGTCATGGGAGACATGAACATTCACATTGTCAAGACACAGGTAAATGACTTTCTGGCACTCCTCTCCTCTTTTGAGCTCAAACTGGTTCCTTCTCCTCCAACCCACAAAGCTGGTAGAGTCCTTGATTTGGTTCTGACTCGTAACTGCTCCACAGCAGATGTGACAGTTACCCCACTACACCTTTCAGATAATTTCTTGGTACAACTCTCTGCTGCCTTTCCACTAATGCAGGCACCCCCACAGATGGTTTCCTTCCGCAGAAACCCAAAGTCCCTCTCAGCAGCACAGCTGTCTGATGAGGTATGCTCTCCCATGCCCGACCAAACACATTTCTCTTCACTGTCTGTTAACGAGGTTACAGAAATACCCTGTTCCTCTCTGCCCTCTGGTGTCAAAACAGTCCTCCTACCAGCAGAAACTCTCATCCTTCACTTCCTGCCTAAAGTCTGCAAAGCAAGCCTTTTATCAAAACAAAATCTGTGCTGCTTCTGACTCAGGACATTTTTTTTAATGTAATTTAAATCTTTACTGTCTCCTTCAACCTCTCAGCCATTGCTTCCTTTTTCACTGAGAAGGTAGAAACCATCAGCAACCAATTCTCTGAGCCTGACCAGCTCTTTCAGTTCCTACTGACAACAGGTGCATCACTCTGCTCTTTTGCTCCTGTGAATGAGGATGAGGTCTCCAGACTTTTACTGAACTCTAAACCTACAACCTGTTCTCTTGATCCAATTCCTACCAGCATCCTGCAGACCATCCTGCCCAAAATCAAACCTGCAGTGACACACATTGTCAATTCCTCCTTGGAATCTGGCATCTTTCCCACAGCTTTTAAGTAAGCTCAGGTCACTCCACTACTCAAAAAACCTAATCTCAACCCAGCCCAGGTTGAAAATTACATACCAGTCTCACTTCTACATACTCACTTTTGCCATTCTTGTCTAAAATACTTGAGCGCACAGTCTTTAACCAAGTCTCTGAACATCTGCAGAAGAACAGCCTGACTGATGCCTATCAATCTGGCTTCAGGCATGACTCCACTGAGACCACACTCCTGTCAGTCACAGAATCACTGTGACTGGCTCGAGCTGCTGGTCGGTCCTCTGTCCTACTACTGCTGGATCTGTCTGCTGCCTTTGACACCGTGAACCATCAAATTCTCCTCTCTACACTCTGAGCTTGGCATCTCAGGATCTGTCCTGTCTTGGTTCAAGTCCTACCTCACAGGTAGATCCTTCAGAGTGTCATGGCAAGGAGAAGTGTCTAAATCATATGGCTTATGGACAGGGGTACCCCAGGGGTCAGTGCTTGGTCCCCTACTCTTCTCCTTATACACCACCTTCTTTGTTTGTGAAGTTTTTGCAGGATTTTAACTCTATAGAATCCTTCTAGAAACACTGCTGAATCCTCCTACAAACACAGGACACACATGAAGATACATGCTGAGTCCAGATCTTTCTGCCTCCAGTCCTGTTTCCTGCTGTTGGATCCTGATAGAAACATGAAGACTGAAACATGTTCAGCTTCACAGAGAAAACACCAACCACAGTTAGGATCAAATGTTTCAACAACAGGAAGTTCACTTTGAAAGGCTCACCTTTCATCAGCACAAGTCTCTGAAGGTTTGAACACGATAAGATGACCCATAGACTGATCACTCTTTAAGGACACACAGCTGGGTCCAGGTCCAGGTCCAGGAGAGTCTGGTCTCTGATGCTTGACACTGACAGAATCACAAACACTGATGAATAAACATGAACACTGAAAATCTTCCAGGTTTGAATGCTGCTGAAATTTACTACAAACTTTTCTAAAGTTTGAATTCTGATAAAAACACTGAGATAGATTTTTACTTTGGACCATCAGGCTGACGGACAGATTTGAAGTCAACATGTTTGTCCATAGAGTCCTCACTCTTTACGGACACACAGCTGGGAGCAGGTCCAGGTCCAGGTCCAGGTCCAGGTCCAGGTCCAGGTCCTGGTCTCTCATCTTTGATTCTGAAAGAATCACAAACAAAAAAAGTTAGAGAACACGTAACGTTTTGTAAAAGTTGTAGGTAAAAGATGGACACAGGGATTGTGGGTTAAAAGTTTTTCAAGGGGACACTTTGACTGTTTTTAACAATCCTAAGGACAGCTTGATGACATGAGACACAAACCTCTAACATCCTTACATTTTATCATGTTATACAACACACACACACAGAGAGAGAGAGAGAGAGAGAGAGAGAGAGAGAGAGAGAGAGAGAGAGAGAGAGAGAGAGAGAGAGAGAGAGAGAGAGAGAGAGATGCAGTGATGTGAGTGCTGAGCTCTGACATGGAGAGGAGTCATGGACAGTTAGAGATCCTGGTCTCACCTCTGAGCTTTGGTCTGGCTCTCATGGTCCCCACACAGAGTGCTTTTAGAGGGAGGGGCTCCCTCCTCTCTGTCCTCACACTGATTCATAGCAGAGCCCCCACCTTCACACAAACACAACAACACAGAAGTTAGTCTGATCACTGGCTCCATGAACTTTGTCCAGTGAGTAGTTGTGGTAATCTGTGAGTCATTTAAATGCAAAGAACTCTGTACAAGACAGCCGCAAATATGTCAAAACTTCATCCACATACAAGGGCTGTTTTCAAGACGCTGAAGACCTCATCAAACTATATCTGTCTCCCCATCTCAGCTGCATCAGAGAGAACATTTTCCGTCTGCACTGCCCAAAGACATGATTATGCACAAATATGACACAAAAACGTCTGACACACCTTGATCTCATGCATGTTCATGAAGATATTTTGGACAATCTAGACATTAGAAGCCCCATGAGGAGCTTTATGAGCGTAAACCCGGAGAGGAAGTCCACATTCGGGGTTGTGTCATCTGTGGTTTAGCAGCTGAAGGGCAGCAGCCGGATAGAAAGGTGTTTGTCAGCGGCTAACTTGTAGCTGCTAAAGTAAACAAACTAATGCTACCTGTACATCAGAAGACTTTGAAAAGATTTGAAAAAGACTCATGGAAAACTATCAGCTCACACCTGCTCACATCTAAAGACAAGTGTTATGAGTTTTTAGTCTCAGACTGAGATTTTACAAAGACTGTGAATCTTGCAGGGTCACTAATTACAAGACTAAAACTAGATTCTTTTAGTGTTTTTTTCCCACCATGCAATGTTTTCCCCATTGTTATGTTCAGTTTTGTATAGTTGTTGCTTTGTGTCACTAGATGGTGCTTCCTAAAAGTGAGACTTGTTGTAACTCAGATTGAGTGTAGAGGAAGACGCAGACTGACTGATTCATGTTGCTGTATCGTGACTGCAAGTTAAGTGTTGGAGTTGCTGGATTAAAACAGCAGTTATTCTTCTACTGCCTGTTTATTATATGCACCAACACTGCACCCATCATGCTCCTAGTAGTAACCCTTTTCCTTTTCCACTCTGTCGTGGTATGTTTGAGAGTTGATGTCGAACAGGCAGGGATGCTCTGCCCATAACTCCACCATTCGCTCCTCTTTTTCCACGGTCCACTTTCTCCGTTGTTCCTCCATTGTTATTTTTCATGACTGCCGGGTTTCCTGTTTCTGCTTTTGTCAGCGCTCATCTATTGGTTGTTGATTGTGTTACGTCACTGCGACTTGCGATAATATCAAACGTGTTTGATATTGTCACAAACTCAAGACTAGAAAAAGACTGATGTGAACCAGCGCAGATTACTATCTCACACTAAACGATCGAGAAAACGGGAGCACGCCGTGACTCCAGTAAAACTCTGAGATTTACTAAAGATTTTCAGTTTTTAGTCTGAGACTGTGAAAATCGTTTGGTGTAAGCCCAGCATAAATAGTAACTCACCGGTGGGCCAGAGCTAGGCTGACAAACTCCTATCTATCTGGCTGCTTCAGCTAAGCTAAGGTAACATAAATGTAGCTAACTTTGCAATGTAATATGAGACTTAATAAACATTTATTAATTCATTAAATAGTGCTTTGGGCCAGTCTCTCAGCTGCTAACCCACAGATGAAAGGCAGTATGCAGCTACACCCAGTGGCTGGAAGCTGCTCATGGCAGCTCTCGTAGGTTGAAATCAAGATCAACATGTTATCAATTGACAATACATTGACATAAAGAAATAATTGTAATGGTCTGCATGACCAGCTGGTTTAAAGTTGAACCCAGAATCAAAGCAGAGGCAGATGGAAATGTTAAAAGGGGCTTTATTGCTTCATATAACTGATGTTTCAATCCAACACAAGATCCAGAAGGCAAACTGCAGGTATTGATAATGAGAGTGAGAGTTGTGGCTGGGCAGGTGTTTGTTGGGCTGCAGGAGATCTTCACAAGGAGGCACACTCTGGAAGCTTCAATCCACTGGCACCGGGTAGTCTCATCACATGGCTTAAGAAGCTATGCCATTTGATTGCTAATCAACGGCAGGTGCGTGCAGGCCCAGTACAGGAAGCCACAGCCACTTCACACAGGGAGGGGAGGGGGGAAGAGAGAGAAAGTGGTGTAGCCCACCACTTACCAGGATCACCACAATAATAAGTCTTTATCACGAGATAACGGTGCATAGAAAAAAAACAAAGAAAAATCCATGGCCGTTCTTGTCTTCAGTAGTAAAGAGCTGAAAAGCCAGCCATATTTTCTGCCAACATAAGATCAAGTCTTTCTTGTTTATTGCTCCATGTCATAAAGCCATTAAGGTTTTTTTTTAACCGTGTTCTGTTGGATTGTAGCTGCTCTAAAGTATTTATTTGTCCTAATGTGGAGAGTGGAGCTATAATCAGGTGATAAATACAGCCATAGTTTAGAGAGAACGTTTGTTAACTGTGCTCAGGTAGACACCAACTCATGGGGAAGAAGTAGTTTAGGATGAGCTCAGAACAAAATGTTAGCTGGATGCTGACATGGTTAAAGGATCATAATCAGTCAATGATTAACTCAGAGAGCTTTGTGACTCACAGAGATAAGGAGTTAACTTTGTTCCCTTTCAGTGCTCATGTGATTGAATCCACCTCCACATGTGTTTCTAATTACTTTGATTTTAACACAATATTTCAGGTTTTCCTTGTTGGCTGTGATGCTCCACTCTGTTATTCAATAACTTCTGTTTCAATAAATAATAATAATAATAATAATAATAATAATAATAATAATAATAATAATAATAATAATAATAATAATAATAATAATAATAATCATCATCATCATCATCATCATCATCATCATTATAATGATAATAATACATTTTATTTATAAAGCACTTCTAAACACTCGAAGACGATGTACAAAAAGGACGTCATAATAAACAACACAGTAAAAGACAAACACAAATAAAAGAGCAAAGCATACATTTAGAAGCAATCATACATTAAAAGCATTTCTAAAAGGTGGGTTTTGGTGCGGGTTTTGAAAGTGGAAAAGTTTGGGCAGTTTTGGATGTGTAGGCATTACTACCAGACAGTGGGGATGGTGACAGAGAGAGCTCTGTCCCCCAGAGATGAGACCTGAAATCAGCTGTTTATATTTGTGACTGTGTGAAAAATCTTGTTAGAGGGTCAGAGGTCACCTTGTGGTGTTGGATGAACATAAAAACTACTGGATAACAGAAACCAGTTAGATTAGGACTCACTTCCACAAACACAAACTCTAGAACAGGTCAATCTTTGTCAAATCACTGCTCTTTAACTCAGAGAGAAACTCTACAACATATTTCAAACAGCCAATCAGCATCCAGAAACATTTCTATAGTTCAACAGTGATCCAGCAGCATGTGAGCACAGTGATCCTGATCCTCAAACATGTACAGGTTTCTCTGGAAGGATTCTCACCTGTTGAAGTGAGTTCAGCTCAGCTTACAGACACTTTCCACCTTCAGGTGTGGAGAGAAGAAGCTGCTGCTTTGTCCCTCGTCAGTCCTGGTGTCTGTGTGCGTCTGATCTGAGGACGCCACCGTCACATCCTCATAACTTCAGAGTGACGTCAGAGCCGGTCTCACCTGTGGGAGAAACCCAGACAGTGTCAGATGACACCCTGATCACATGATGTAGTTCTACTATCTGACCAGTAGATGGTGCTGACTAACCTTCTGATGAAACAAAGAGCAGCTCTGTCAGATGTGATGAAGCAGCAGTGTGGATCACACTGATCCTGGACTTTCTGTTGGACTCTGCTGACAGCGGCTCTGATGGAGACAGAAGCTGCTCACAGTGTGGAGAATGGTCTCTACAGGTCGATGGCGACTTCATGATCATTTGTAGGGATCTTTTTCAAAAAATTAACTACACAGAGACTCATCCTTTAAGGGTCTGTAGTTTATAATTTTGAGCAAAATTTGTGAAACAAGAGTTAATTTCGAAACGGTCCTTCTGTCTGAATCCAGATTCATCATTTATTTCCACTATAATTCAGCCTGAGGGTTTCTGATGAAGCTGATAGGCAGGGATTTCCCCAGTTTTCTCACCCAATCTAAAAGTTTTACTCTGTTTTAGAAATGAGATTCTGAGTATGATTTGTTTACAAAAGGTTTGAAAAACTAATCTTTGTTTCAATAAGTCATCAGAGGGGCTAGAAGCAAGAACTCTTTCTAGATTTAAAATATTTGTTGATTGTTCAGGTCTTGTATTAAGACTTTTTCTAAGCTTTGCACTGTATGAGACAATTTTCCCCCCTAACATATGCCTTCATGGACTCCCAGACTGTTGAATCAGGAATTCCTGGGGTTTGATTGAATTATAGAAATGAGGTCATTTCAGATTATATAAAATCAACAAAGTTTTCATCAGAAAGGAACAGTGAGTTGAGACACCAAGGACGATACTTGGTGTGAGAGATCAGAAGTCAGTAAGTTATAGATAAAGGAGTATGGTCTGATCTGATTATTGCTTGATATTAACATTTAGTTATCCATTGAAGGAGCCTTTTGTCCAGAAAATAATAGCTGATACGCGAGTATATTCCATGGACAGGTGAGAAAAAGGAGTAGCTTTTAGATTTAGGGTTCCAAAAGCAGGTAGAAGCACAGAGTAGAGATAGGTGGCACATGAAAATGTACTTTGTTTTCTTCAAGTGCTTTTCATAACTGTAATAATAAAAAAGTGTGCTATGGTATCATCAATTTATTTTCCACAAATATTCATAATGTATATATTATTGGTCTCTCATAATATGTATTTTTTTGCAGAGGAAAACTTTGCCAGTGGAAATTCTGATTGGATGGTAACTTCAAAAACTTATCAGCCACATTGGCTGGTGACAGAAAGGGTTAATTTAGAGCCCTGATCTGGTAGTATAGTGTATGAGCAGTCACATCATGATGTGTGCAGTTATATGAATGAGTCAAGACATTCACATGCTCATGCCAGTTAGGCTTCAAGTGCAGCTCAATCAATCAATCAATCAATCAATCAATCAATCAATCAATCAATCAATCAATCAATCAATCTTTATTTATACAGTGCCAATTCATAACAAACATTATCTGAAGATGCTTTCCAAAAGTGTTAACAAGTCTAGACTTGTCAATGATAACCTGATCACTTAAACTCTGATGCTGTTTTGTCATGGTGCTCATGCGGGACACTGGGTCATTTTGCAGCTACAAACAAAAAACTGCCAAATTGCTAAGAAATCTTTTTTTTTTTTAATTGGCTCTGTTCTGCATAGGCTTCCAGACTTCGGCCCAGCCCAACCCGAACACTGATGCCTTAAATACACTGGCTGTGTCTGCAGTCCAGCTCCACTCCGTGTTGACTGCGCCTTTTACCATTGTATGGTTTTGAAGCTAAAAAACCTCCGTTACGGGAGCCACGTGTAGAGCCAGATTCTGCGCAGTGGAGACCTATAAGGAACTCTGGGAAAATTTGATTGGAACTGGGTGACAGAAAATTGACAATGCATTTTTTTTTTCTTTTGACAGTCTCATTTCTTCTTAACTCTCCTTCCTGATATATCTTATTATTCCCAAAAATACTACACAAGAACAGCAGCTGTCAATCATCATTAAACGAGATGTAAAACCCTGTTTTTAACTTATATTAAATAATGAAAAAGAAACATTTGAGGAAAAAGAGGACTTGAACACAATGCAGCCCAATAATATCTAAATATCACCACAGCATACGGATGTGAGAAACATTTCTACAAGGTGTACTATTTTTTAAAGTTTGACCACAGCCCATCTGGAATAAAAAGAGAGGCAGAGTTTTTGGCTGCAGCCAGCAACCAGAGGGGGCAGTTTTTGTGGCGACCTCAGTTTGAGCCAAGCGAGATGACATCCATTTTTTTTTAGAGTCTATGGTGGGATCAGCCATGCAGCTGGACTGCAACAGAACAGATCCAGTGTAAGTTTGCACATTGACTTGAATGGAAACCTGTCTGATCTGGCGCTGTGACGGAGTAGATACGGACTGGAGACGCATCTGGTGTATTTAAGCCGTGAGGGTGCAGTCACAATGGTCATCTGCTCCATGCTTTACTCAAGCATGATTGGCCCCCTGCAGCGCCAGTACAGCCCGCAGTCACACAACTCCAATATGAACCAGACTTTAGACGCACCCATGGCCTGCCTACATCATGAAGCGTATGTTTACAGGAAGTGCAGTCTCATCAGAGTCAGCACAATGAGACACAGAGAACATGGCTATGATATGGGTGCTAATGCTT
The DNA here is from genome assembly GCA_030710495.1 of Labroides dimidiatus. Taxonomy (NCBI): domain Eukaryota; kingdom Metazoa; phylum Chordata; class Actinopteri; order Labriformes; family Labridae; genus Labroides; species Labroides dimidiatus. The sequence goes on from CM061147.1 coordinate 4,259,382, forward strand.
GTGCATATAGTGTACTATGCAGAAGCATACCTCTCCGAAGCATGCCACAGCAGAGAAGTGAACCGTGTCTGAACACAGTATATTTGCAGTCACATTGGCCAAACAAACTGGACTTCAGAGGTTGCAGTGCTCTCAGGCATGGTATGGTGTGGATGGTCAGTGTGACAAGGTGCGGTCTGAGTGGCCTCAGCTCTGGAGGAATGGATTCTTTCTTCGGCCACTTAGATGGGGTTGACAATTCAGGAACATTTTGACATTAACCTTGTTGTCCCCTTCCACTTTTGTGGAAGCATGTTTCACAGGGGCGAAAATCCATTTTTATTGTTGGTGGATAGGTTTGGGGGGGGTCAAAAAACAGTAAAATTTCAGAGAGCAATTCCTGTGAGAGGCATAAAAATAAATGTTAAAAAAATGTTAATAAATATTTTTTGTTGTTTTCTGATACTTTCTCATGTCTTACATTGATATCAAACAATAACTGTAATTATGTCATTTTTTTTCATAAGTTCATATCCCACCTGTCTACAGGTTTTAGGTGGTAGGTTTCAAATGACCTATGGCTAAGTCCCGCCCTACAATTCTACAATTCTACAATTCTACAACTTCATTTAACACATGCTTGTTTCCAAAGTGACGTACAACACAAGCAAGAATTTAAACAAGAAGGAGAAACCTTATTAAGTGCAAAGAAACGCTTCAAGTTAGTTGGGTCACAGGTACTCTGCCATCAAGGGCCCACAGACCCCCCCCCCCCCCCCCCCTTTTTTTTTTTAAATTCTATCTAAATAGTAGCCACAACTAGAATTCAACATTCAGCAGCAATCAATTTTCAGTGCTTTCATTTGTTAAGAGCTCAGACCTTCTATTCTGACCCCTGAGGACAAAGAGGGGAAGGGTCAGATTAAGGGTCCAAAGTGTTCCCTGAACAGATGAGTCTTCAGACCTCTCTTTAAAGTAGAAGGGGACTCTGCGGATCGTAATGAGTTGGGTAATTCATTCCATCAATTGGGAACAACAGAGGAGAAGAGTCTGGTAGAGATTTAGAGCCATGCTGGGCTGGGAGCACCAGGCGTCTCTCACAGGCAGAGCGTAGTGGGCAGGAAGGAGTGTAGACCTGGATGAGGGACTCCAGGTAGGAAGGAGCCGTTTTTGTCACTGTTTTATGAGCCAGAAGAAGAGCTTTGAATTTGATTGGAGCTGCCACTGGAAGCCAGTGAAGAGAGATTAACAGCTGGGTGACGTGTGCTGTTTTGGGCTGGTTAAAGACCAGACGTGCTGCTGCTACTAAAATGAGAAAAAATACTTTAACTAATAACCAAACTACATCAAACTATGTCAACAAGCAGCACAGAACAAAATCTGAACATGTCGCAAAACTTAAAAATACACAAACCCTTTAAGTTTCAATTATAAAGTTCAACTGAAGGCCTATAAATTAAAATAAATGTTTTGTCATTGAACAGCCATCCAGCTCCACAAACTACCTATGAAACCATCAAAGTTATAACTACTTTCTTTTTATATCAATAAATCTGGAATACAAGGTCAAACTCAAAGTAATAATAGCCCAAATAAATTAATTTACAACTGATCCAATCTTCTCAGTCTTAACTGGTCAGAATATGCAGAACATAAACAGTTCTTCAGAACATTTGGCTTGAGGGAGGAAGCAGCTGAGACCCTCAGTGTGACTTTAAGATGCTCATCTTTAAGTTTGGACCTGAACTTTGACTTATTAAAGTTCATTGTGGAGAAGAGATTTTCACACAGATAGGTGCTGCCAAAAAGGCACGTGGTCCAAACACCAACAAACACCGTATAGCACTAGATGACAGGATATATTTTCCCTCCACTTGGTGACACAAACATGTTACCAATTGCTAATGAGTGTTGTTGTCATGAGCCTGATCTATGGTGGCCCACAAGTGTTAAAAAATATAAAACCCCCAGATGCATGTGAGAAAAAAACGCATGGGCCACACTAACACAAAGCTTTGATATCAGGCAGGGGGCCACAAAATATTGTCTGTGGGCCAATTGCAGCCGGGAGTTTGAGACCCCTGTCTTAAACTGTCTTGGGAGCAGGATATTTGTGAGGGAATCAGTGAAGATCAGTGGGATTCAAGCAGCAACCTCCAGTCTGAAAATATGAGACAATGCGAAAGTGCTAAAGTCTGCTGTCTGCTTGAGGCTGGCTCCAGAAGTACCGGAAGTCACAAACACACCAAGCCAAAAAAAGCAGTTTTCACAGCCAAAATAAGCACATTTACAGCCTGGTACAAAGAATGTCTCCCATCTGAATCACTTATTTCACTAACGGCATGCACTGTACGGGGGTGAAATTTTTTTCTAACTCTGCAGTTTCCACAATATTAAGTTCACCAGTTCGTCCAATCAGAGGCACAGCTCAGATCACGTGACTGCCAGGCGCCCTATGGCTGTTACTGTGGAGACTCACAGCCCGCCTCATTTCCAATGTGGCTCCATTGGAGCAGCTTCTCTGTCAAGAGATCGGAGACGAATCTGGCTTGATGGGAGTTGTACTCCCGAATAGATGAATGCCAACCTCAAATATACTGACAGTTGCCGCTCAAGATTAATTGCTTGATCACGCTCAATGATGTTTTTTCCTGGATCAAAAAAAAAAAAAAAATGCGTATGCGTATGTAAATAACAGACCTAGTGTGCAGACCTGAAGCAAAACCGTTTCCTACTTTATCATCATTTTCCAGCGGTTTTGTTTTCAGAAATATCATTTTGGGCTTGTGACCCCTTGCTGACTTGAAGTTCTCAAAGACAGAACAGGTGTCCATATGCCCATGTGGCAGCCAAAGCTTCCTCTTAATCTGCGCATCATGTTTTCAGCCTTGAATAGGATTGAGCCTTGAGGTGCCAAAACCAGGTGGCACAGCATGGTGTGGGTTGGGTCACTAAGGAAATCCACCTCCACGTCTTCTATCCACTGTGGCCCTGCTTTCACCTTGTCCTTTATTGTCAGGGGCACATTACATGGGATTTACAGGGCATATGGGACAGCACCTGGCTCTAACTCTAATTTGTAGGACTCCTTTAATCACCCAAACCAGGAAATACTGTGGGGATTTGAGCTTTGAAATCCTCCTGCTTGGTTTGAACTGTGCAGACTGGCTGTATCAGAGTGAATGCTTTAACTTCAGAGAGATTGGGTAGAGGTTTGGATAGATCAACAACAGTAGAAATGTTTGGCTGGGTCCCATGTCAAAGCACAGTTTCCCTGCCAAACATAGAGCATATCCTCTGAAGTAGTGTATGAAATGCTTTTCTTTTCTGTTTGAAAACAGTTATCAGACTTTGTTTCATTCTTCCATTCCTTTGGGGCACATTTTCCCCCTCCTTACTCTATTCGTGCCACAGTAATGTTATGAACACCATCTGCTGGCTGTAATCCCCTTTACAGGACAATGTCAAGCTACCAAAGGTGAAGGTTGTTCACAAGATGTTCAAAGTTTGTTTGATACAGCATTAAATACTTCTGAATCTTCTCAAGGGGAAAAACATCTCACCATACATGTCAAAAACAAACAAACAAAAAAATCATATCTGTACAAAATGAATTGAGAACAAATTGTTACAAATGATCACAATCTTAAGACCAGCTGAAAAATTGCATAAATTCACATTTTGCACAGTTAGATCTCTAAAAGGTTCTGAGTACAGTTTTAAAATGTAAAAAAGAAAAAAACAGGAGTGAAACAAACAAAACAAAACAAAAAAAAAACAGAAGTAAGCAATTTATTGAAAACAACAATTAAAGTGAAATTGTTTGTTCATCAGGAGATCACAAGTTTAAGAGCACAGTCTTCAACAGACAAAATCTGTGAAAAAACTGTGGATTCAGTGTGATCTTCTGTCAGGTATTCACACTGTCAAGACCTCCTGACGATAAAGCCAAAAAACTTTCTCTCTGTGGTTCTCATTTATCAAACGTTTGTACGACCGAAAAACGGGTGTACATGTATTTCCTTGCACAGATCAACATTCATCAATCTGAACATGGGTGGAGGGTACGCTCAAATCCCACACCAGATCTGAGTTTGTGTACGCAAGTTTCGTGTCAGACAGGAGCGCAGAAAATCCGTCCCTAGCAGAGAATCATTGGATCAGTGCAGAGTATCTATGGACAAACTAAACGGTGTTTGCAGATTAATATTTAGATAGTTGAATTAAATGACATCAAGAATGTTTTCGATCATTTCACTCTTCTTCTACAAATCTCTGTGAAGTACATCACTTAAGAAAGAGCAACGCTGAATCAAATGTTTTGTGTTTTTTTTTAAGGAAGATGTATTGATCACAGAATTTACAATGACAATTGGTGTTGTAAATTCCATGGGTTCTACCAGCTGAAACTTCAATATTTAGGGGGTGTGTTATTTAATTTGTTTTCAGCCGTCAGATTTATCAACACCTGATCAGGCGTATGCCATAACTGGCCCGGGTACGCACGTTTCATAAATCTCACCTGAACGTTGCTGTTTCTCACATGATAAATGAGGGCCTTTAAACCTGGTTTTCTGGATCGTTGAGCTGCATGAGCAAGGCCTCTCATAACCATAGACTGTATAATTAATGGACGTAGTCTCTGTGACATCACCCATCTGTTTCTGAAATGGATTTTTGAAGCAAAACCATAGTCACGGCCATCTTGGAAAGCAGTCTTCCGGTTAAGTCAGACTCCGGTCAGGGGCTGGCCCAGGGGGTGGAGTTCAGGCAGGCTGAATGATGATTGAGCGATGAAACCGTGTCCATTTGCCTCGAGGCTACTAGGCTGAGCATCGAGGCTATGGCTAAGATAGGCTAAGCTGTATGCTACATTGATGCTACATCGGAGGGATAGCACTCTCTGGCTGAAGATTGGTGTCTTTCACTGCCTACACTACAACATCTGGGATCACAATTTGAGTGAGTTAAAACGAAATATTGAGACAATATTGAAAATACGTTCATCCTTTATGTATATATATATATATATATATATATATATATATATATATATATATATATATATATATATATATATATATATATGTATATGTATATATGTACAGTTTTAATATTTAAAGCAACAGGTTATTTTTAAATGCACAAGTATAGTAATAAAAATGTTATTACAGAAATAGCTAGATTTTGTCCTGTCTAGGTTTAAACTCTAATTGCTCCTTGCTTGAATATATATATATATATATATATATATATATATATATATATATATATATATATATATATATATATATATATATATATATCATTTGAACCTTCAGCAGTTCTTGTCCAGTACCTTCAGCACTCATCAAACACTGTAAGTACCAGTCTCATTAACTTTATAGGAAGTAAAATATTAATAACTCAAGTAAGCTATCTTATATGAACAACTTTTTTTTTTAAATAAAGCATTAATTTCACCTTTTTCTTTTTTTTCATAGACAGTGTGGATAATGGGCTACAGCTACATCCACCGTGGTGCCCAGAGAGCTGCGGAGACAACTGGAAGCAGCCTTGGAATCCAGGGGATAGGATGTGTTGGTTTGGCTGGGGTGGTCTTCGGTGGAGAGGCATCCTTCCGTTCTTTGCCCACTCTCTGCGTGGGAGGGCAGCACCTGACGTCCTGCTGATCTACTGCGGGGGCAATGATGTGGGGGAGGTCAGCGGTGTGAGCCTGGTCAACATCATGAAAGAGGACCTCCAGCAGCTCCGTGTCCTGCACCTAGACATGAAAATAATTTTATCTGACATCACCCAAAGATGCCAGTGGAGAGTTTATTGCAATCCAGCAAAGATGGAGAAGAGTAGAAAATTTATTAACAGTGTAATGACGATATTTGTGAATAGCATGAACGCTATTCTGATTGAGCATCCTCACATTAGACATGTCAGTCTTGGGCTATTTTTGACGGATGGAGTTCATTTTACACCAAGGGGAAATGATATATTTTCAAATAAATTGGCACAGTGTGTTAAAGACCACCTCCAAAGCAGTGAACTATCTCTTCTTTTAAAGTTGGCCTTAAGGATCCATCACTGTCATGTCTAATGTTTTCAAAAAACATCTGTCGCCATAACACTGTTGTCTTCTATACTTCTCCATCTTCCAGAAATTATTTCCATGCCTGGGTGCCCTTTTTCTAAGACTGCTTTTCGTGACTCTGCAGCTCTCTAAGCCCATGACGTGCATAGCTTGCATTAAAAGAACATCAAATAATCATGTCATGTGAGCTACTATTAAGACTTCATTCATTGTTTTTTGTTGTTTTGAGTCTGTATATTGTTTATTGTTCAAAAGTCATGTTTTTACTTAAAAATACTTGTGGTTTAATAAATTTGTATGTTAAAACTACTTTGTGTGTAATACTGAAAGCAAAATTTTGACTTACCAAAGCAAAAAAATGCAATAATACTTAACCCATTCATTCCTGGTAAGAGCTGTATTTACACACAGCTTTGTAGTTATAGAATATTAACAAATATGCAGTCGGATTCTGTCTGGTCAAGAATACTTTTTAAACTTACAGGTTATAACCATTTCTCACTGATAGAAATGAATTTTAGGACAGGCTTTTTTATATTTTAATAAAAGACAAGATTCATAGAGAGTTACACATTATACTTGTGTGTACATACAGTGTAAGCTAAGAAGTACATGCTGGATAAATTGTCTCAGGTAAAACGCAGATTCATGCTCTTACAGTTGCCATTCAGGTTTGAACTAAAATGCAGAACACTGAGAGGAAGGTGCTGGTGCAAAAATGATGTATTAAACAAACAGTAAATAAATATTGCTTGTATATAACTTGTGTTTGTTTTACTTGTCTTTTTAGTACCTGTTTGCTGTTCCCAAGGGATAAATAAAGTTTTTATCCATGCCAGGGTTTCACGGTGTCACTGAGGTCCCCTACATGATAGAAGACGAGATGTTAAATATCTTGTTTAAAAAAATTATTTTAGCCTGTCTTAGTTTAAAGCCCACTCACCACGACAAGGTGCAGGCCAAGGGTGGGAACATAGAGCACAGGACAAACATACATGAAACCAAAATGCACTTAGACCAAAAATAAGGAGAGAAAAAGCAATAATAACATAACATAAGTAAACTTGAGTAACTTTAAAATGAGCAAAGTGGGATGAAAAAACTTACAAATATAAGGCAACTGAGAAACACTGTAGAACTGTCTGTTGACATTAAAATTGTCATATGAGAAAAACTTCTGAACTCTGTGAAAAACTATAAGACAGCATAACTCCTCATAAAGAACTCACACATTAAATTCACAGTCAGTCATTTAATTCCAATACTAATATAACAGAATCATTTTGCCCGGCCCCGTGTACCTTCTAAAGTTGGTCTAAACGACTGTACCTCAACAGGAAAAGAGATTATCAAAAACTTTTCATATAATAACAGATCACGTGGGAGATACTTACCTCTGTACTTCAACACTGACCAGAGGAGTTGCAAACCAATGAAACAAAATGTATTGTGAATGATAGTCATGCAGACTCTAAGAGATATCAACCAGTTTTTCATGAGCTCCACATGCAATAGATGTTGTACTTGACTAGTTTGTCTTGGAGTACCATCCTTAAATTGAATTAATGCATTTCCTGTAAGAGTTGGGTCCTGTTCATGCAGACTCGTACTATGCAATCGACAGAGTTCTCCCTTGACAGGTGTCTACAGTCAAAAAAACTTGTGCCCTCTACATGCAGGCTCCAAGTTTACTTCATAACTAAATTAGTTATGACTACCACATTTTGGTCCAATAGAGACAACACATGCTGTTTCCTGAGTAAACCCTTATTGTTGCTTGGGCCCCGTTCATGCAGGCTCCAAGAAACATTGTCAGCGTCAAAAGAGAATGGCTTACAATTATCCATGTTCTAGAAAAAAAAGGGTTTGTTGGCCAAATTCTGAAAGACATGTAGACAAACATACTGTGCACATATACACACATATAAAAACATGTATATACACAAAAAGAGATACGAAACATCAAAATAAAATGACTGACATCCACAAACCATATATATATATATATATATATATATATACACACACACACACACACACACACACACACACACACACACACACACACAAATACCGCACAAAAAATAATGAACTCTCTATAAACATGGATTAATTTTGTCAGCTTTCTGTGGGCCACTTTGCCTTTTTTAATTTTATCTGTCCGTCTCCTTGCGATGTGGTTTAATTGTATTTCGCAATACCACGCAGAAGCCATCCTTACCAGGACATGGACATGGTTTGCCTCAACAAATCCTGAGGTGTGCGGTCCCAATGTACGAGAGAGGCAGCCTCAGCCTAGTGTGAGTCTTAGTGGTCAGATCATAAATAGGACAACACAATACCTTTTTAACCATGCACGCTTGTTACCAACTGGACAGGGGGTCTGCCGCAAGTGCTACGTGTAATTAATGAACGGCTGTGTGACAATGAAAGTGGACTGGATCGCTGTCGGGGTTTCTAATCTGTCAAAAAGATGGGCAACCTGCAGATTTTTCTGTCATTGCTCAAAAAAATTCTGTCAAAGAGGTGAATAATCGATTAACGCGACCTATGTTTGAGACTAATAACACTAAAGGGTAGTGGCCATCACAATTTTGATATTCTGTTCATTGCATTTGTTTTGATCTTTTCAGTTGTAGGCTGAAAGTACATTTTTATTTTCTACAGAAACAAAATCCATGCCCATTAGGTTGCAAAAAAACACAGTTTAAAGGATTTGTATTTGATCAGTAATCCTAAATGTCGTGAAAACATCTTGAAGTAGTACCTATTATAATCAGATTTCAACCAATGCTCTCGCTTGTCTTGATCTGTCAGTAACCAACACCATGCACATTTAATGTTTAGACTGAATTATAATTTAAAAGTAACAACTTCTGAGTTTGTAAGGTGATATGCCCAACACTAGGGCAAATCTGCTTTACTCGCATCCATTTTATAGTATGCCTCTCGTCAACTTCGACTTTGGTTAAAACCTGGTAAAACTATAAAAACAGAAAACCAACACAACCGTTTTCTTCATATCGTATTCATACTTTAAAAAAAAAACAAAAAAAACAAAACTGAAACGTTAATATTTCTACGTAATTGATCGCAATAAGGTCTGATATCATGGATGCAAAATGTCTTTTTAACAAATTCTACAAACACATGCAATCTTATTATGCATAACTCGTAAACCACCAAACAGCGTTTACAAGCCTCTTTTTCGGCTTTGCTTAAACCATAGCAACCTTATATTTCTATACAGCCTGTGATTACAACAGGTTGACTAGCTAATTCAACAAATAGCTTAAAATGACTAGCTAAGTCCAGGGCCACAGACTAAATAAAGTCCTCAAACCTACACCTGTTCGTTAATCCAGCATCAAATATAAATTTCACTTACCGAAAAAACTGAAGAGCCGATCCCTTGGACAATCTGTTAGTACAATTAAATGCGCAGCAAGCCATCTTTATCAAATATTGGCATGAAGTTAAGCTCCAAAGATGAAAACCACACGAACAACAAAGGAACAGATGAAGGTCAGTGGCGCGAATAAGCTAATAGCATTCTGGCACACAGCTACAAGCCATGCTATGCTTGGCTAACGCTACGCATCCACCTGTCAGTCAAATCAGCTGTGCCCTTTATTATGCAAATACATGCACAACACTCCCTAATATCATCAAAACTAACATATTAGAAAAAAATTCACCCCCGTACAATATGTGCCGATAGTAAAATTAGCGATTCAGACAGGAGATATTTTTTTTGTACCAGGCTGTAAATGTGCTTATTTTGGCTGTGAAAATGGCTTTTTTTGGCTTGGTGTGTACGTGACTTCCAGTACTTCCGGAGCCAGCCTCAAGCAGACACTCTAGGAACAGCAGACTTTAGCACTTCTGCACTGTCTCATAATTTTAGACCGGAGGTTGCTGCTTGCTCATCACACACCATCGCTGCTTGAACTCAGTAAGACATTTTGTCAATTTGAATTTCTTCAAAGATCCTGAAGGTTATGGAACAAAAAAGTCTAGTGATAGACCCAAAAAATTTCACTGGCGCTGAGCGGGAGGACTGATTGGCTGTCCATTAAGACACGGGACGATCCTGGACCCAAATAAAGGTCGTTACTGGTGCCAGCTGCAGCCAAATAACCATCAGATGGTGAGGAAAGTTTACAAAAATAGACGTCAGTTCCAGACAGTGGATGACCCCCATGAAGCCATCTTCAGCACTTGGAGCCAGCTTTGGCCAATTACTGAAAAAAAGTAATATACTACTTGTTACCTGTTACTCTTTTTAAAAGTAATATTATTTCTTAACTTATTACTCCTTGCAAACTGTTAATATGTTAGACTACTCTTCTTTACATCCCACAAAATTGGTAACTCTGTCCTTTCAGAGTTTGCACATGGCCTCTGTCAACATCAGATGTTAAATTACCAGCAGGTGCATTTCTTCCTGCAGCCCATGAACACATCAAAGTTACAGACTATCTAAAATACATATCTGGTTTGACTGATGATGAGAGACGCAGTTTTTGAAATCCACTCTAAGTTGATCTAAATTGAATAAGACATAATACCGGGACTTAATTTATATTTGACAACAATGCTGCTGTCATCTTTCCTCTCAACAAAACTGAAGTGATGGGCATATTTCAAGGCACTGAATGTAAACGTGTACTGCTCCTTTTATTAAGTGAGCCAGGGTTGCCAGTTGTAGGTATGACAACAATTGAAAAAACAAGCCTATCAGCCAAAAAATAAATATAAAAGGCATTGCCTAAAAAGATGTCTCATTCTGCAAGAAAACGGCACACCTGGCAACTACAAAGCGAGCTGCCTTGATGTTTGGCTGACATGCATGATGAAATAAATCTGCTGATTTCTGTATTTTAAATCATGAGAGGGCTAATAACAACAGTAAGGGAGTAATGTGTTGTTGTTTTTGTGTGAGTAACTGTAGTAATAGTACTAGAAATTCCAGAGTAATTTAAAGCATTGCTCATTACTAGTGAAAGTAATATCATTACTGTACGTAACTAGTAATGCCTTACTCAACACTGCTTGGAGCAAAATTCCAAATAACTTCCTTGAAACACTTGCATTAAGCTTGCAAAAATCACTTTTGAAGTGATCAAAAGAAACATTGGTTCTCCTCACTAGTGAGTCATATCTTAAACTTTTATATTTATTCTAGAGGTTTTCAGGGTTTTTGAGCTGTGGTCTTAAACTTTTTAATTTTGTTTTCTGACTTTTTTTTTTTTTTTTTTTTTTTTTTTTTTTTTTTTTGGTGTATCACTCCCATATCTCATTTTTGCATTTTGAAACTCTACCCAGATTTTTTTTATGATCCAACAGTGTAAAATGTAAATTCATGTAGTTTTTCAACTGCTCTTATTATTTTGATCAGGTGTGTATCAGTAGTTATGGAGACATTTACTACAGATCTCTTAGATGGTTTTTACCATTAAGCTAGAATTGATAATAACTAAAAAACAAAACAAAAAAAAAAAAACACCTATCCCTTTACCCATCTTAGACTCTCGGGTCAGGGCAACCAACTGAGACTGAAAGGAAGACTGGGGATGAGAACAAATCATCAAAAGCTACAGGGGACTGAAAATGTAGGAAGGAAAAATGCTCTCTGTCATATTCACCAGCAGGCGTGTGTCTCTTTAAGAGCTGGGGCGTGCTATTGAGCAGGATGGTAGGGGGTGGGTGGCTGCAATGGAACGGTCCTCTTTAATGAGGAGATTTTCTGAGACACACACACACACACACACACACACACACACACACAGGAGGGATACAGTGATCCAGCTATAGGAGCTGAGGAGGTTGTAGACTAAGACAGCAGACCGGAAGGCTGACTAGGTGATAGCCGGTACTCCATCGGGGAATAAAGAGAGAAGCAGGAGATGCTGAAGAGGACAGAACACACCTCAACTGGATCATAAAGATGGATGTTATTTTATCAAGCAAGCTATCTGAAGACTACTCACGCAGAGGATAAACCAATTATGGACGCAGTGGATTAAAGACCTACGACAGGACCAGGAGAGGGAGAGAGAGAGAGGAAGAAGGGAGATATACCCACTTAGATCTTTGATTTCTTTGTCTATGCGCATTTTTTGTGCAATAGATTGTGTGCCTGTGTGTGCGTGCACAAGGCAGCAGACTGCATTGCTGCTCTTCAGTAAGACAGGACAGACAAAACAAAGGCAGCCGAACAGATAACCTTATGTATTTAGCTGCTTTTTCTGTCTCTTCCTCTCTCTATGCCTGCATGCGCTCTGTAACCAGGCACAATGTATGTGGTGAAGGCTGAGAATAAAAATAGAATGATGAGCTACAGATGCCAAGTTGGACTTTGATGGTCGCTTTTTGTCTCAGCGTCAGGAGTAGGCTCTAAGGGAGTTAAAAATATATATATATATATATATTACGTATATGTTTGTTTTTTTGAGGGGGTGGGTGTAGAAGTTCAAACAAGACTTGTGTTTTTCCTCCAACACATAAGATGTCACAAACCCAGCTTGGCCTTGGTTCTGAATAGGGGGACAAAGAGTGACTTCCATGTGGAGGCTGGGAGGTTTGCAGAGGGAATTCTCTGTACACTCCAAAGAGGTGGAGGCATCATCAGGTAGGAGGCCGCTGAGCGCTGGTGCCTGAGCGGAAAACAGGAAAGAAGTAGGTGGAAGAGTTGTGCATGTGTGTCATAGACTGTGTAGGCAGGCCGATGTGGCTGGCTGAGAGTTAAAACTCCTGCTGAGAGGGGATAATGGGAACTCTGTACCCGGTCCCCTCCTATCTGTCTTGCATCAGCCACACCAAAGCTGTAAGGGCTAGCTGATGCCACTAAAGTGCTGACCAAGAGAATGATGTAAACTGCATTGACATTTTTCACAAGACCAGGAGACCCCTCACATCCCTGTCAGGGGACAAGTTTTTTACTCGCCTTCTTTTACCTTTTTCTCCAAACCACCCATCAGAAGTGGAGGTGGTGCTTTACTTGAGTTACGGTTCTCTCCCTCTCACTCCTGCCTCCTCCTTACCCCTGACCCAGTCAACCTCAAAAACCAGATCCATGGATTGGTTCTAGTACCAACCTATCCTCCTCCCCGTCCCCCCCTCCCCTGTTTTATTCGTCCTATCTTTTTCTTTTTGTTGAGGCTTCAGGAGAATCGCCAAGACCTATTTCATGCATGTCCACTGGCGGCAGGTTCAACTTTGACGATGGGGGGTCATACTGCGGAGGGTGGGAGGAGGGCAAGGCACACGGCCACGGGATCTGTACGGGACCCAAGGGCCAAGGCGAGTACTGTGGATCCTGGGCACACGGCTTTGAGCTGCTGGGCGTCTACACATGGCCCAGTGGAAACACCTACCAGGGTACCTGGGCGCACGGCAAGAGACATGGTGTGGGTGTTGAGAATAAAGGCCGCTGGGTGTACAAGGGCGAGTGGACACATGGCTTTAAGGGACGCTACGGTGTGCGTGAGAGCATGGGAACAAGTGGGAAGTATGAGGGGACATGGAACAACGGCTTGCAGGACGGATATGGAACAGAGACGTACTCAGATGGAGGTAAGACACGCACAGGAGGATGCATGTTGAAGTGTTGGGGCTCTGTGTGGGTTAGAATTCTGTGTCATATACTCACCTCATGATGACATAGAAAGAAAAGATATATAGTAAACTGAGTTGTCCAGAAGTCTCCTTGGGTCATACTCTCATTCCTTTGCCTTTACCACCCAGACACACACTTACTCAGACACAATCGTGGGGTTGAATAAGGACAGACTCTGAGTTATTTCTACTCTTGTTTTCATCTTTTAACAATCTCTGCTCATTGTAGTCACATGGGGACACAGTTATGTTAGTTAAGGTCTATATTTTTAGACCATGCAGTGGTGTCAAATGTGGAAAAAGCTGGTGAGAAGAAGAAGGATTAATGCTTTCTATTCACAGGTCATCAGAGAATTGAAAAGAAAGGATGTAGTCCCATTTGAATGTCCTGCTCTTCAACAGTTTTCAACTCTTACATTGACTTTTAACAAAACTTTTAATTTTTCTAACAATGATTCCTCGACCTCAGGAAACAGATTAACACTTGATAAGGACATTTTTATTATTATTATTATTATTTAGTAGAAGTTAAAGTGGTCAAAGTAATCAGCGCGCCACGTTTGACTGATCTAGAAAGGGCAACTTGTTCTGCAAAACCAAGTTACAGCATTATTCCAAGTGAGCCATAACCCACAGATGGTTTCCTCACAAGTGTGGCACCATTTCAAAGAGAAATAAACAGATTTTACAACAGTATGAGATTTATTGCAGAGAACCATTATTACTACAAAGAAATAAACTCCCAAACACATATCTCCTCACTTTTTGGGCGAAGTTTTGATCGCTTTCTGCTCAAAAACAACAAATCTTATCAACGTGCATTCAACAGAGCTGGCTGTAGCTTTTATACATTTTAAGCCTTTGTTGCATAACTTTACGACTGGAAGGCTGTTTCACAGTGTTGGTTGAAACTACACTCACAGACATGCACGCACACAACATCCCAAGCCTTTTTAAATCCCTGAGATGAGTCTGGTTTGAGGGGCTAAATCAGGGCAAAGTAGAAAAGATGGCTGGAAAGTTATCCAGACGGACCGAGAGAAGAGGATGGAGGCAGGAGCTTGATTTGATGCATAAACAAGTGACTGAATGAACAGCTTTCTAAATCTGTGAGGAAATGTAAATGATCAGGTTTTGTAATTACAGTGAGAGCCATACTATAAATAAGGAAGGGGATGTAAAAAGCCAAAAGCAGACAAAAAAAAAAATGTACTAAAAGAGGAACCAGCAGGAAATTCATTGTGGCCTTATGAAGTCTTTAAACCCACATACTGTAAAAGCAGCAGAGATTGACCTAGATGAGAGTATTTATCTTGCTTCAGCAGTACACAGTGTCCTCTACAGCGTGCATATTTTCTTTCTATTAATCTGTGACATTTTTTAAGTGTTTTGTTGATTATGAGTGTGTGATCATTCTCTTTACAAAACAACAGAAACAAAAAGATAGTTTAAACTATGGCTGCTTCGTGGTGAGTAGGAAGAAGACGCAGGAGGAGGAGGATGAGGAGGATACGTAGGAAAGAAAGCGAAATGAGAAGTAAAGGAGGAAGAGAAGCAGAACTGGGTATTGACAATTTAATACACGTCAAAGTCATAGTGCTTACTGACAACACAAGACTCGGGTAGATAAACTGTATATTCATTCTGCTCGTCTTGATCTTCAGGCTGCAGCTTTTTGGATTGGATTTCAAACAGTGGTCAGGATTTAGGTTACCAAGGGCAAACTTCCTAACACAGTGCAAACTTAGGACTCCATCATCAACCTTGTGGATTAAATGCTTAACTTTTTAAGCTACTGCTGCCCCGGTAGAGTTTATCATTTTAACTCAGATCAGCTTATCAATATGTGATAAGTGGAACATGTAGCTGAACTGTCTGTGGAGGACAACCTACAGTGAAGCACACATTTAGTATGTGCCTTGAACACAGACTGTGTGATACATGGTCATGTTCTCTTTGATGTCACCCATCTGTTTCTGAAGCAGCAGTCTGAAGCCTGTTGTTGTCAGGGCCCACGTTGGAAACGCTGAAGTCATCTTAGCTTCTGTTGAGGTAATGTGAGGTAAAGAGGCGGGCTTTGAGCCTCCTTACTAACAGCTACAGGCTGCTCACCTGTCAGTCAGGTGAGCTGGGCCTCTGATTGGGTAAACCTGTAATCTTAATATCTTTTAAACTGCTGAGTAATGAACAAATTCATCCCTTACAGTGTGTGCTGATAGAGAAAAGAGCTACTCAGAGTGAAGATATTTTGTGAAGCAGGCTGTAAACATGTTTATTTCTGCTGGAGAGATCAACTTTTTTGAATTGTGTGTATGTGGTTGCTGATTCTCCTGCAGTGGGTCTGGAGATTCAGCATAGGCTTTATTTTTCATGGCAGGACTACACCCTTGGGCTGTGAACCTGAAATTCTAATCTCACACTTGTACATTCAAAAACTCAAACACTACACATGTGAATATTCTGACATTTTTCATTTCAATATTCTAACTTTTTTTATTTCAATATTCTAACATTTTTTATTTCAATACTCTAACATTTTTCATTTCAATATTCTAACATTTTTTATTTCAATATTTTAACATTGTAACATTCTACATTTTCTAACATCATAGCAGTCTTATATTTTCACATCCCAACATTCATATATTTTCACATTCTAACATTCTTATATTTTGACACTGTACCATTCGTCAGCAATATACAGTATTTAACATTCCAACATTTACATATTTTCACATTATAACATTCACATACTTTAATATCTTACATTTTGTAGAATGTAGATTTTAACCGTTTAACAGTCTTATATAATATTCTAATATTTTCACATAACAAAGATCTTGTATTTGAACATTTGAACATTCTTCTATTTTTTCGTTATGACGTTCTAATTTATCTCAGGTTCTCATATTGTCACAGTCTTATATTTTCACATTCTAGTATTCTTATATTTTAACATTATAACATATAACATTATAACATAACCTTACAAGTCTTATATTTTTACTTTCTAATATTCTTAAATTTTTACATTGTAACAATATTATATTCAAACATTCTAACATTTTTATATTTTTATATTCTTAAATACTTAGATTTTAAAGCTTTAACAGTCTGTATTTTGTACATTCTAATGTTTTTAAATTTTTACATTATAAAAATCTTATATTTGGACATTATAACATTCTTATGTTTTTGTGTTCTCACAATATAACAGTCTTGTATTTTCACATTCTAACCATTTTATGTTATTGAATTTCAACATTCTTATCTTTTCACTTTCTAACATTCTTATATTTTCACATTATAACATAAATAACTTTTATTTTTACATGCTAACATTGTTAGCATACTGTTCTAAGCCCTCTAACATTCATACATTCTGACATCCCTATATTTTTAGTCCTACATTATAAACACTCTTTTATTCCAAACATTCTTAAATTTCAGCATTTTAAACATCTTATCATTCAAACATTCAAAACAGAATGCTAACCCTGCTCTTTCCTTTAACATCACCTGATGTTTCCAGGAATCCTTCCTTTTCTATCTTGTTGCTCTCTGGCTTTTTTTTCTTCCTCTCACACATTTGTAAGCAGTTCTCTCTCCTCTCATCTATCTTTTGCTATTGCTCGACTGCATTCTCACAGCCCTGTACAGTTGGGTTTCTATAGCAACACTCATAGACATGCAGCAGGTCAGGAGTCACATGGGACCCTGTGTTCACAGCTGCTATTGGCTGCCAAGTTGAGCCTTCAGAGCTCTGATTGGTTAGTGCTCTTCCGGGCTAATAGTGTTTACTAAGATGAAGAGCTAAGCTGACTGATTACCAAGCACAGGCACACAGAGAGAGAGAGAGAGAGAGTAGAAGAAGAATGAAAAGAAAGCTGGAGTAATCCTTTAGGTGAGAAATAAAATGAGTCACAAAGGAAGAGGCATCTGTTACATGACTGTGTCTGTGGTGGTAAAGGCTTGTTGTGTCTTTAACTCTTCACGCAGAGTTAAAGACAGTAACTGTCTTAACTAGAGCTCTTTGAAGGAGAAAAACCCTAAAATGATTCAGACAATCTTGCTTCAGTCATTGCTCATCCACACTGCATGTGTGGTGGGATTGTAAAGGATCAAAATATGTAGGGTATAAATGTAAAGGTGAACTGTGGCGTGCTGCTCCTGTAGCTGAACGCTCACTAATGTCTTTATTCCTTTCAAGATGATCCTGTTAAGCTCTCGCCTGGCATGGATAGGAGCAGTGTGATCTTAAAAGAGGAAAGCATCTTCTCTGTGGTGTAAAGAAGTTAGCTCTGGGGAAACGATGCTGATTGTTTTTGGGACCATCTTTAGATGCAGCAGTCCCTCTACTGTGATTTAAGAAGAGTCAAGCTGAAAGAAACTGAAAATACTTATATTTAAAAAGAAAAACAAATAAAGAAACACCATTGATTCAACCGCCATGTTTTATCTGAAGATAGAGCTACAGATGTCATCAGATATCATTTACAGAACATATTCATATCATGGTCTTTCTCAAGAAATTTCTCAGCAGGTGCGTAATCCTTAAGTGGAAATCTAAAAGGCTCAGACAGGAAAAGAGCCCGAGCAAATCTCTTTAAAGGATAACAGTCCCACACAGTGTTTTACTCAGGCAGAGGTTTAGCTTTGACTTGACTTTTCCTTGCCTTCACTGTCCAGAGATTTCAGCACAGTTTAGCTCGTCTGTGTGAAAGCCTGTCGCTCACTTTCGTTAAGTGGCTATCTTGTTGTTTATCCTGCTCGTCAGCTATCCTGTCCCGTAAGTTGTGTCTGTTTTCCCCTTCCTGTTTTAGTTGTTGCTTTCCTCTTCACATTTCTACGGTGGCCCTGAGAGCTCACAGCACTGCAGCTTAAGAAAGCATAAGCAAAAAGACAAAACACAAGCAAATTCAGAAAACATCTTCATTAATTTGACATCACATGCTCAACATTTAGAAAACGCACTGCAAAGACCAGAACACAACACATTACAAAAACATCTTAAAAGTTTTACTATGTAATGACATATGATCATAAAAAACAGACCGACTTCATTCAAAAGAATAAAGTATAAACTAGCTGATTATTTTAAAAAGTTAGAAAACATTGTTCAAAATCAACAAAATCGAGACTTTTCCCAAACTTCCCAAAGTTAGAATGAAATACATACAATACAGAATACAGACCCTTAGAGTCAGGTTTTTATTGATATGTTAAAGACTGATCTTCTGTCAGCTGTCATCTTTTCTTGATAACTCCTCCTTGTGTACGTATGTTCCGGCTGGAGTCAAGGGCCTGATTTGAGATCATTCCATGTTTGCTTCTTAGGAGTATTAGTGACATTAAGTTGCTGCTGTGTGCTGCTCGTCACAAAGCAGGTTTTCAGTCGAAAAGATGCAGCCCTATGACCAAACTGTGCCATTTGCTCTCATCTTAAACATCCTGTACAGGTGCTCACCTTTTACAGAGGTTTCAAATAAAAACTGATAATTTTATTAAAGTCAAAGATGGTTTCACCAACAACAGCCCTGCATCTCTGGTTGTATTTTTCAGCACCATGGAGAGCACCAGACTCTTAACTTCAGGAGCAGTCTGGTGCTCCACTGAAGCGTTTACTTACATAGACGGTGGTTGAGGGGGTTTGTGCTCAGAAGAAACCTAAACAAATAAATAAATACAACAAACACACACACACACACACACACACACACACACACACACACACACACACACACACACACACACACACACAACCTTGCATGTGTGTAGCCTAATAGAACGGCTCTGAGATAAATGAAGCCGTCAGAGAAGAATATAAGATACCATACTACCCGGAGAGGCAGCTGTAAACACCCTTTTCTATTGATTTAACATAACGGTCACTGTAAAGGCTGTGTGCTGTGCTGATCCAGCAAGTCACCTTAATGTGTTATACCAACAGTGTTTAAGTATCTACAGTGGTGGAACTGGTATTAGACATATTTAATCAAATAGATGCGATAAAACTAAAAGTGTCATCTGTCAGGGAGGGCAGCAGGGAACATGAGGGGGGGGGGGGGGGGCAAGTGCAGATGAAAGTTTTTTTTTTACTAAACTCAAAAAGAGTCCAAACTCAAAAAGCCACAACATGAAACCAAAATTCAAAAAGGCAACAAAATCCAAAACCAAAGCTCTAGAAAAACTTTCTACAGGAGACATTGAAGATATGGAGACGACAAACAACACAACATTAATAAGCTGACAGAGTACTCAAGAAACACAGAGACTATATAGACAGGGTAATCGATCACAGGTTGTGTGACAAGATACAGGTGAAACACATGAGGAGCAGTCACACAGGAGGGAAACAAGGCCAGGAAAAAGCACAAGACAAGAAACACTTAGAAACAGAGAAAACTCAAGAATGTAACATAACTACTAGTACAAAGAAACACATGGATGAGAAACTACAGAATCAAACTGGAAACACTGAAGACTAAACATTGAAAGAAAAACACACAACAAGAACTAATGGAGCGACGCCTGCGAGCTAGTTCAGGCAGACAACTCGAGCTGTGTTGCTACTCACGTCACATGTCCCACTCGTCATAACCTTCCTCCAATCATGTTCTCTGCCTCTAAATTCTGCGGTCTATTTAAACTGGGGAAAATCTCCCATCTCTCCCTCTGCCTGTCAATGCCGCTGCTGCCCTGCATTTGTGTTGCTGCATGTTCTTTCACCCCCACCACCACCCCAGCATCCACCTGCCGGCTCCGATGGGGTTCATGTTCTGTATGTTTTACTCATCACTCCTCAATGCTGCCATGTAAACTTTTCTGGAAGGAGTGATGAGATCGGAGCCTGGCGCCAAACATGAAAATATATTTGCTGTTGCTATAAACCATTTAAAACATGAGTTGACTGACTGAACTAAGATTAACACACAGAAACAAGATGGAACCAGACCTGAGGCCTGTACTATGAAGCTGGATTAACACATCCAGGATCTCTCTCCATTACCTGGGTTGACTTAACAAGACGTTCACAATCCTGATAAGCGGTACTATGAAGCTGGATATCAACTCTCTCAGTGAATCCAGAGTTTTCCAGTATTGATCAGGGAGTGTTCACATTAAAGGGGTGGAGTCTGCAGCGTCTGACCAATCACAGGAGAAACAGGAGAAGCCCTGAAGAGCAGCCTACTTTACCATGGAGGAGCAGACAATCATTCTATAGAAATACGAAGAATTTAAACACGTCATCAGAACAAAAGAAACACTGCTGCCACAGAAAAATCCAGGAAGGAATGGTGGCGGAATATTGCCAATGCTTAATGCATGGGATTATCCAAAATTTCATGGGACAATAAAAACGGACTGAACTCTGATCACTCAGTTTGACTTTATTACAGCACAGATGTTTGGAGCAGGGCTCCTCCTCAGTGTCCAAACTTTGGTTTATATTTTCCATTGAGTTTTGAGGCTCCGCCCCCTGTGTGAGTGTGTTTTGTGTTGGAAAAGTAAAATTAATATTAATTCCTGAACTCCCACGTAGTTGTGCGTTCCATAAAGTCCTGTTCCTGCAGTTCTGCCATGTGTGACCATTATTATTAACATCATTATTTAAGATGCAAACAGTGGAGCTAAACAGACTTGAGGAACAAGTATAAAACCTCCTTCAAAGCGGTCAGTGACAAGGCTTTAATTCTTCACTCTGTCTCTGATGTTTGGATGAAATCAACTGAATTTATTTATTTATGGATCCATCAGCGGACAAATGAAGTTCAGTCCATCTGATGAAAATCTGAATCTCTTGTACAGGATGTCATCTTGAACATCAGAAGGATTGTGTCTCTCCCTAAAAACTCTCTCTCTCCTAAGCGCTCGGCGCACCAACATGGACAGGATCTTCTAAAAATTGGGCAGGATCTTTTACAAGGGCTGATTGGTCAGGAGGTGTTGTTTTTCTACTCGTTGATCTCTTATCAAATCTTAACCTGCTCCGGAGCAGGTTAGCCCTTCAGCATACGTTACCATGGTGATTCATCCTGGTAAGAAGTGAACCAGCTTCATAGGACAGAAAATCCAGGTTAACCCAGAAGTTACCTCGCTAAGAGAAAACCCAGCTTCGTAGTACAGGCCTTGGCTCTACGTAACTACAGTTTCAGCTCTGTTTTGTTGATCTTCTCGTCAGTGTATAAATAACATAATTAATCAATAATCCATGTTCTTGAAAATATGACTATTACTTGAAGAATGCCATTGGTAATAACTTGACCAAGGCTCAGTAATATCATATTTTCCTTTTTATTCATTTGAGGGACTTTTGTGTACTAGAATAACTAACTATAATAGAGCACATACGGGAACAGCTTTTGATTGGTTGTTCAGCTTACTGTCTTCAAGAATGTGTCAAACGAAAGTGATGCTGTCACTGTCTCAGGACTTCCCTCTTTATTTCTCACCCGCTTTTCTCACCCTTAAAGAAAAGTGTTGAAGTCTCCATATTTCTTGGCCCAAGTGTGAGGACGCATCTGTGTTGTTCTGTGTTTGATCTGTCTCTTATGTGGTATCAACATGATTACAAAGGCTTTGCCAGATGTGCTGGCCAGCTGTCTGTGAAACAGACTACAGACAGACTTTTTATTTATATATTTATTGTGTGTGTGTGTGTGTGTGTGTGTGGGTGTGTGTGTGTGTGTGTGTGTGTGTGTGTGTGTGTGTGTGTGTGTGTGTGTGTGTGTGTGTGTGTGTGTGTGAGTGTTAGAGGAGGAAGCGATCCACTGCCTCGTCTCACTCAGACATGTCATGTTTTAACGTTTTTAACAGCATCTCGATGTGCTCGTAGTGTCTGTGTAAATGTGTTTTTGTATTTCTATTATTATCTTCATTCAGTGTTACCTACCTCACTGACATCCCTCCCCTGAAGGAATCGTTTGTGTGTGTTCGCGATGGAGCTAGAGAACTTTGTTGCAGCCCTTATTTGGTCATGTAGTGTGGTCAAAGCTCGTGCGTTTGCTACAGAATGAATCAGAGTGCTGTTACATCACAGATATGGGCAGGCTGGATGGATCTCTTGCACTCCTATTGGAACACATTTCCATTTGTGTGTGTGTGTGTGTGTGAGTAAGAGAGAAAGGGGGAGAGAGAGAGAGAGAGAGAGAGGTGCAACTGAAACACACGCACACACACACTCAGATGGCCTACTTATCATCAGCATGGGGACGTAAGGACTGCTATGCAGCAGTGTGTGTGGGGTAGTGCTGAGACAGTGTGAATGAAAAGGATTAGGTACCACTCCTCTGAGCTGTTCTCCTCTGCAACTTCTTTTATCTTCCTGTCATTGTTTAAACATTTAAAAAATGAGGCTGTGTCAGTGTTTGAGAGAAGCAGGAACACAAAGAATTTTCTGGAATAAGATAGATGAAAAAGTAAGACAGCTGGTAAGTGTGTGTGCGTGTGTTTGTGTGTGTGTGTGTGTGTGTGTGTGTGTGTGTGTCATTTGAATTAATTCTCTGTTTAAAGGTTGACCTTGTTTTGTTCTGATTTCAGTCACTGCTAAATCAATCAATTAATCTTTATCAATTTAACACCAAATTACAACAAACGTTATCTCAAGAGGTTCAAGGAGAACCAGACTCATGTTTGATAGACAGAAACCTCGAACAGAACCAAACTCATGTTAGACAGACATCTTCTGAGACTGTGTTCAGGTTAGAAAGAGGGGGAGAGAGAGTGATAGAAAGACTGATGACCTGACTTGAAGTCAGTATTGTCTTTTGTCATTCGTGGGCTACCTAGCTAACTTAAAGACCTTTATGAAACGTCCCTGCAGTCAGTTTTGAGGCTGAAGTGGTCGATAGATTAAGTTATATAGTGAAAACTGTATTGGTAATTTTCTCCTCTTTCTCCAGGAACATTTCAGGGTCAGTGGGTTGGAGGGATGCGGCATGGCTACGGAGTTCGTCAGAGCGTCCCATATGGCATGGCGGCCGTCATTCGCTCTCCACTTCGTACCTCCATAAACTCTCTCCGCTCTGGCTCAGAGCACAGCAATGGCACAGCGTTGCTGGACCGGACTGGGGCAGTGGTTCCTGGTCCTCACCCTGTTCCTGGAACTCTGACGACTAGTGTCTCCATGTGCAGCACGGGCAGCAGCGGCAGCAGTCCCGCTGTGTCTCGTGGAGGTTTCGTGCTGACAGCACACAGCGAGGCTGAGCTGCTGAAAGGGAAGAGAAAAGGTGGGCTTTTCAGGAGGTCCATCCTGTCCGGGCTGAAGCTGAGGAAGTCAGAGTCCAGAAGCTCTCTGGCCTCCCAGAGGTCTAAACAGAGCTCCTTCAGAAGTGAAGCTGGAATGAGTACTGTTTCCTCCGCTGCATCTGATATCAACTCTACCATCAGGTAAATACAGGAGAGGCCGATCGAGGAGGTAACTGCTATTTAGCCTGATAGCATGCTCATGTTTTTTACAAGCTGAGGTCAGGAGGGAAACAAAACTTACACATTTCCAATCCACTAAGCTAGATTCTCTCATTCATGATCTTAATGTAACTTAGACAAGTTGCACTTAGACAAAATTGCTTGTCACATTTTCAAACAACAGGGCTACGTAACTACAAATAAATACATTACCTCGTCACTTTGCATCCTACAAAAAAAAATGTCTTAAACACAGAAGAGTAGAGTTAAAAAGATCTGCTCCCCATTCATTTGCTCCAAAACAAACGCAAGTCTTGAAGAGAGTCACATTTTTACAACAGTGGGTGATGGTGCTCATGGGAAATGGAGTCTTTATTCTGGGATAACACTACTGATTCCGACCACAGGTGTCGCTGCAGATAACACCAAACAGATGGTCCTTGACAAGCTTCTAAAGTCATGTGAGGCACCATCAGATTTCTCTCACAGCAGTCATCAGTTACTGAAGCTCTTTCATGATGTGATGAATTCAACAAAAATAAGTGGAAAGAAAATGTGAGAAGACGAGGGATCAGTGTGTCTTGCACAGAAAAAGGAAACCGCCCTTCACCTGAAGGGCATCTAGGAAACAACAAGCACCTGTCCTTCTTAAGTGTGTTTAAATTGGATTGGAATGCTGCCCTAAGATTCCTAAAGAGTGAAAGGTCAGTTTACTGCTCCGCTGGCCTAGTCCCTAATGAGAAATTTCCGTTTGTGCATCCTGTCTCCCAATGATTCATCTCTTCACCCTACACTGTTTCTTATTCTGTTTTTCTTTAAATAACTCTTGATCAGTCTCATAGGACACACCATCTACGAGTAAGTCATGCACACGTTGTTGGGCAGTCTGAATTACAAAGACGGTAAAATCCCGTATTTAACTCAGACAGCACTGTCTGACTAAAAAGAGTGGAATCAAATGTAGAAGAAAATACACTTTATTTATATGTATTAAAGACACATTTAAAAGACACATTTACTTCACGACTAACGTCAGCAGCTCTAATCTGTTTGTTGGCAGTGACTCTGACAGCAGCTTATTATTAGGGCTGATTAATTATCAGCAAAGCTGATTCTGGTCATGCAAACGTTTACGAGAAAAGCTCCTACAAGAACACATAAATAAATTCCAGGAAAACGCACCATCTTTAATGGTTGTTACGAAGTTCATGTTCCATTTGATACACAGTGCTAATTGAGTCATGAGAAAACAGGGTTGGATATCCAACTACAAAAGGTCAGGCTGACTCTCTCTCTCTCTCTCTCTCTCTCTCTCTCTCTCTCTCTCTCTCTCTCTCTCTCTCTCTCTCCAATAGTTAACAGTCAAGATAAATATTTTCCTCTCCTTACTCAATACCTAACTCTGAATCCAGTTTTTACTTTGTGGAGTTAATGAAAAAGTTGGTTTGTAGCTGAAATTCTGACCAAATACAACACTTGGGATTCAACATGAAGAGTAAATAATTAGAGGGAGTTTAAAGGATGATAAACAGAAACAGAGTTCATGTTAGAGTTAAAAGTACTGTCTGTTATCAAACTATTAAAAATTATAATTATCAATCTTGAAGTACTAAATCATTATTATTATGATAAATTGCTGAAGTTCTCTGTCTGGAAATAGTTTTTCAGCCACTTAAAGAAACTGAGGATTTTCCAAGTGATCTCGAAAAAGTCTCACTTCTAGAAATATGAATGATCCTAATCCACAACTTCAAATGAGATTATCAGCACCAATATAGGTTATTTATAAATTATATTTCTAAGATTCCTGATTGGGTCAAACAGGACCAGATTGATTTACAGTATGTTGAAGTCTCTATGACAACACCACGCCAGCTGATGAAGTTTAGTAGTGAGAAGAGAGATCTGTTTGTCTCTGCTGAAAACTATTTCTGTGATTAATTTAGTAGTGATGGTGGAGACTGGAGCTGAACTGACAGACAGAAAAAGGACAGAAGAGAAGAAGAAAGATAAACAGGAGGGGGATAGAGCACGGGCTGAAGGCTACAACACAAGCTAAAGGCTAAACCACAAGCCAAAAGCTAAAACACAAGCTAAGCGCTTTGTGATAATTTTCATTCCAACCCACATGCAGCAGTTATTCTGCAGTGATCTGATCAAACTTGAGAGTCTGTCAAATGAAGAGTGAGGTTAGGTTAGCTCTGATTGGTAGATGAGCAGGAAATGAGGATTCATTAACATTGCACATTAGCCTACAGATACATCTCAGACACCGGGCTGTGAGTGGCACTAAAATATCTGGCTACTAAACTACAGAACAAACTGACAAAGTTTACTTGTTGTCATGTTTCAAACAACAGCTCTGTGTAACTGTTGATGAATACCTTACCTCGTCACGTATCTGGTAAAAAGTTGTCTTGAACAAAGAAAAGTAGTGTTAAGAAGAAGATCTGATCTCCATTCATTTCCAAAACAAACACACACCTTGTTAAAAATGTGACAGTATCACACATTCAGTGTTTTCTTAACACTAAATTTTATTATATCTTTACACTTATTGACTAAGGTTTGTGTTAATAAACTATCACTGAGAGAAACTTCACTGTAAAACTTTTTTAGTGTAAAATTTATTGCAAAACTGCTGCATTGGATTAACTTCATTTAATTTGACAGTGTTCTTACTGCAAAATATAAATACAGTTTGTTATCATACAGGTGTGATCTGTATCCATGAAGGGCACTGAGTGTAGACAGCCTGCGTCACCCACGCAGTGACAGCAGTGTACAGCAGTGTACAGCAGGGCCTCGTATCTTATGGAAATTTTAAGTTAGCTTGCCTAAATTATGATTTGGGATACCCAACTTCTTGGTGAGTGTAGATCAAAGAACGGTTAGGATAAGGGTATTGTAAAAACATAAATATTACAACCATGAGTGAGGAGGGAACAGGGCTCTGGATTCCTGGATGTTTAAAATAACCCTGCCTGGTGTTATGTACCTTCAGCACTGTAAAGTAACGCCCATAGCAGTATGGTGTAACACCATCATAGAGTTAAATATATTAAAATCAATACTAAGACCTCAACACTTAACTCTGAACTGCTCTGAACTGAACTTGCTGTATAGCCCGGAGAACCAAAACTGCCTCTCATGAATAATGCTGGATGCATTTTGAAACGTAAGATAGTTGTAAACAAATCAAACATTATGCGATAATTGGTCAGTATACTGTGATACTCAGAGAGGCAGGATAACAATGACGTTGACTCAGCTGTGAAAAGGAAATTAAAAGTTTGAGATAACAATGACAACAAAGAGATTTTTGTCGTGTCAGCACTTTTCAAAGTACTGTAAATCTGCTATAAATACACATTTCAAAGTTTCTGTACAAATATACCAACCAAACCAACTTTTACCTTCAATCTTCACAGTCTGGGAGACGCAGACACGGATTTGGCTGTTGCTGACGATGAAGTTGACGCCACAGCAACAGAGACCTACAGTGGCGAATGGAAGAACGACAAGAGGACTGGCTTTGGAGTGAGTCGACGGTCAGATGGGCTACAGTACGAAGGGGAGTGGCTCAGCAACAAACGCCATGGCTACGGCTGCACTGCATTTCCTGATGGCACAAAAGAGGAGGGGAAGTACAAACAAAACATCCTCGTCAGCGGTAAAAGGAAGAACCTCATCCCCCTCCGGGCCAGTAAGATCAGAGAGAAAGTGGACAGAGCTGTGGAGGGAGCGCAGAAGTCTGCTGATATTGCCCGTCAGAAAGCTGAGATCGCTCTTTCCAGGTAGGGAAAATGTTTTTAAATGAATCAGTATGTTTGTGTTTCTTTTTTAATCATTCACCTCTTTCATTTGAAGTGAAAGATGTTTAAATTATATCAACAAAATTGTGTGTTACATCATTTACACATATTTCTACAAACATTTCTGCTTTTATGATCACTGCTTACACATTTATGACTTTTCCTTCCAGTATAAGGTTTTTCGTTTTTATTGTATTTGTACAACAGC
Source organism: Labroides dimidiatus (assembly GCA_030710495.1). Taxonomy (NCBI): domain Eukaryota; kingdom Metazoa; phylum Chordata; class Actinopteri; order Labriformes; family Labridae; genus Labroides; species Labroides dimidiatus. Next base: position 4,287,496 of record CM061147.1, read on the forward strand.
AGCTCTTTACTCATATTTATATGTTTTCCCAGTGTTTGATGATTCATTACTGGCTCTCATGATTTGGAATTCCCAAACTCACCTTATCACGGGACGTTATGATGTCCACCTGCCCTCACCTGGACATCTAGAATTACACCATACTCACTGGACGTTGGTGCCGAATGAATAGGAAGACAAGGCTAACGTTACCTTCTGTGTTTTGTAAAACTAATGGAAAGAAGAAAGAAGTGGATCACAGTCACACAAAGAATGAAGTTATGATCTCCACACTGGCTCCTACGCTGACTGGTTTCTGTAATCCAGTGGTTGTTGTGTTTAGCTAACAGAATGAATCATTACCCTCTTCAGTTACAGGATTCCTCACACATTCACAAACATTATCAGAGATTTCCAGGTCTCTGTTAAGTAGATGAAATCTACTCTGTTACTTTGCATTAGTTCCGTGGCTCCCAAATACACTTCCGATGTAATAATGATCTAAACTGCATGTTAGCACCACAGCAGCAGGTGACGTCATGGTAACCGCCTGATTGTGGTCAACTCATTTTATGTTGAGAACTGCAGTTATGATTGTCTTGGGGTTTTGACCAATCAGAGTGAAGTATTTCACAAGGCAGGGTGATTAGTAAGAAAGCTTGGCAACAAATTCAATTAAATTTCAGATGGGACCTGGATTCAATAGAATCTATGTTTTGAAGACTTTTATGACACCATGATTCTACATTGTCGTAGGTGTGAGAGTGAGCATGACAGGTTGTCTGTCTCTGTGTGTCAGCCCTCTGATCGACTGGTGTCCAGTTCAGGGTGTACCCCAACTCTCTCCCTAACCACGCATACTCTGTGCGCAACGCGGCCCGACAGCACAGTGGTTTTCAGTGTGCGCCAATTCACACTGGATCTGTTTCTGGAGCAGAGTGCAGCTCACAGGAGAACCACATGTTCCCGCAGGAATCACACCCATGACAACATACTTGCACGATAATTAATTAGTATGTTAAACTCCCCTGGTCCTCCCAAAACTTTAGCAATTTCAGTCCTTCCCTTTTAGTTTCTGTTGGTGTCCTTGTATAAAGGATGTGTTGTATCGTATATAGTAATTATGAGGTTTTCCGCCTCCAAGATAAACTTTTCCTCGTCCATGGCGTCAGATTTCCTCTGAGTCTGACCTGCTGATGACTTCTGGCCCTGTGCCAGTGACACAGTTTTGATATACGAGGATGGAATTTAGGATCGAGAGCCAGAACATGGTGCTTTATTTTGAAATGACTGGAAACTCTGATCGTTTTACCTGCCGGTTTACTGTTTGGTACGATCTACTCTGCAGAGATTGATGCGTCTCTGCAGCGTACTCCGGCAAAAATAGACTCGCAGTGGAACAGCCGCTGATGGCACTCGCTAGAGATGGACCACAGCACTCACACTGTAAATGAACTGGGGGCTAGCCTGATTTATGCTTGACACGTCTGCGAGGTTCACATCGTTGGTGTGGACAAATGACATCATTTAAACAGCCTCACCCCCTTGTGCAGACTTTTTCAGCTGAAAAATCACCTTGATAAGTGTGTAATTAACAATTCCTGGCATGAAATTGCAGCCAACGTTGGCAGAGAAGAGGAATTTGTGAAAAAATGTAGGAAAATGTGAGAAAAACCTCTTCTTCTATAGTTTAGTACTGTGGTAGACATGTGTTTGGCATACACTGCCCCCTGAAGTTTGGGTACAGACGCCCCGCAGAGGGTGAAAAAGCATAAAAACCATACATGTTCTCTCATACGTCCAATTTCCCTGTGTCACGTTTGTGCAGAAAGCATAATCAGCCCTGAAGACAGCTGGGATAGGCTCCAGCCACTCACAACCCTGAACAAGACAAGCTGTATAAAAGATTAATGAATGAATGAATGAATGAATGAATTCAAATTCACTATCTAGTGGCACAAATTTCAGCCCATAGATTTATTGGTATTGTGCTAAGAAAAAGCATGTGGTAATACCATATAACGAACAGTAGGAGCCAGTAGAGGCTCCTTATTGGTTTCCAACCATTTTAAAATGAGGAGGAGATGAAAAAGAAGCCACAACTAATAAGACAGAGACTGTGTCACGAATCGTTTACTTCTGCTTTCACACTGACAGTATGGAAGTAATGGTGCACTCAAATCAGGCAAAAAGTTGAGCGTGGCACAGTGGACACTTCTTTTGGTATTGGTATTTGTTGGTCCTGATGTTGCGGGAATGTTGCTCTTCCGCAGCATACTGTTGCACATCCGACAGACCACCATGCGCCACAGAAAACACTGAGCGACAGATTTGGCAGTTTCCTTTGAATTCATTTTCACTGACACTATCAAGCCAGTCATTTGAATTTTCCCACTCACGTCTGTATTTTTGCATCTGTTTGCATTTCAATGGGGCATAGGGCAGACCAGATATAGCCACAGGCGCAGAAAGGTTTGCTCCTAATTGAACAACTGATGAATCACCCTTAGGGATGGGGATATTATCCTTTCTGATATTTAAACAGATATAAAGTAACAAAAAATCCTTGAATCTGTCTGTAAACTGCTTGAAATGATCCCCTCATGATGTTATCTCATTAGGATCTCCTAACTGATTAATGACATGTTGGAGGGGTGGGCCTGAAACACCAAGGTCTGCGCATAGCTCTGCCCCAACAAGTTTCCAGAGGGACGGCCAATCAGAGGGAAGCAGGGAGCCTTAAAAAGACAGCAGCTTAAACAAGCCTAAAATTATGGTTTTCTGAAACACCAGTTTGTTTGTTTGTTTGTTTGTTTAGCTGTAAATCATGTAAAACTACTACGAGGGCACCGGAGGGACTGTATAGCACCTGAAAAAAGCATAACACCCTTCTTTAAGGGGCAATATAAAACTGCTAAATTGTGAGTGTAAGTAACAGAAAGTGGGGGACATCACATAATTTTAAAATGAAAAGTAGGTCAGCAATTGACCCTGGAAGTAATCAATAATGTGACAACATGGTCAATAACTACTTATTGATTGTGCTATATCCATTCGTTTGGCTGTGTTCAAGAAAATGTCAGCTGCTGTTTCTCCTACTGTCAGAGCTTAAACAGAGCGGATGGTTTGAATGGACTGAGGAGCGTCAATGTGGGAGTTCAGAGAAGTGCTTAAAAGTGGGGCATGAAGTGTGAGAGAGTAAAAAAGAATTCCGCATTATGCCAACCATGTTGGCAGGTAGCCTAAAAGAGCACAGAGGGGATAAATTAGAGGCTCACACACCAACACACACACACACACACACACACACACACACACACACACACACACACACACACACACACACACACCAACCTGATTACTATGTTTGCTTGATAAATAATAATAATAATTTGTAACTTTCAAGGTGAATTGTTTTAACCTGTGAGGGGTTTCCTACAGATAACTAAAATGAGGGGACTAATGACTGGACTGAACTAACTAGCATCCAGAAGTGGCAAGGGTAGCTCATACATATCTCAGAGCACTATTAATGCTCAACATTTTATACATTTTGCTGACAGGAAATGCCTTTTTTTCCCAGGAAAGAGTATAAAAACAAATTAATAATGTCACAAGGAGATGCCAAACCAAGGCTCCACAGAAGAGGAGCCTGAGTGCTGAACTGGCCTGTCTACAGTCTGGTTAAAACCAGTTCAGAAAAATATTAAGTACATCATACAACAACAACAACAAAAAAGTAGAGACTTTAAACTGTCAGGAATGAATCACCTTCATCAATTTCAGCTGGTTTATAGTAATGACCAAGCTGATAGAAGAGCTGAAGCCCCCCCCCATCTATCTATCTATCTATCTATCTATCTATCTATCTATCTATCTATCTATCTATCTATCTATCTATCTATCTATCTATCTATCTATCTATCTATCTATCTATCTATCTATCTATCTATCTATCTATCTATCTATCTATTTTGGACAGCAGTGGCTTCCTCTAGTGTCCTGTGATGTCCTCCCGCACACTCCATTCTAGTTTCGTGTTTTAAGTGTCATAGTTTTGTCAACAGAGATGTTAGAGTGTCAGAGATTTGCTCTCATAGAGAGGGCAGCAACAGTGCCAAACTATCTCCATTTATAGACACTTTGTCTCATTGTGGACTGATGACCATCAAGGCTTTGAGACATACTTTTGTTACCCTTTCCAGCTTCATGCAGGTCAACAATTCTCAATCTTGAGTCATCTGAGGAAAGAGAAGTAGAGATGAGACCTTCCATTGGGAGAAATTTGGCTGATAGAAGAGCTTAATGTAGAGCGCAATGGTAATCACAGATACATAAAAAATCCAATAACTAAATAGAACAAGAGGAAATGTTTAAAAATAATCACAATCATGACAATAGAAGCTTTCAAATGGGAACCTGCAACTTCCCTTGTCCCCCATCTGAGTACACCACAGTTAAACAAACAAGACTTTGGCAATCCTTGATTTAGACTAACTTTATGGTTTAGATCTAGGATTCAGATTCAACACATGGTTAAAAAACAAAAACTGATAACTTTTCAATGAACTCTACAAATCCTCTTGTCTACCTTGTGTTTGACAGGACAGCACATGCGCAGGGTAAAGCAGAGGCGGCTATCGGTGCTGCTCAGAAAGCCCAAGAGGAGAGTCGCATGGCAAGGGTCACCGCCAAACAGTTTTCTCCCTCCTTCAAACACCCAGGAAATGGTAAGCACGCACTCACTCTTAGGAAAGGAAAGTGTGTTTATGTTTGCCCTAATGTAGCTTATAGTGATGATCCAGTCAGAGAGAGAGCAACAGTATGTTCACCTTACATGTGGACATGTGGGCAATTAGATGCATGCTGTCATGAGTATATGTGTGTGGGTTGATGATGAAGGTCAGTGTACATCATCTCCTAGCCGTGCATTAAAAGCTCTGTCAGTCAAACTTGTACAGCACAGCAGGTAACCAACCAACATGAATAAGTCCTAATTAGTGCAGTTACACACACACACACACACACACACACACACACACACACACACACACACACACACAAAGGAAACTTTATCTAATACCTAGATAATTCTTGCATTCATTTGATCAAATAGGTACATCTCATAATAGCTTTCTATTTTAAAACTGCAGTTTGGAGGAGGGACTTGCAATTTCTGCAGAATATCTCTGAATCAATAAACAGACACATTAAGAGACAGAAAATGTCATTACTTGTTGGTTTTATTATTATGATTTTAAAAAATGTTTGAATGTTGTGTAAAAGTTTAATAGAAACATTTGCAAATTTCATAAACCCATAAACCCACCCAACATTTAAAATGTTAAAACCATAAAATTGCACATTTTAAGAAAAGTAATAAGGTCATTTTGAGTTTGAAGGCAGCAACAACTCTCAGAAAAGCTGGGACAGGACCATGTTTTCCTCTGTGTAGCACCCCCTCTTGTTGAACAACAGTCTGTAAAGGTCTGGGGACTGACGGCACCAGTTCCTGGAGTTTTAGGGAAATATCTATCCATTCTTGTCTGATGTAAGATTCTAGCTGATGAACTGTTCTGGGTCTTTTTAGCCAGATTTTTGGTTTTATGATAATTTTTTTCAGTTGGTGAATGATCTGGACTGCAGCCCAGTCAGTTCATCACCTGTGCTACAGAGCCATGCTGTTGTAATGGATGCAGTATGCAATTTAGTGTTGTCTCACTGAAATATGTAAGACCTTCCCTAAAAAAGACATTGTCTACTACAACTTGTTTTTAACCTTCAGTGTTGATGGAGCCTTTCTAGAAGTGTAAGCTTCCCATACCAAAGGCATCAATGCATCAAAGACCCAGGCCTTTGGACAGTTTCAAATGTTGCTTCATCTGACCATAGAACAGTTTTCATTTGCCTTTGGTCCATAGAAGATGACAGTGTTTCTGGATCAGGTGCATAAATCGCCTCTTCTTTGCATGATAAAGCTTTAACTTATGTTTGTGGATGGAACAGTGAACTGTGTTCATAGACAGTGATTTATGGAAGTGTACATGAGAACATGCAGTGATCTCTACTACAGAGTCATGTCTGAAGATCGTGCCTGAAGATCACATCCATCCAATACTGACTCTTGTCCATGTCTGTTGGTCACAGAGATTTCCTCAGATTGTTTGAATCTTTTGATGATATTATGAACTGTAGATGTTAGGATATTCACTGAGGATATTCATAGGATATTCATCTTTACTTCTGAGAGACTCAGCCTCTCTAAGACACTGTGTTTTTTGCCCAGTCATCTTGCTGACATGTTGACAATTAACCCAGGTAGTTTCAAAATGCTTCTCCAGTTGTTTCTTATCAGAACAACTTACTTTTTCAACCTTTTCGTTGCTCCTTTTCCAGCTTTTTCTGGAGTTGTTCCAACTATCAAATTTAAAATGGGCTCATATTTTGTATAAAATACTGAAATGTCTCACTTTGTGAATAAAATATAGGTCTATGGAATTTTGCAAATCATTGTATTCGGTTTACATTTTAAAGCCTCAATTTTTTTAAGAGTTGGGGTTGTTTGACCTATTCAGAGATCTAAATATTTTATGAGGAACCTTCATCTGTATCATGTTCTTAAGTCTCTTGTATTGATATGGTATTTTTGTTGACCTGACATTGGTGCTGTAAAAAGTAATGATCATGTAATATCAGGCAGAAAGGGGGGAGCTCAATCCTTTATCACTTCTCATTATGGTGCCATCCTTCTCATGTCATTTCTCTTGTGTAGGCATGGAGGTCCAGCGTCCAAAGCGTCAGGTGTCCAGTGAGCTGGAGGGTGAGGGGTTGTCCAGTAGTGCTGGCACTGCAGATAGCCCAGACCTCTATGTAAAAAGCACAGGCTCAGATGACCCCTCTAATGATGCAGCCACTCCTGACCTCAGTCCCCCTTCTTCCTCACCACCTCACACTCCTCCTCCTCCAGCCCGACCAACACAGCGGAGCAAGAGTGCCCGCTTCCACCGCCAGAGTGCTGTGGATCACACTGATCGGGGGAAGGACCTGGGAGAAAAGGATGAAAAAAGTGAGGAAGGGGGACAGACAAAGATTCAGGTGTTGATGGAGGGAGGGAGTGGGGAAGGGGAAGGGGGAGGAAAGGTGGAGTACCAAGGGGTCAACACCTGGGATGAGGACAAGAGAAGAGGGATGTTTCCAAAATCAAGTGGAGTCAGCGGTCGGGGAACAAGCCAGACCAACGGCCACAAACACAGCTCCTCCAATCACAAGTCCCGGGAGCATGGATCATCCAATCACAGACAGACCAGAAGGGACAAGTGGTCTGCATCTTCCTCTTCTGCCTCTTGGACATCAGGGCACAGGGGTGTGCACAGCAGGGGAGGCCGGCTGCTTGAGCAGGATGAGGAAAAAATTAGCAACTATGAGATGGAAATGAAGCCCCTACAGCCCAGAGACTCCACTTCCCACAAGCTCCATGGGCATGGGGAAGAGAGGCATGGGCAAGGCCACTTTCAAGGAGAAGGGCGATCGCACACAATGCAGCGACAGAGGCACAAGAACCGGGATGGGAAAGAGCGAAGGGAAGGAAGGGAGGGAAGAGAGGGGCGGGAGGCAGGTAAAGACTCGGTGCACAAGCTGGACAGAACAGTGGAAAAGATGGAATCGCTGCCTCTGCGTCGGGACCTCACTCTATCTGCTCCTCTGAAGTCCACCCCAATCATACCGGACCGGCAGGACCACGGCCTTCTGCTGAAGAGAGGCAGCTCGGTAAGACACATGACAACTGTTCAACTCTGTCACACACAACTACATCATGATGGGGAGATCCTCAACATGGCATTTCACAGCAATCCAACTGGCAGCTTCAGTTAGAATTAAAGACAGTAAAACAGGCACTTATACAGCAGCAAACAAGCTTTATGACATCACATGGGCAAGATTCAGACCACAGGCCACACCCGGCCCAATGGGTGTCCCTGGCAAATATTAGAATATAAATGGAAAAAGTGACAACCGTTGAAATTCGACAAATCCAAATACAGATCCTTTATCACCTCGGGATGAAATTTGCTTGCGTTAAACACCAAGGGGTACCGAGAATCCAACCGCAGTCCTTCAACAATCACATTATCTATGTGTGTCGATCAAAGTATATTCAGTCTATTCTCGGCCTGACTCAGCTGTTTCTGTGCATTTTAACAGTCAGATCTTGTGCTGACTGAGCTTATAGTCTGATTTCTCAAGCTGCATGTAAACACACTGACTGATGATCACCTCTCAGCTGCCACCTCAGAAATTGTTGAAGTTGCTATAAGTTTTTCAGTGTTTTTGGTGACTAACAAGATAAAAAAGAGAAAAAAATGCAACACCAATGATATGATTTTTTTTTTTTTTACTTATTAGTTTTAATGGAGTATTTTTCTATTTGACCTGCACCAAAATTGCATATATTTACAGAATATCCTTATTTTTCTGGTTACCAGTAACAGCTAATCAAAATATAAGCAAGTGCATTTTACAAAAGGAAAAATGTTATATTGAGCAGAATTAATTTTACACTATTGTTGGTGCGGCCCTCTGACACAATTCAGGTTTCTTGTGTGGCCCCTTGTAAAAGCCCACCCCTGCCCACCCCGGCTTTATGACATCACGTTACAAGGTTGTCATCTTCATCTTTGCCTGACTTCACTGTAAGGAGGAAAGTTCTGTCAGAAGGTTTACTGCATCGAGCTGGCAGTGCCATGTGGGGACTCAGAGGAAGAGGAGAGAGAATTCAGATTCAGTGGCAGAGACAGAACAATAAGGTTGGAAAGCAAGGGTTTATCCAGTAGAAGTAGTCCTTCCTCTTTCTTCTTCTTCTCCTCTTGGGAGGCAAAGCACACAGTGTAGTTATCAGCCCTACAATAAATTAAAGAAGTCATAAAAGGGTTAATTGCAACAATGTATTATTATTTGTTTCTACAGAAGAAAGCAAAAGAGCCCTAGGTGTGAAAACAGCCAGAATAGAGCTCAGCCAGCAGCAGTTAATAGTGTTAAGCAAATTTGTCTGCTGTTTGTTCTGGGCACACATCTCAAGAGGGGTTTACCAAAAAGAATACAGTTTGTACAAGAAGGTCCAGGAACTTTTAGTACCTGATGAAACATCCTTGGAGACTACGTGGTTCCTGTGGCCAAATGTTTGTCTGTGTTTCCACCGTGGGCCAAAGACTCGTCTAGATAATATAAATCAGGTCCATGACTAATGGAGAAAAAAATATATAATTGCAACACACCACCAGACCAGTAGAAGGCAGCAAGTCAATGACAAAGTCATTCAGCAAAGATGACACCATAGAAACATGGAGGATATTCAGCCCGTGCTGGTTTTGATCGTGCTTTATCACACTGTTGTATCACATTTGTTGACTTTAAAGGAAATGAAGCCTGGCGACAAAGCCATCATTGGTCAAAGATGTTGTTACAAAAAGCCCCAAAACAGCTTCAGAGGACTAAACACTGGACCAACCCTGCTGTCTAAAGCAGAAATTGACCCTTTTTTAGGTTAAAAAAAAGCTGGGAAACTAAAAATAAACTAGGACTTCTTCTGTGTTTGGCCAGCTGTTGTAAACTGGATATCCACTGACACGTTCAGCTGAAGTTCTCCAGTCTACAGGGTCACTCTTTAAACTGGAACACCAGGAGCTGACAGAGACACATTCACACTATCAGGCTCAAAGAAGACGACTGATTAGGAGGTACTAAACCAAGTCCATCACAGCTGGGTATCATCTTACTGTGGATGGAGGGAAAAACACTATGACTGCTGCACCAATCAGAAATATTCAGCTCACAGACCCCACCCCCTAAAGTTCCTGGACATCTAAAAAGTACTCCCACTCCGGCGGGGAGGTTTCATGGACTAGATCAATTACCCCAGAATTAGATTAAATTAAGACCGTAGTTCCTGACGTGGAAAGCATCATATGACTAAATAGAAATATAAAATTTGCAGACACCAGAATAAAAGCTTAATCAGAAAACTATTAGCTGATAACTTTGTGTATTTATGACTAACCAATAGAATCCTCTGTAGTCCGGGTTTTATCTCCTGCTCCTCATAACTGCTGCTTTGAATTGTTGGAACCAATGCAAAGCTCTGTTTGGCCTTAATACCAACAGGACAGCAGCTGTATGGTGCATTTTTTTATATTTGTCATGTGATCACTGTTTCACATTGATTTGACTAAAAGGATTTGTTGCTCGCTGTGATGAGGATACATTTCAGTCCCAGTGACATAACACAATGTCATCCCACATATTAAGATAATCCAGGAAAGAGGCACAGAGATAACCTGGTTTAATTAATTAATTGTTGTTTGGGGTTTTTTGTGTGTGTGTGTGTGGGGGGGGGGGTATGGTATTTAATGTCATTTATTGACTACCTCTTGACCTAGACTTTTAGACTGCCCCTATCACACTAATCCTGGATGAAAATACAGTCCCAGTAATAGTAAATTAAACTATCAGACATTCACCGAGCACACACACACACACACACATACACACACACACACACACACACACACACACACACACACACACACACACACACACACACGCAGGGGGCACAGACAGATATAAAAGGGGAGAGAGAACCCCAGCAGTCCTCTCTGCACCTTAGTAACAGCAGACTGGCAAACTAGTCCCATCCTCTCAGAAGGCCCTCTATTGGTTAACCAGAGCCCTGTTGCTAGGGAACAGCTTATGCCTTGCTTCGATGGTAGCCAATCAGAGGGATAGTGTCGGTGACAGGGAGGCAGAGGGTGGCTGGAAGTGGGGGGAGTGTGTTTGTGTGTTTGCAGCAGACTAGTGTTAGGCTGGTTCACAGCATACACAGATATTATCACACTCAGATGAATACACAAAGGGAATGCTGCTTCTAACACACAGATACAGTTAACCAAACACACACAAGCGTTTTAACAGTCAAATAAAAGCACCATAAATGTATGGTGCATTCTTTTTTATTACATCCCATATACTCCACCAGACCTCTGTGTTCAGGAGAAGGTATTTACCATAACCGTGGAACAAAGAAAGGAACCAAAAGCTCACACAAACAGTAACAATACCTCAAGGTGCTTTTCAACCACAGGAACCTTCCCCAGGAACAAGGGACTTTTTGAGGAACCTTGTCCTTTTCAATTGCAGGGTCTAAATTTAGTTTTGCAGTAAATGATCAACCCTTTAAATAGTCCTGCCAGTGTGGGAGTACTTTTCAGCAGTCCAGGAACTTTAGGGGTGGGGCCTGCAAACTGACTGTTTCTGATTAATGGAGCAGCCGCAGTGGTTTTATCTCTCCCTCCCTCCTTCCACAATAAGATGACCCCCAGCTGTGATGGACTTGGTTTAGGCCCCGTTTATACAACAATGCTATCAGGGTGAAAAGCAAAGTTTTGTTCGTTTATATGGAAACGTCGTTTCAGCTGACCTAAACCGAAACTTTTTTGAAACGCCCTCCAGAGTGGAATTTTTCTGAAACGCTGCAGCCTCCGTTGCCGTCACGCTACGTTTTGCACGTGTGCATTCCACTTTCGTTGTGGGAACTTTTGGGAACTGGACAACAACAACGGTTAAATGGCAAACTTAGCGGGTCATGCTTGTGCTGCTGAATCTGCCGACTGCCTTTAACACAACGTTCATCTGTTGCTCCACTTCTGCACTCAGATAAGACGCATTTAATATATACACCAGACGATTAGCCCGCCTCTTCTTCGGTGGCAGACTACCAATAGACCCTACAGTTCTATCACCATCTGCTGGTCGCGTATGCATACTACAGCGTTTTCAGTCCCTCAGCATTTCTGTATAAACACAGATTTTTTTCTCCGTGTTTTTTGCGGTTTCGGGTGACACGCTGTGAAGCGTTGTCGTATAAGCGGGGCCTTAGTTCCTCCTAATCAGTCGTCCTCTTTGAGCCTGATAGTGTGAATGTATCCCTGTCAGCTCCTGGTGTTACAGTTTAAAGAGTGACCCTGTAGACCGGAGACCTTCAGCTGAATGTGTCAGTGGATATCCAGTTTACGACAGCTGATCAAAGACAGAAGAAGTCCTAGTTTAGTTTTATATACATGCCATAATCTCCTCATTGCATGAGTATTTAATGATGATCTGGAGACGCTGGAGAAGGATGAAAGTCCTCAATCACCAGCTTTGTTTCTAAAGCTTGTGTGCTTTCAAGTGTCAACAAATCCATCTGAAATAAAGCCCAATCAAAACCAGCACAGGCTAAATCTCCTCCATGCTAACAGGCTAACTGCGATGCTGCACAAAAAAATGTCCGCCTCTCTTGGTCATATTTGCTGAGAGGCCTTCCCAGATGTCTTTCTGCCCTCTTCTGGTTTGGAGGTGCGCTGCAATTTCTATTTATTATTTTCCTAAACATGAACTGTCTTTTCTGGTTGAAAAGCTTCTTTTTTATGCTTCCCCAGACAACAGAGGTCTTCACTGACCACATAAGCTAAAGCTACAATTATAACATAATGTAAAAGAAATTAAAAGATTGAATCAGATTTAAAGAAACACACCAGCGACAAACTGGCACTTCGTAAACTCTGAGTGAAATTAAAATCTTTTTTTGTCTGAGTTAGAGATCAATAAAGAAAAGTTTTCACAGGAACACATCTTTCAGGATAGCCGGCACTTAGAGGATTGAGTAAAGAGAAAAGTGAGAGCAAAATCCCCCCTCCCCCTTAATCTAACTGATGCATCATTTGGCTGTTTGTTCTAAATCTGTTTTGTGAGGTCTCTGAAGAGAGCTTTGGAAAACTGCACTCAAACCTGCTTGTGAAGGAGCATGTTAACGGTATTTGTGGGATTTCCTGAGGAAAAAAAGCAGAAGTAGTGATGCTTTTTTTGTCCGAACACACAAACTTACTTTAAGATCTAAAACTCATTGAAAAATATCTTGTGCTTGCTGCTTGTGTCATTTAGTCTTCGTTTTTAATTTTTCCAGTCATTAATCTCTGTAAAAGTTGAGGCAGTTTTAATAACCGACAGTGGAGATTCAGAAGATTGAGTGACAAACAGTGATATGGTACTTTTATGTCTAAATGGAGATTATAATACGGGACGATTCAGGAAGTTGTGATCTTAATAGAGTGTTGACTTTAAAGCCTCAGCCTAAGGATGGTGGGCGTGTTTTATTGAGGTTTTTTAGGGTGAAGGGTGGCAGTGACTTTCATGCACAGGCCTGGGGTTCAATTCTTCTTTTTTCCATAAATTTTGCTTAATGTTGTTGCAAAATTAACTTTTAGTTCCACTAGATGACCTTAAAAAAGTCAAAGCATGTCATTTCATAACTTATAGTTGATGCTAAATTTTAAAAAAAAAAAGAAAAAGAAAAACGTGTTTGTGTTCAGTGACTTATGTATAAGAACAAATGCATATGTATTGGCAAAAATAAAATATGGATTCTTTTTTACTTTACTGTGAAATAAGTTCACACGACATATCTGGTCTGGCCCAGGGGCCAGTCATGGCTGGAGGTCAGATTTTACACTGCTTGCAGCTTTTGTTTTAAAATTTAGAGAGAATTAGAGTTATCAGCTGCACATGTCACATATTATACATTATCACTTGAAGCCAGTACATGATAATATGTAATCCCCCAGATGGTTTCTCATCAAATAAAGAAATCAAGATATTGTAGAGAGGATGTTTCCCCAGCACATGGGCCCAGAGACTTAAAGCATATATGTGGAGTAGGAGGTGTGAATACTGATATGTCAGGTTGAACGTCAACATCACCTGCTTCTTTGTTGTAGCATTCTGCACAAAAACATTAAGTATGAAAATATAACTAAATCTGAATGGTTACAATCGAGATGCTCCACCTCTTAAAAAACAAGTGTTTAGTGGGAGTCTCTACACCAGGACATCCGTTAGAGGTACCATAACTCAAACATCTAAAAGTCTGCCCACATCAGGTTCGGTTTGGCAAACAGCAGAGTGAAAAAACACAAATAAGGAAAACTGATTTTTGAATCATTCTGATAAGTTCGGTATTTACTATAAGTTTTTATCATTTGAAAGAGGAACCTAAAACCCCGTCACTTGTTTTATCAGTCAAAATGTTCAAAGCACGTGCCCTGAAATGGTCTCTGTAAATAAAACATGAACGACTCACTTTGATTCACTTCAGTTCAAGGCCGTGGAGCAGTGTGATAAAAACAAACAACATGGTAAGATAAAAAAGCACAGTACAGTACAAAATACAGACAGGAAGAACTTACCTCACAAAAGCAGAGAGAGGCAAGAATATAAAACCTAAATTATGAAAGGGGGCCCAAACTTTTTTTCAAAGGGGGCCACATTTATTTATTTATTTATTTATTTATTTATTTATTTATTTATTTATTTATTTATTTGTTTATTTATTTATTTATTTATTTATCTATTAACTAACCACTGAAGTAACAGATAAATGCTTTGTTTGTGAACTATATCTTTTACTGATATCTGTAAAAAATCAGTCTTCTGTGTTTTTCATATTCAGACTAACATTTTCAGACCCAAATATTTCTGATCCTTCGTTCTGAATTATTTTCTGAATTATCAAATTTTCCTTTTCTAGGGAGAATTCAGGTGTCCGGCAGATGAAATCATAAAAATCACATCAAACAAACATAAAAACATAAAATAAAACATACGGATGTTCATGCTGCTCTCACTCAAAGCAGTCCCCCAGTCTTACCAGCCTCAGGTGTCCATCTCCTGACTGTCAGGGTCGTAGCAAGTTGCCTAAGTGCACAGGGTCCGCAACAGGTCTGCAAGAAAGCCAGGTCATGATCTGACCAGCCCAGCGGTGGCAAGGCAGCAGCTTTGTAGGCATCCAGTATACTTCTCAGGTCTTCACAAGTATCTCCAGCTCATCACTTTTGTTGGACAGAGAGTTGACATTCCCCATGGATGACTGATAGAAGAAAGGGCTTAATATCTCCATCTCCTTACCTTTTCCTTTGCACCAGCACAGCACCCTAAGGGTGATATCCTCTGGATTTGATTTACTGTCAGTACGTTTACATGCAGTTTCAGAAATCTGACTATGAGCTCAGTCAGCGCAAGCTTAGACTATTGAAATGCATGTTAACAGTGTGTGTGTGTGTGTGTGTGTGTGTGTGTGTGTGTGTGTGTGTGTGTGTATATATATATATATATATATATATATATATATATATATATATATATATATATATATATATATATACATACATACATAAATCTTTATAGATACACAAATACATTGTAATAATTTTATTTATGTTATGCTCTCAGAATTTATTCTTTTGTTCAAAGTCCATTTGATGGTTTTTACATCAAAGCTGCAAAGTCATATTTTCTGTAATGAAGGCTTTTACTAACTACTTATTACTTCCACTATTCCATTACTTTGTTGTAGAAGGAGAGAATAAATACTCCTAAATCATTACATAAACCCTTTATGGTGCACCAGCATCATCAAACAGGACCAATTATTCATGCAGGTCCAAAATGTAATTCTTCTTTTTACACCATGGTGGCAGCAGAGCACTGTATCTGTGTTTCTATCTCTGACTATAAAACCACAGATTTAATCCATTTGAGCTAGTTTCTGTCATTAGCATAGAGTTGTTTATACAGATGTAGTTGTTTAGTGGATTTTAGATAAATGGAAATTACAGAAACATTTTGAAATATGTCTTTGTCAAGAGACTTGTTAAATCTGCATCTGCATTTGATGGTATATTGGTTAAGCTTAGTTGATAAATAGTCACGCCAAACAGTCTTCTGTGAAGTGTTGATGCTGTTGAGAATGAATTACTTTTTTATTATTAATTATAATTATAAACCCATTATGAACCATGTGGGTTATGTATTGTTATATTCTAAGGACTTTATTAGGCTGTTAGTTAACTAAATTAGAGTCTGACTCCATAGAAATGTTATTTCTTGTAATACTGGTATTTAGATAACTGATGTGCAAGCAGTTAGACACAACCCAAAGAACAGGCGAATGAGGGTTCATAATTACTCTTCTAACAAAGAAAAATAATCAAATCAACTACAATTTCTCAGTATTTTTTGTACGTAATGTTGCAATTTTCATGCATTCTCCATTAATATGTGAAGGCTTGCAAAGAGGTGGAAAATTCCCTGTACTTTTCAGAAAAGTGTCCTGATCATTTCCATGGGAACTTTAGAATATTGAGAACAACAAAAATACTTACACATCAACTTTTCAGGCAGTTGTGTCAGACAGAGACAGTGAAGTCCAAACTAACTGAAGAAAAAAATACTACACACTAGCCAACTTCCAGGAAATCTATATATATTTTTTGATGCTTGAAAAAGTTCTATGAGCAGATATGGCCAGTGTGAAGGATTTGTTCTTCAATTAGCTCAGGAATACTGGAAATTTTCAGGGTTTTGTTCCCAAACATGAATGGATTTTCCTTAAAAAAATCCGGGAAATTTTGTCTTGGAATTTTTTTGTTTTTGTTTTCAACTTGATTTAAAACTATTGCATAGGACATGTCTGCATGCATGTCTTCATATAACAAAAAATAACGTTTAATATTTATACATGTATATAACCAGGTAAATGCAGTGAATATAAATTCCCCAAAAATCCCATGGAAAGTTTCCAACATTGAAAATTCATGGAATTTTGCAACCTTAAATCCATTTAATCTGTCCAGATCATTAACCCATGCAGGCTAATTAAACAGCAGCTAGCTAAACAGGAGCAAAATGCAGGTCAACATGAAGGATGGAGCCTCGCCTTTACATCACTTATACTTCATGAAATCTGACAATATAACAACAAACAGGTCCAAAAGGTACATTTGCAATCATGTATCAGGTTCTTACTGTGAAGAGATGAACAGGAACCACTGATAAACATGAGCTTTGGTATAATGACTGTATGAAGACAGCTTTGTGACTGCATATTTTAACACTCCCTCTTCTCTCTCTTTCTCTCTCTCTCTCCCACGCAGGCCTACAGCTCCATCCTGGTTGTCATGGTGATCCTGCTCAACATTGGAGTGGCGATTTTATTTATTCACTTTTTTATTTAAAGACAGCACCCCTCTCAGAGTAAGCCTATCTACGCTCAAACAGCAGAAGAGTACAAGTATTACGACCGACTAGCTGCCCCCCCTCCCCCATTGGTCTCTGCTGAAGAGCGGAGGGGCGCTCTGTCAACGTTTGGGCTGAGGGTAGCGCATCCAGCCTGCTGAGCTCGATCACCTGATGAAGAGTGGTTCAAGTGCATAGCCCGTAGAAAGGAATGAGAGATGTTAAAGCCGTCCGGTTTACGTGGCTAAAGGGGGATACCATGTTCTGAACTTGGACTTGGATGTGTTTCAGTTTTTTCACATATTATAAACTTCAATGGGCTGAAGAAGTCTGATTACCAAACCTGGCACTCCAGCAAGAAATCTGCTTCATCTGTCTGCAAACAAAACTGAAAAAACTTTTTCATGTCCAAGAGGCGTCATCAGATTTGTAACTTATAATTTATTAATTACATGTACAATATGTTGATGGATGAATCCTTTATTTTCCTCCCCGTCTATTGTAACTCCTGTGTTTCTGTCCTCCAATCTGCCCTGGAAATGTCACTGATACCTAAAGGTGTGCACATGTGCATCCGTGTGTCAGGGGCTTTATCACGCACACACATACACACAAGATCTGTCCCCACTCTGAAGACACTCTGATCTCACTATTCATCTCATGCAGGGTGTGTCTGTGTGTGTCTGTGTGTGTCCTTGTGCGTCCGTGTGTGTATGCGTGTGATTAAATGGGAGCATGCATGTGTGCACCTTTGCATACATCAAGTATTAAAGTGTAAATGTTTTTGCTACTTATTCCAGCAGCAATATCATTGCAACACTGTGTGTGTGTGTGTGTGCGTGTGTGTGTGTGTGTGT
The DNA here is from genome assembly GCA_030710495.1 of Labroides dimidiatus. Classification (NCBI taxonomy): domain Eukaryota; kingdom Metazoa; phylum Chordata; class Actinopteri; order Labriformes; family Labridae; genus Labroides; species Labroides dimidiatus. The sequence goes on from CM061147.1 coordinate 4,305,432, forward strand.
GTGTGTGTGTGTGTGTGTGTGTGTGTGTGTTCAAGTAGCCCAGTGGCTTGTCCCACTGTTTATAAACTATAGATCTCATAGATCTCAGTATGATACAGCCACAAGCTGCTTTTATCTCACTCTTTCCTAAAAGTTCCTCCCACATGGAGTCAGAGGACGGCGCTCTGTAACGGCTAAAATACACCAGATGTGTCTGCAGTCAGTCTCTGTTCCGTCACGGCACTGGATCAGATAGGTTTCAATCCAATTAATGTGTCAACTCACACTGGATCCAGCTGCATGGCTGGTCCGACAGGTAGCAGCTATTTTTGCTGGATGCCGGAGCTGTGACATGTCAATTAAGAGCAGAGAAGTGCAACTACCTAAAACCAGCCTGAGACTTTCAAAATAAAACAAACTTTGTCAAAAACCAGATGGTATTTAGCTTTACCAATGCAAGAAAATGTCACAGTGAGAGAAGACACGCCAGGAATCAACAGGTTTGAGGTTTAACAGCACAACATGAATGAAGAGAGGATTATTAATGGAGAGGAAAGTGCAGGAATTCCCCGGTCTCACGACTCCAGCTGTCTGTCAGTCCTGCTGCTTGTCGGACTGAACATGCAGCCGGTGTGAGTTGATAAACGCAGTCAGCAAGTAGTGGAGCGGAGCTGCAACGCAGACGCAGCTGGTGTATTTGAGGCCTAAGTTAGACAAATTCAAGTAAGACCGCCCCCTCGGCTAAATCCTGTGCTTGCTGTATCACTAAAGGTGTTTATTGACCAGAAGGTTCTAGAACTTTTAGTTCCTGGTAAAAGAGTCCCAGGAACTACGTGGTTTCTGTGGCCCATTGTTTGTCTGCGTTTCTGCCATAGGCTGAAGACCTGGGTAGATAATGTAAATCTGGCTAGCGACGTGGCCATAAATAGAGGTTACAGCAACATGTCATCGGACCACTAGAGGGCAATAAGACAACAATTCAGCAAAAAATGACACCAGAGAAACCCGACAGCATGGAGGAGATGCAGCATGTGCTAGTTTTGATCTTGCAGATGAATTTGTTGAGACTTGAAAGGAGACATGAGCTAAAAACAAAGCTAATTCAAACAACCTGAAACAAAGCAAGGGGCAACATCCGGTAGAGAAAAATGAAGCCAATGTGGAAATGCTAAAAGTTGCTGTTCAAAGAGAATCCTCTAGAGGCTGGCTGCAGAAAGACCAGAAGTCACAAACACAACAAGCCAAAACAAACAAACAAATAAACAGACTCTTATGGTATTAAAAAGCATATTTAAAGCCTGGTTCAAAAAAATGTCTCAGGTCTGAAATGCTAATGTCACTATTGGCACACACTGTACAGGGGGCGAACTTTTTCTAACTCAGCAGTTTATTGGATATTTGGTTAACGAGTTTGTCCAATCAGAGGCTCAGTTCAGCTCGCGTGACTGACAGGCGCCCTATAGGTGTTAGAAAGGAAGCTTAAAGTCTGCGTCATATCCAAGATGGCCCTGTCCAATCATTGGCTTCATTTGACTGTATCAGGAACAGACGGGTCATGTCACAGAGACTACGTCCATATTTTATACAGACTATTATTTAGGAGATATTAATCCAAGTCAGTTACAGGTGTTTATGATCTTAATGTGGACGGAGGAGGAAATAAAACACTGTGGTTGCTCCACCAATCAGAAATGTTCAGCTTGTAGGCCCTGCCCCTTAAAGTTCCTGAACCTCTGGAAAGTACCATCCCTCAGGAAGGGCTGTTTCAAGGGGTACTTTTAATAATTTTACTAAATTTAGACCCTAGTTCCTGTGGTCAAAAAGCAACTCATGACTAAATGCAGACACCAGAATAAATGTTTTTCAGACTAATATAGGTTGACAAAACAACATTTACTTTCCTGTACTCCTGATTTTATCTAGTGCAGCTCCACCAGTCAGAACAATCAGCTCAATTAAATGAGGTTCCTTCACTTTAAAAAGCACATAGTTCCTGGGAAAGTTCCTCTGGTCAAAAAAGCACTGTGTCACAAGTATTTAAAGGCTTTACCGCATTCACAGAGGCAGAGCCTGGATGTTAAGCACCATAAATTGGGCTTTAAAAACAACTTCAGAATCATAAATCATTGTACCCGTAGCTTTTCAAAACTGGAGACAACAATTATTCATTTTATACATGCAGATTTTTTAAAATGATTTAGAAGTGAAGTGATAGTTAACTGGTTGAAATAATTTTGTTAAAAAGTGGCCAGGATTTAGCTTCACACTCCTCAGCGATCCTCCACCACACCCTTCAAAGACCTTCACCTACAGACAGACGAAAGTATACAGTCAGAAACACCGCTCAAAATGTGTCTATTTTTATAGTTGTGTGAAAAATGCCTGTTTGTGTGTGTGTTTGTTTACTTGTGTGCATATGAGCGCTCATGGATGAGTTTATGTTTTCCCCATCTCCACTTGATAAAATGTTTTCACAGAGCCCGGTGTGATCAGTAACAGATTCCAGGGGACAGGGAGGCTAGCTGTCTTTGTTTATTTTTTTCCAGACAGGGTTTCTCAATGTGGATCTGAACTCGGTCCCAGCAGTTCATTCATCGCTAATGTTTACCAATTTATAGCAAGGGAACCATCTAATGTGCCTGCACCCTGAGAGGCAGTACAAGATATATTGATGCATTTATTTTAGTCCCAGATTGAAGCCCTTCTCTATGTCATCAGCCTGGTGATGATGCCCTGCACCACCCTCTTAGTCTGCAGCATGCTTCAGTATGCCAAGCTATCTCTATAGTTTGACTATTTTCCTTTTTCTTTCTTTCTTTCTTTCTTTCTTTCTTTCTTTCTTTCTTTCTTTCTTTCTTTCTGGGGATTACTCAGTTTTGTTTTTGAGTAATGTGGAGCAAAATGAAAGTGTTTGAAAGAAAAATGTTTTGGCTCTTGTCTTTTTTTCTTGCATTGCTTGATTGCATGATGCTGAGAGAGAGAGAGCGAGAGAGAGTGAGAGAGAGAGAGAGAGAGAGAGAGAGAGAGAGAGAGAGAGAGAGAGAGAGGAGGGAGAGAGAGAGGCAATGGCCTGGTTATAAGAGAGGGGTATCGTTACCATAGCAACCTTAACCGACTCTCCTCCGTAAGCAAGTGGGCGGGGTCCGTGCATGGAGGAGCGCATCCTGAGTGTGTTCTCGTGTAAAGAGGATCTGAGGGGATGAGGAGGAACCTGAGCGGAGCAGAAAGGTAAAAGTGGAGAAAGACAAACGCTTACTCATGTTCCACATGTCAACATTCAGAATGAAATTCATCTTGTTTTCATTGCCTGTAAACGGGCAGAAACAGGTCTGACAACTGGTCCAGCTCGAGGTTTTACCATGGACATGGAGCGCCATCGTGTGGTCTTAAAAACGAATTACAAAATAAGATGTGCACCAGGCTTCAATGGAGAAGGATGATTAATTTATGTATGTATGTATGTATGTATGTATGTATGTATGTATGTATGTATGTATGTATGTATGTATGTATGTATGTATGTATGTATGTATGTATGTATGTATGTATGTAGTTAGTTAGTTAGTTAGTTAGTTAGTTAGTTAATACAGGCCAAACTTGTGTTATTCTAAATAAAGAAGACTAACAATAAATAAAGGAAGCAAAGAGAAAAAGTTTGTGAGATTTGGTTTTGTAAAAAATAACCATTTGAACGTTCATGCATACATATATAGTAATATATTAAATAAAACATCATGATACACACACATACACACACATACTCATGCAGGAACACAATGGTAAATATTTCATTTAGGCAACATATAGGAATATTCCGAGGATAGAAAATGTATTTAAATATGTGTTTTGTGGGGATGCACTGATGTAAACCTGGTATCAAGTACAGATTTCAGACTCGAAAAGTTAGATTGGATGGATACTCAGGTATACTCACCAACAACTCTTTTGGAAACTTGTAATAAGGGGGGGGGTTAATTCCTCATTTATCCTCTGCTGAGGTTTACAGTTAAACTGTGAACAGTTAGAAAAGCCTGAAGTTATCAAAACTCGGTTTTCATTCAGGAATAAAAAAATTAAATTAATACTGGTGTCAGTTTGGCTGATCAAAGTCCCAGTTATCAGTTTTGGTATCAGGACTCAAAAAAGCGGAATCAGTAAATCTCTGATGTTATTCATTCTACATTAAAGAACAGTCAGTTTTCTGGTTATCAGTTGAAACCAGAAGTTTACATACACTGTATGAACCAATCAATCAATCAATCAATCAATCTTTATGTATATAGCACCAATTTCATAACAAACATTATCTCAAGACGCTTTCCAAGCGTTAACAGGTCTAGACCTGTAAATGATAATAAAATTTTATTAACAGAAACCCAACATCAAGACAAGATAAGAAGTCTGATCTCATCTTAACCCATCATCAGTACAGACCTTTGCAATATTTAGCACGTTACAATGGAGAGGAAAAACTTCCCTTTAACAGGCAGAAACCTCAGACAGAACCAGACTCATGTTAGACAGACATCTGAGAGAGAGACTGTGATGGGATTAGAGAGAGAGAGAAGGGGGGCAGAGAGACAGACAGAGAGACACAAACACAGAGTCCATATTTCTGTGTTGTAGTGATGATGATAGAGAAACTGTAAGAAGCTGTAGCAGCTGGAGTCTGGCAGACCCATGGCAGCAGGCCGTCCACAGAAACAATATGAAGAACCTAACAGACAAACTCAGAGACTCCCAGAGAGATCCATGGTTAATAACTTTAATGAGACATTAAGATCAGAAATTAGACTGACAGATAGAGGAGAGAGGGAAACAGCCCCCGGACAGTCTAAACCTATAGCAGCATAACTAAGAGCTGGTTCAGACCTGATCCAGCTCTAACTATAAGCTTTATCAAAAAGGAAAGGTTTAAGTCCACTTCTAAAAGTAGAGAGGGTGTCTGCTCCCCGAACCTCAACCAGTAAATGATTCTAGAGAAGAGGAGCCTGCTAACTAAAGGCTCCACCTCCCAGACTACTTTTAGAGACCCTAGGTATGATGAGCAGGCCTGCATGCTGGGAACGCAGCGATCTAGACGGATAATATGGCATGATAAGCTCTTTCAGATAGGATGGCCCGATGCCATTAAGAGCTTTGTAAGTCAGAAGAAGAATTTTAAATTCTATTCCAAACCTTAATGAAAAGACAATCTTTTGTTTTCTCACAGTCTGACATTAAATCGAGGCTTTTCTTGTTTTGCATCACTTAGGATTACTCATTTCTATTTGCTTGATGCCAGAATAACAACAGAGAATATTTATCAGAGAATCTTTATGACTTTCTACAAAGTCAGTACTTCACATATATTTCCTGAATATTTGGTAAAACTGCCTTTAAACTGTATGACTTGGGTCAAACATTTTGGAAATCTTTTCTCAAGTTTCTCACAACGGATTTCTTGAATTTTGGTCCCATTCCTCCTGCCAGAGCTGGTGTAACAGTGTCAGCTTTTAGGCTGCCTCATTCACCGGATCTGTCCACAAATTTTCTGAGGTCAGGGCTTTATGATCACCACTCCAAAACACAGACTTTGTTGTCCTTCAGCCACTCATTAACTAATTTGAGGATATACTTTGGGTTATTGTCCATTTGGAAGACTTTTGTGTGCCCAAGCTACAAATTGTTCTTTCCTAATGATGCCATCCACTTTGTGAAGTGCACCAGTCCCATGTCTCCAAAATTAGGGTCTTTGTCCCTGTGTGCATTTGCAAACTGTAATCTGACTTTTCTTTGTGGTTTCTGGCCTTTTAGCCCATGTGGGTACAGGACTGGTTTTACTTTGGGTAGTGATGCTCCTTTAACAGCTCCAGCCAGCATCTTCACAAGGTTTTTAGCTTAGGCTGATTTTCACATTTCACATCTAAAAAATGTTCACCTCTGGGACACAGAGGCTGAGAGAACCTGTCTCCTTCATGAGTGGTAGGATGGTGTTTACACCTGTTAAACCTGTGTTTGAACGGACGAACTTGGCACCTTCAGGCATCAGGAAATTGAACCCAATGATGAACCGGGGCTGCGGAGGTTGACGGTCCTCTTCCCGATATTTTGGCTGATTTCTTTTGATTTTTGGAAGATGTCTCATTAGGTGGCAGTGTGTTTGAGGTGTGCCTCAAAAAAATACACCCACAAGTGTGTGTCCAATGAACCCAAACAATATCAGTTCACCTATCAAAACCTTCCAAAGTCATGACATCATCATCATCGTTATCTGGGCTTTACCAAACTGTTTAAAGGCATAATTATCTCAGTGTATCCTTAACCTCATAGCACTATCGCCTAAAAGTCATATTTAAAAGTTTTCCGAAAAAAAAATAAAATTATATATATATATATATATATATATATATATATATATATATATATATATATATATATATATATATATACATATATATACTATTGTGTATTTATTCTCTATATTATTATTGCTAACTTGTGTATTTTATTTCATTCTATTTGACTAGGCTATGAGGCTCACAAAATAATAAATTAATCCAGCAGTTCTGCTATGAGGCCAAGGCTTTGTAAACCTTTAGACTTTGAAAAAGTCATAAAAACCTCTTCTGGTATATAGCAGATATAAATAATTTTAGTAATACTAACTGACCTAAAACTAAAACGAAAAGTCTGATCAAATGCCAAGAGAAGTGAAGAATTTTTTTGTTTTGTTTTTATTTTATTGTTTTTTACAGCGTTTGTAAACTTCTGGCTCCTACTGTAATGCATTCGTTTGAAAAAAAAAAAAATAAATAAAAAAAAAAAAAAAAAAAAAAAAAAAAAAAAATATATATATATATATATATATATATATATATATATATATATATATATATATATATATATATATATATAGTGCATGGTTACTGTGTAAAGCGTAAATGCGTAAATGTGTCATTAAACTGTGAGGGGTAATACAGTAGCTATGTGAAAGTGTTGTAGAGAGAGTGAGAGTGATGTCTTCAAGTTACGATCCTGAACACCATAATGTCAAATAAATGTGTTATATATGTTTTATGTATTATTTATGTATTTAAATATAAGTTTTCGGCAGCCATTGTTTCGGGCCAATCACGACTGAAGCCTCTATCATAGACAGGACTCGCAGCCAATCAGAGCAGTCCTGTAAGTTGGGTCGATCTTAGCAGAGTTGCAGCAATCTTATGGAAAGCTTTGTTTGACCTGATTATGTATCAGTGGCAGATTACAGAGGGGCCGACAGACTCCATGTGCGGAAAAACTCCGGTGCTGTCTCGGGGAAATGTTGCTGTTTGGTTTACGGTTTAATTTTCACACGAGCCTCTGAGTGACTAATGTCTCCGAAAATGTCTCAGCGTTGACTTCACTGGCAGCATCAGCTGTAGCTTCAGACTTTCTCTGTTTTTCTTTTCAAACTTTAACCGAAGCACCAGCGGCGAGGATTACGCCCACGGCTCCCCTGTGGAAAAACCATGAGGACTGACGGAAATGGACTCTGTGCTGTGTGTTGCTGGAGGGGCAGCTCGTCTTGGAAAGCCACACTATGTTTGAATGTGTCGGATTGTTTCGGTAGCCTCCGTCAGTCTGCAGTCGCTGTTTCTTGTTCCTTCAGGGGGTAGCGGTCCGACCGGCGGAGAGGGACACGGCGGAGGGACTCCTGGCTGCTGCGCTGGAGTCCCCTGGACACCTACTAGTTCACTCAAGTTTGTCTATAAGAGTTAAACTCTGGATTACCATCTGTTTACTTCTTTCTGTGAGTGCATGTGCAGAGAGATAAAAACACAGAGCAGACAGCATCAGCAGCAAGTATTAGCGGAGACTTTTGGGCCATAGAAAGTCGCGGGGCGGCCCTCTTTAGTATTGTAAAAGTTGCTTTCAAGTGCCGCACAACTTTCATTGCACTTCTCACATTTAGGTAAATGTGTGAGGATGGTGGAGGGCCGGACCTGTGTCCAGAGGGAGGGGGTTTACTGCTGGTTCTCCTACCTCACTTCAGCACAAAGAGTGGAGTTCCTGTGCGGCCTTCTGGATCTCTGCGTCCCCATTGAGCTCCGCTTCCTCGGCTCCTGCCTGGAGGACTTGGCCCGCAAGGACTACCACTGTCTCCGGGATGCAGAAATCAGAGCCAACAACCCCACCGACCTCTCTGGACTCGCTAACATCACGGACGAGGTGGTGCGCAGTAAGCTGCTGGTGTCCCTCGCCCTGCTCGGCTCGGACAGCAGGGACGCAGCGGGGGTCCTGTACCGGATCCTGACTCACATTGACGCCGTGATCAATAACTACGGCCTGTCGCTGAACGACGGGAGGACCGATGAGCAGTTTCTTTTATTGTTTACTATGGCGTCTCACCACCCAGCCTTCAGCTTTCACCAGAAGCAGGTGCTGAGGCAGCAGCTCAGCAAGATCCAAGACATCTTACAGGTGAGGAGAGAAGCTCACACCTTACCTTACCTGCAGGGTTATCAGGATTGAAGGGGACAGCCCCTACTGCACAGGATACTTTAAACTACTGATACTGTTTCCTCTCATACATCCTGCCTGTAAAGGATGAAAATGCATGTTTAAAAAAAATAAAAATAAAGATAACACTGGCAAAATCTAATACACAGAAAAAAATAAGATAGTTTAATTTATCTAAACTCTCTGAACTTGAAGCTAGGCAATGGGCGAAGGTCAGAGCTTCAAACCCTCAGTGAAATAATTTGGTGCTGAGATTTGACGTAGAGCGTTGTTATTAACAGTCAAAAAGCCAACGAGTGAGGATCACCTACTCTGAGAGCTGGAGTTGAATTCAGGTCAGAGGGTTTAAAAACTGTATAAAAAAGATAATGATGGTACAAATACATAAAAAATGAGGTCATAGAGCAGATGTTGCCTGAGACTTTGTAAACATTCTGTCTGAATTTGCTGTTACTCGTCATTTTAAAATACGCTCTTCGTTTACTCCTGATCAGTCTCAGGACAAACTGAAATCACATCTTTTTCTCTGCTCCCGGTTTGTGTAATGAGATTTGAACTTAACACCATTCAAGAAATGTTTGTCTTACACAAACATTCACATGTATATAGGCAGTGCAGTATCATAGCCATTGTTTGCTTTATGAAGCTGGTTGTAATCACTCACTTAATCTGGTGTACTTTGATATGGTAAATGTTAAATGGACCTATCAGTGTGCGGCTCATCGATCCATTCATAACAAACAAAAAACAATAAAACAAAAAAAGATTGATTCATTGCTGAGTGCAGTAAAGGAAGTGAGAGAAGTTGAGTGCACATGGGCAGGTGAGAGCAGTGTTGCAAACTTTATGACTTTGTTGTTATATTTAGGGACTTTTCAGACACCTCTAGCCACTCTTTCAAAAAAAGCAACAAACAGCAAATCTAGCAACTTTTCTGGAGTTTGGAGACTGACCTGAAGGCATGCATTGATCTCCAGCACCCACTGCTTCTCAACGAGCATATAATGTATAACGTGGCTCTTTGTAGTACCATGGTAACTTTTGTGGCTCTTGGTTGCTGACTGGTTGGCCACCCCTGATATAGACAGTCTGTCTCAAAGCACTTTACAGTTCTGATCTCTATCACCCGTCTACACTCACACACTGATGGCAGAGACTGCTACTGTAGGGAACCATCAGTTATAGCAAACACGTTCAAATCCATCCACACATCACTGACCAACAGGGGGAGCAATTTGGGGTTCAATGTCTTGCTCGAGGACGCTTTGGCATGTGACTGCAGGAGCTGGGATCGAACCCTCAACCTTCCAAATGAGAGGTGACAATGGCAATCACTGACATAGAAGTATTGGTAAAATGATAAGAAAAAATATATATATTATTATTATTATTGTTATTATTATTATTATTATTATTATTATTATTAATATTCATAATAATAATAATAATAATAATAATAATAATAATAATAATAATTCTAAACTTTATTCATGTAGCATTTTTCAAAACAGGGTTACAAAGTGTCTTACAAAAAAAAAATAAACAAAAAGAGAAATGTGTGGAGGATGAGAATTAAAAAACAGAAGAAAATACAACAATGTATGAAAGGGTAAAAACCACCAACATATAAAGGAAAGGAAAACATTAGAAAGACGAAAACAAAAAATTCAAAGATTAAATTAACAAAAAGATAAAGCTCCTACATGGGATACTGTCAAGAGAAAAGCACATCAATAAAAAAGTGTTTTTGTAAAGATGAAAAAGAGTCAGACATTCTGATCTCCTGGTTGATCCGCATAGTGGGAGCTCTGGCAGAAAAGGTCAAAGGTCACCTTTAGTCTGAATGAGACCCATTGGTTGACTAAAATACAACAAAGTGATTACTTTCACACGTTTTTCATTTATAATGCTAGAGCATACTTAGCAGATGTGCCTTAATATGAAAAAAAACAAGAGGCAGAATTCATGTTCACTTTACAACTATATTAAACATGCAGCTATGCTAACTGTGCTAACCAGGAACTAATAAAATACAAGTGCAGCCACTTGCAGGACATACTGGGCTTTTTTATGACCAGGTTCCCTTAACATGAATCTTACAAGGAGTTCACCCTAACCTCAGACTATCATATGATTCAAACTCCGAGCAGAGAGTGAGAAGACTGTTAAGTTAGATCCATAATAAAGAAAATGTTATTCTCGTGACGTGTGCAACAGTTTAAGTTACAGTACTTTGCCTGCAGCCCTGATAATACTGGAACAGTTTGAAATTGGCAAATTAAAGAAAATAAAACAATACTTTTGAAAAATGAGGCATGTTTTGATACTCTGTACTACCAAAGCATTTCTGTCAGTGCCATAAAAGAACTGAAGTTCGGTACCCAGCCCTATGAACAAGCTGTCCTGCAATCCAGACATTCACAGTGAATTCTTTGAACTCCCAGCAGGCTGTGACTTCATACAGGGAGCGTCTACAAAGTGCAAAATAAAGACAAAGAGGAAACTCAAATAATCAGGAGCTTCAACCTAAATCGGTGTTGTTGTCACATTAATCTCTCCTGTTGATTAGACTTCAGCCATCAGCACAGGAAGAGATGTTCAGACTGCATCTGGAGCTCAGATCTTACTGACATCTTTAACCCCCCTCACTCCACCCCCCTGATTTAAAAACAAGGACTCAGGACTTAAAGGAGATTTTACAGAAAGGGCTTTTGACTTTCACTTCTGTAGATTCTCAGACTGATACTTTTACTTCTACCTAAGTCAGATTTCATCAAAGTACCTGATCTTGTACTTGAATGCATTTAAGCATTGCTTCAGCGTGTTTTTAAGTTTATACTCAAACGATGGTTACTTCAGGTCAGTGAAATGTCTTCTTGTGATGGAAAAAGCAGAAATAAGTACAATAAGAAATGATATAACTGTTGCTTCTCACTCTGGCTGTTCCTCTGATTTGGTATTTACTTCTTGATGGTTGCAGGTGAGCAGCAGAGGAGCCGGAGGAGCAGACGCCTCAGCAGAAGGCTCATGTAACCATAAAGCTCCCGTCTGTAACACTCAGCTACATCACCCTGATCATGACAAGCCTGCTTCCCTGCCTCTGGATACACTGCCCCCCACGGCCTCCTCCTTACCTGAAGCCAGTGCTTCTTGCCTGCCTTTACCGACCAGCCAATCCTGCCACTCACTCTGCACCCGCTGGCGCAAGGTAAGGGCTGATCAAGTCAAAGTGCACTTTCTTTATCAGCGAACGCTAATTCAGAAATAAAAACAAGGCTTCAAGAAAAAACACAAAGTAGAAAGACATTTTCTGTTGTTCTGTCTAAGGAAGAGGAGCAGTGTATGGGTCAAGGACAAAACAAAAAAGGAAAAGTATTTTTCTTCATTTGGAACTTTAAGGGAAAAAAGTAAAAAAATTTGAGAATAAGTTAAAAAAAATTGTTGGAGTTTTGAGGAAAAAAAGCTGATAGTTGCTAAATGCTGACATCACACTAAAGCAGCTTCTTCCTCCATGCACTTCTTCAAGTATAAATTGAAGGCTCCGTGAGGACTGTCTGTTTACTGCAGTGACACCTTTGACCTGAAACTGTAGTTTTTCAGGGACTCCAAACATCGTCTCAAATATTCCTACTAAATAAATCACAGCAGAGGAAAATTCATCCTGCTAATCTTTGCTCTGCTGGCATCGTGTCATCAAAAAGACTTCATTGTAAATGGGTTGGCCGGGTCGATCACAGATATGAAGAAATAGCACTAAAAAAATAACTCGTTTTGGTGCTGATAATCTCATTTTAAATTGATGATTATGAACAGACAAATATAAAAGTGAGACTATTTCAAGCTGACCTATGGCACGGTCACGTTGGCCATTCGTACCGTTCATTTAGCCAGTGAGACTAGTAGATCCTGATTGAACATGGTTCAATTCTCCTCTTTGGTACACTTTAGAGAAGTGTACTTCGGCATGGTGCACATGCACAAGCACAGGCACGCAGGCACTATCGCCACGACCGCTCCTCTCGACAGCTATTTCAAGCAATAACGCCGGTGTTAAAGAGCTGCATCAGACCAAAACATCTTAACATGAACCAAAAAGTCTCTAAAGTTGTAATCCTGTCCTCTGTATCTGACTCTGCTGACTCTGATGAGACCACGCTCCATGTAAACAGACGCGTCATGGTGATGTAGGCGGGCCATACATGTGCCTAAAGTCTGGTTCATGTTGGAGTAGTGTCATCCAGATAGATCTGGGTACCGAACTTCGTTCTTTTATAGCGCTGACTGAAATGCTTCAGTAGTACCAGAGTATCAAAATATGCCTCGTCTTTCGGTGCCAAGTTTCAGTACCTTAAGGGTTAATCATGTGATCAAGATCTGATAATGCCGCCAATGATCAGCTGTAATGTTACACATGGTTGTGGTATGCAACTAAGTGACTCTGTCGCTGTATTTAGTGACTTTCAGATCACTTTAGAGACCTTTTTTGTTTTTAGAAAGCAACAAATCTAGCAGCTTTTCTGGAGTTTAGAGACTGACCTGACAGCATGTATTGATCTCCAGCACCCTCTGCTTCTCAATGAGCAGTGGGTGCTGAGCCCCTCCCCTATCCAAACACACAGACAGACTCCTCACTCACAGCAGTCCCTTTACTTTTGCTGGTCCCAGCCCTGTATTAAGGAGGAGGGTTGATATTTTGACAAAAATACAAAAAAACAACAAAAATAAGAATCGACTGAAGAAAGTTCATTTATATTTATAAACACATTTACAATGTACTCATTATATACTGACCTGTCACTTGTTTGTAACTGTTCTTTTGCACGGATTTTGTTTTTTTTTTTTTAATGTAGGAAATCTGCTGTGAGTAGAAAAACACCAAAGCTGAAAATTAAAACTTAAAATTTGTACTGTAATTTCATTTTCATTAGAACTGATATTATAAAATTGTTAGTTTTTGACTGATGCATTCAGACGCTGGTTTGGCTCACTGTTTATGGGCTGATACAGACTTGACAACATTTGTGAGTTTACTGAGTACTTTACTTTTTATCTTTGTTTCCACAAATCTTAAAACTGAGCACATTTTTGTGAACTGAGTTTGTGTCTTAGATCGATTCGCGTGTCTTCATTTTGACCTGAATGTAGTGAATCACATCAACCGAGGGAGGAGACTGTTTGACGGGCTGTGTGATCTGGGATCATTTACTGTGTATTTGCTGCTGACGTATTTTGAAATAAGAGCAGAAAGTAATTCAGCGTAGTTGTAACATCAGCTGGAAGTCATTGAAATAAAAGTTCTCAGTCCTGAATGATTTACAGCGTGATATATTTCTCTGTGGAGTCTTCGACAAACAGTTTTGCAACAGAGGCGTGATTTAATGAGCTGGTCTTTGTTTTGACACCCATGAAACTGCAAGAAGAGAGCACTGCGTGCTACCATCAGCACAGCAGTTTTATTTTTTAATTTTCATAGAATATGTTTGTATTTTATATATATATATATATTTGAATGTCTTTTTATGCTGACTTTCACTTTAAGACTTAAAGCATCAGTATTCACGTTAGTCCAATGATGCTCATTAAAGACAGAGAGAGTCTTCTCCAGAGCTGTACAGGTTTATAATTGATCATATTTACATGTAAGAGAATGTTCACTTTATAGAAAATTTAATTTAAGGGCACTGTGAGAACTTCAACATGTTAGAGGCCCACCCCTCCAACTTGCCTGTACGGGAATCTTCATAAAATGACCTCATCATTTCAGGAAGTCTCATGAAGATCTTGTCGTTTTTTTAGAATGAAGCGTTTTGATCAGTTTACAGACAGATTCTGGGATTTCTTCAACATATGAATATGAAGAGGTTTGAAAATCTGCACGTTTAGGCTGAACATCCAGCGCTGTTAATTTATATACATGATAAAAATGAGTGAGTGCAGAAAACCTTCTCTTTTAAGATGTTTAAGTGTACGCAGCGTTGTGTAAAAGTAAAAGGTGTTGTCTTTGTGCTGAATGTCGAGTCATGATATGTTATGTGTGTACTCGACAACAAACACTTGTGTCAAACAGCTAAACTCCTGGTCACCTATAAAATGTTGGCATGCTGATGAAGGTGACAGGAAGAACTTAAGTCTCTGGAGTTGTAGTTTTTGCCTAAATGTGTTGGAATAAAAGGGATCATGGGGAGAGGGAAAGGAAGGGAATTTCCTGGTGATTCAGTGTGGTTCATTTTTCCTGCATTACAGTAACATCTGGGATTTATCTGCAAACTGCTGCAGAGGAATTCTTTGGAGTAAGTTTGTTAATGAATCTGAATAAGAAACACTCATATTCTTTCAGGATAAATTGCCATGTCATCATTCTCATCTTGTAATTCTCATCTTATCATTCTCATCTTATCATTCTCGTCTCATCGTTCTCATCTCCTGCCATATACAAAAATGTTTTGATTCATGAGAGACAGCTCTCACAGGCCTGTGTCAAACATGCTGAAAGAAGTAAGTGACAGGTCTTCAGTGGAGTACTGTACTGTTGTTGTTCAGGTTACAGATTTTTATAACATGCTGACATGTACACTGTAAACACAGCTGAAGTTAAGACAGCCAGATACATAAAGTTAGACTCATCACATGGGCTTTCTTTTGTTCCATCCTGTCACAGAGATGTAAACACACATGCACGCGCACACACACACACACACACTGACAGAGTCAGTCCAGCACTCTGTTTTAAATCCGTTTGAGTAGCAGTGGAGGGAAAGTACCCAGACAGGAGCGTTTGTATTTAGTGTTTTGTTGCCCTTGGCTCCTGTTTAGTCCAGGTCAGCACATTTCTCTATGCTGAAATCAACCCGCTGGGGTGTGTGTGTGTGTGTGTGTGTGTGTGTGTGTGTGTGTGTGTGTGTGTGTGTGTGTGTGTGTGTGTGTGTGTGCGTGTGTGTGTGTGTGTGTGTGTGTGTGTCTGTCTGTCTCCAGGAAGTTATAAATGCTCTCTCTCTCTCAGCTAGTTCTCTCTTCACAGCTCTCTCTCTCTCTCTTTCTCTCATCTTATTTCTCTCATTCTCTTCCTGTTTTCTTTCTTATTTCTCTCTTAGTTATTTCTTTTTTTACTCATCGTATTTCTTTCATTCTCTTTCCCAGTTCTCTTTTTTGTTTCTCTCCCCCTCTCATCACCCCCCCTCTCCCTCTCTCTATCTGTTATTTCTCTTTCTCTCATCTTATTTCTCTCATTCTCTTTCCAAGATATCTCTTTCTCAGTTCTTTTCCACTCCCTCCCATATCTCCCGCTTTCTTGATTCTCATTTCTCTTTCTCATTTGTTTTGCTTTCTCTCCCAGTTCTCTTTTTTATCTCACCTCCTCTCCCCCGTTCTCTCCCTGTCTCCTAATTACCACGCTGTCTTTATCTTAGATCTCTCTCTTTCTGGATCAGTTTCACACACAGGACCATTATTGTAATCATCCTGTCTCCAGCAGAGTTAACTTAAACTAAAGTGTAGTATATAGAAAGTGTAACATTTAAAGATGAGACACTAAAGTTTTTTTTAATGACTTTGACAGGGGCGGAAGTTTGTGTCAGCAGCTCGGAATCATTTCAGCGTGATGTATTCTGTTGTTTGGCTCTATGTGCTGTTTGATTACTCAGTTTGTGTCAAACAAAGAGGGAATAAAAGAAAGTGTTTTCCATCTGTAAGATAAAAAGCACATGTCAGACATCTATGTTTTTGTATGACAAAGAAGGTCCAGGATCAACCTCACAATCCAACCAGATGCTTTTGATTAGTACACAGAACAGAACTTTGTGCTTCTCTGCCTGTTGAGTCTTCTTCTGGAAGAACTGAATTCATCTTGTGTGACCTTACTGTAACAAGAAGCCGCTGTGCAGTGATCTGTTTTTTTATTTTCCTGTGCATCAACGGTCAAACAGCAGATACAATACACATTCACACCTCACTTTGGCTTTGTGTTTTAACCAAAATCAACTCTTTATGAGTGTTTCATGAAACAATTAAAAGCGGAGTTAAGTGGAGTTAGACTGTCAAAACGAAAAAGGACAGACCATAACGAAACCGAGTCTTAAACCTAGAAAAAATAAAATTTCCGCCACAGGTGTCACTGTAGTTAACGCCAAACGGAGTCCCTTACAAGGCAACATCTGGTAGAAAAAAATCAAGTTTATGCAGAAAGACCGCAAGTCACAAACACACCAAGCCACCCCCCCATCCCACCCCCGACTTTTACAGCATTAAAAATCATATTTACAGCCTGGTTAAAAAAACGGCTAAGGTCTGAAAAGCCAATTTGGCTATCAGCACACACTGTACAGGGAGTGAACTTTTTTCTAACTCAGCTGTTTATTAGATATGAAGATTACGAGTTTGTCCAATCATTTGACTGTATCAGGAACAGACGGGTGACGTCAGTGAGACTACGTCCATATTTCATACAGCCACTGGTTTTTGTTGACCACCAACAAAGACCTTCTACTTTGGGAACAGTTCCATTTAAAAACAGAGTTAATGCTGTTCTACATTGATCTACACATGATCTCATATCTCTTATCTTTCCGCTCCAGAGTCAGAGCAGAGAGGCCAACACAGATGCAGGACTGGGTGCCATTGTCGTTGGACGTCAGGACCAAGCGATCAGCCAGGAGCTCACTCCTCCACTGCCAGCAGCACCCCCTCCTAACGTGTCCTCTCCTGTACCTGCTGAGGGAGACCTGGACTCAGCAGCATCAAACAAAGTCCATGTGGGAAAAGCAGCAAAAGGTGAGTAACTGAAACAGTTTTTACTGTGTTTCTATCAATGAATGTTCACATGGCTTCAACAACAATTACAGTTTTGGTGTTCTAGCTGGTTGTTCTTCTATTTGTCCGGTTAAGTCTGGTTAAACAAGATGTAACATGCTGGCATATTTGAAGACTAAACTAAGCTTAAAGAATGTAGCCTTCAGGCTTAGGCGTGTGTGTGTGTGTGTGTGTGTGTGTGTGTGTGTGTGTGTGTGTGTGTGTGTGTGTGTGTGTGAGTGAAAAGGGAGATCTGTGTTGGATAAGGTATGTGATATCAGGACCAGGCTCATCTGTTAGAGCAATCAGCCAAAACCCAGGAATCCTATTCTTAGATAAAACACTAAAACCAGATCCTTGGTGTAAGGTTGGCTTAAAAAGGAGGCAAAAGTCCTTACTGCTGATCAATTGTATTTATTTACAATTAATGAAAAACTTAAATGCCTTGGATCAAGCTTGGCAGTCAATGGAAAATAAATATGTAATAAAAATACTTGTTGCCCTTGCAACTTAGTGAATTCTGAGTTTGTCTTGTTTTCTACTACCCACCAACAACTCCAAAGACTTCAATCTTCCTCTCATATAGCTGCTGGATCCTACAAAGAGCTAGGAAAGAATCATCTGAAATCAATTAACCAACAGTGCATCTGGAAAGTATTCACAGCGCTTCACTTTTTTCACATTTTGTTATGTTACAGCCTCATTACAAAATAGAATAAATTCATTTTTTCTTCAAAATTGTACACACAACACCCTATAATGACAACATTAAAAAGGTGTTTGTTTTGACGTTTTTGCAAATTTATTTAAAACAAAAAACTAAGACATCACATGTACCCAAGTCTTCACAGCCTTTGCTCAATACTTAATTGATGCACTTTTGGCAGCAGTTACAGCCTCAGTTTTTTTTAAATGATGCCTCAAGCTCACCTCTCTTTGGACTGTTGGATCTGTTCCTCTTTGCAGCACCTCTCAAGCTCCATCAGGTTCAATGGGGAGCGTCGGTGCACAGACATGTTCAGATCTCTCCAGAGATGTTGGATCAGATTCAAGTCTGGGCTCTGGCTTGGCCCCTCAAGGACCTTCACAGAGTTGTCCTGAAGCCACTCCTTTTTTTTCTAACTTAAGTTTTTATTTCAAATTCAGCAAGGTATACAATGGAATTCACATATTTTCAATTGTAATTTTTGTTTACAGCTGCATCTATATGTTTACAAGGATAAGATGAATAAAATAAGTAAATAAATAAATGAATAAATTAATAATAATAATAATAATAATGATAATAATAATATAATTTGACTCTATCATAGGGTAAAATATATATACATATATACATACACTCCCCCCCAGCTTCAACTTGGAAACAATACAGAAATAGTAGGGTTCCATCTTTTTATGAATTTCTCTTTCTGTAGTCTCAAGGTGTATGTTATGCGTTCCATATAGTAAATTTCCAAAACCTTCTCAGTCCAACTACTATATGTCAGAGGGTCAGGTTTTAGCCATTTAATTCTTATACATTTGAGAGCTGCGGTAAGTATTTGTCTGAAACCACTCCTTTGATATCTTGGCTGTGGTCTTGGGGTCATTGTCCTGCTGAAAGATGACCCGTTGCCCCAGTCTGAGGTCCAAAGCACTCTGGAGCAGTTTTTCATCCAGGATGTCTCTGTACTTTGCTGCATTCATCTTTCCCTCAATCCTGACTGGTCTCCTAGTTTCTGCTGCTGAAAAACATCCCCACAGCATGATGCTGCCACCACCATGCTTCACTGTAGGGATGGTATGGTCCAGGTGATGAGAGGTGCCTGGTTTCCTCCAAACATGATGCCTGGCATTCACACCAAAGAGTTCAATCTTTGTCTCATCAGAGCAGAGAGTTTTCTTTCTCCTGGTCTGAGAGTCCTTCAGGGGCCTTTTGTCAAACTTACCATACAGGCCTGATTGGTGGATTGCTGCTTGGTTGTCCTTCTGGAAGGTTCTCCTCTCTCCATTGAGGACCTCTGGAGCTCTGACAGAGTGACTATCAGGTTCTTGGTCCCCTCCCTGACTAAGGCCCTTCTCCCCTGATGGCTCAGTTTAGACAGGGGCCCAGCTCTAGAAGAGTCCTGGTGGTTCTAGACTTCTTTCATTTACAGATGATGGAGTCCACTGAGCTCATTGGGACCTTCAAAGCAGCAGAAATGTTTCTGGACCCTGGATCCAGATTTGTTCCTGGAGACTTGAGCTTGATTTTGAGCCGCGAGGCAAAGGCTTTGAATATGTATGTACAGGGTTGATCAGACCTTTGCTTGTGACCCGGCAGCATTAGTCCACTGATTATTTCTCCTGATCCAAAGCCATCTGCCAGTCTCTCTGTGCTGCTTCCATGGTGGACTTTTTGGCTCTTCTTTTCACAGCTCCAAAGCTTCTACACACACAGTGTGCCATACAAGCACTACTTTGGCATTGCTCCTGTTACGTACCACTTCTGTTCCCGTGCCCCCTCCGTGTAATCCTCCCAGGGAATTGTCAGTTCTAACAACAGCACATTGAAGCCACTCTCTGATGGCAGAGGCTTCTACAGTAAGGCCTCAGTGTCTTGTTTGAGAGATAGAGATAAATTTCTCTAGCACTGATCCACAGCTGCCAGAAAATGGAGCTGCCTATCGATGTCCACCTCTATTCTCTTGTTCAAAACTCATGTTGGTAGTTTGAGCTCTGGTCTCCTGTTGTTGTTGATTCATGACTCACTGGTTGCCTCTGGCCTTCTTTTCTCCACTTGGTTGCACTAAAGCACTTGTGTCAACACCTGTATCAACTGTGTGTCAGTGCTGTTTTGTAATATGACAGACGGCTATAAGGTACTGTGATTTAAAGCTGAGCTGAGCCTGTGGCAGTTTCTAAACCCAGTTCTACCCAGTTTAAGTGAATTGCAACCACAGAGGGGGCTGTGGACCCAATTACTCCTTCTGCTCAATTCTGGTAACCTAAAGCACAACAAGGTCCTCTTTCCTCTCTTCCTTTACAAGTTGATGACAGTGTCCTGGATCTTATTTGTAGATCCAAACCACTTTGGATTAGAGAGGGAAAGAGAGAGAAAAGAGGGAGATGATACATACTTGTGCTTCAGGGTGGGATTAGGGTCTTAAATTGAGCAGCACAGCCAGGCAGGGCTCCACCTCTCTCTCTCAACAAACATGTCTCTCTGCAGTCTTAAATAGTGAGTTACTTTTTCCATTGACTAATAGAAGGAACAGATTAGGAGATTGGGAGTTCAGGTTTGAACCACATAATCGTAAAACGTTTGCACACTGCTATCAGAAGTATTTGTAAAAGCTACATTTTGCCTTTTCGCTGACCCAGAATGTCCTTGTAATGGAAAATGTCCAAGATATGTGTGTGTGTGTGTGTGTGTGTGTGTGTGTGTGTGTTTGCCCAGCTGTGCATCACAGTTTCTCCAACACTTTTTAGAGGGTCAGGCTCAACTATTTTTAATGTCCTGAGGAATCCTCTAACAACCTTCCTCTTAAATTCCCCCCATACATTTTAATAGGTGACTCAATGTCCTCCAGAGCATATTTCTTCCCATGAGTCCTGCGGTATGTCTACACTCATCTCTGCTCCCAACAGAGGTGGTGGACTCGAGTCACATGACTTGACTCGAATCAGACTGGAGTCATAAATTTGAGGACTTGAGACTTGCTTGACTAACACTGATAAAAGAATTGAGTTTTACTTTGTTTTCATGACTTGAGACTTGACTTATACTTGAGGCAGATGACTTGAAAGGACAAAAGTTCAAGACTGCTTAAACTTGACAAGTTATACTAAAGTAAAATATTCCTCAAACATTCTGGCAGAGATGCTTACTGGTGTGGATATGAACTGGACAAAATAACATGAACACTATGTGGCATACTAAAACCATTCTGTGAATAAGTTTTCATGGTTTGATGTAATGTTTTGTCATGTCAGTAATGTTTACATTTCAGGTAATATGTTTTTATATTTATTTTCATATTCTCATTTTTTATTTTATGTACTGTTCAGTTGTTAGTGCAATACTTTTGTGCACACAGAAATGTTGATGAAGAAACACATTAGACAGACATGTTGACAGGCTCTGGAGAAATGGTGTGACCCTCCTAAGGGGGGATGTGAGCAGTTAGGTAAAAAGTTATGGTAATTTGTAGGCAGGCTTCATTAGTTTGAGTTATTCATGTTGAAATAAAACTCAGGTTGTGTACCACTGTCTCTACTGATTTAAATGTGGAAACTGAGTCAGATCATCAGATTTTTGTATGACTTGACTAGTGACTTGCTTGACTTGCTTGATTCACACCACAGTGACTTAGAACTTGCTTGAGACTTGAAGGTGATGACTTGAGACTTGCTTGTGACTTACCCCAACTTCTAGTTCCCAACCTCTGTATCATATGTAGCCTGTATTTAAAGTTAATCTTTAAGGTTTTTAATCTGGTAAAATGATAATACACTCTGTTTCTCCCTATTATCTGATTATTTTGTTTTCAGGAATGCTTCCCTCAGCTTGAAAACACAAAATTCACTTTATCTTGATAACCTAGTGACCAGACGGTGTACAGTCTGTCATTGTCCTGACCCCCAGCATCTGTCTGTAACACGATACTTAAACATTTCACTTCCTCATGGTCACACCTCATAGTTGTCACCAGCACACACACACACACACACACACACACACACACACACACACACACACACACACACACACACACACACACAGGCTGCTGATGACAATAAATAAAAGCCGTAGTTATTTCTGAATCTATATGATCTACTTTGGACCATGAGCACTGAAGCCCATGCTAAAAGCTGCAATTCCTCAAGTGTTCACTTTAGGCTGGCTCTGAAAGTACTAGAGACCACATAAACACATACAGAGCCAAAAAAGCATTTTTCACAGCAAAAAATAAACATTTTTACAGCCTGGTAAAATTTCTCCCGTCTGAATCGCTCATTTCTCACACCTCACACCTCTGCAGTTTTGTAAGATATTGAGATCACAAGTTTAACCAATCAGAGGCACAGCTCAGCTGATTGACAGGCAGTCATCCTAATGCTGTTGCTGTGGAGGCTCAAAGCCTGCCCCATTTCCAATATGGCTGCTGCTGACTATTTACTTGAAAATTCTGTTTCAGAAACAGGTGACCAGGTGACATCAGAGAAACTCTGTCTATTAATGATATAGTCAATGGGTGGATGTAGAGAGCAGGTGGTCCCATTCCAGTATAGCAAGGTAGCATCGGGTACAACAGAGGGGGACTCTCCACTGAAATGATTGTAGTCAAAACTAGACTTAAACCATATGAAGCCAGGTCTCCATAGAACAACATTCACTTATCAAACATGAGAAGTAAACCAGGTTTCAACAACTGGTCAATGACGGGTCCTTCACTCGGTCGGAGCGTAACAACAACGGAACTTCCCTGAGCATAACAGACTTGTATCAGAAACCAAAACAGAAAGGTGGCACCACCTAGTGGTGCTAATTGATACTGTCAGAGTACAACCACATCTAGACTATAACGGTTACAACACCAAGCCAAAAAGACCATTTTTACAGCAAAGATAAAAATGTTTGCTCCCATGTAGATTTCTGATCTCATATCTGGTTCAAAAATGTTTCTGGTCTGAATATCTAATTTCTTTATCAGCACACGCTGATCAGGGGGGGAATTTTTTTTTTTTTTTTTTGTGAGTTTTGCCCATATGACTTGACTGACAGTTGAGCACCTAGTCGCTGTCCGCAAAGAGGCGAAAGACCTGCTTCTTTGCCTCATTCGAACTCAAACAAAGCTAAGTTAAGTTTAAAACTTCCAACTTGGCTTCCTCCATAGATGGGCTTTAAAGCTCTGTAGAAACAAATGGATGACATCATGACATCACGGATCCAATGTCCATAAATCCTAAAGTCTATGTTTCGACCACGCTGCCTTCGTTTTTTTTTTTTTTTTTTTTTTTTAATTCATTTTACAGATATAACTGAAACTATTCTACCTGGCCTGGTGTATGACAAAAACGACTCTGTTGGGTTGATCAGTCTTTTATCCCATGTGTGATGTTTTCAGTGGTGATAGAGAGTGTGGTGCTGAGGGGAGTCGCACAGAAGTCTGAAGATGTCACTGAGTATATGTTTGAGGTAGGTCCAAATGAAACAGCTCTCTACTCCATATCTCCTGTCATTACATCTTGTGGTTTGATTTCTGATATGGTTTTATCCCCTCTTCTCTTCTCCTCCTTCTATTCACCCTCTTCCTTTTCCCCACTCGTCTCATTAGACCAGGTGGTCTGATGGTTTTGTGTCGTCCATTGTAAGAACCCAGCGGGAGGTAACAGAGCTTCTCTCTCAGGTATGAAGCACCTCAGATGCTCTCATTGATGGAAGTTTATATACCGCTCAGCATCATCGGTGTAGAAAGATGATCAGATTTGCTCTTAATAATCTGTGTGTCATGTCTTTATTGTTAAAATGTTATTTCCCAGCTGTCTCAAACATTTCCTGATGAAGGAGTGGAAAAATACATCCCTCAGTCAAAGGAGCTGGACCCCAGGTTAGTCCTGTCCCCTCAGAGTTTTTGTCTTGGTAGAGTTTTATGTTATGATCAAAGAGAGCTAGGTCATAGATAGAACTCCTTCATTCACCTGTTTTAGTCTCCTTTCACTGGCTCCAGGTACATTTGAGAACTGATTTGAAGATTTTGTTGTTGACTTTCAAATGGGGATGTCCTCATCGGCATTTTTTGCTCCCGAAACGATCCAGTTTTTCAGTATTAAATATCTGAAATAAACTTTGCCCAAGAGCTAAGAAAGTGAAGCTGCACACTTATTTAGCCCACTTTTAATGCTTTAAAAGTAGGGATGAAGTGAAAAAAGTAGGAATTTAACAAGTGCTTTTTAAATTACCGTAACCCCTCAACCATTTGGGCCAGGAATAAAATTCATTTGTCTCCTTAAGGAAGAAAAGACAAGCTTTGCAGCAATATCTAGGGTCTTACAGCACTTCATAGGAATCCATGTGCAACGACATTTCAACCCCAGGCAATAATTGATGCAAGCTGTTCTCATTACCGTAACTCTTCAACCATATGGGCAAGAGAAAAAAGTCAAATGGTTCTTGAAAAAAAGAGAAGAGGAGCTTGATTTTGGACTTTTTTTTAGACCAAGATATAAAAAAAGTTCATGTGGCTGGTGGGATTCTTGGATGATAAAGGGGCTTTTCCTTTTTTACACTTTTTCTTTTTTTAAATCTTTTTCAAATCTTAATTTTATCCATTTGCTTTTACAGGAGGTGTTATCTGAGTTTTTGTATGTTTTTTTTTTATCTGTTGGTGGTTTTCAGCCTTTTCTAGATTTATTGATTCTCTTCTTTCACACTGTGGTTTTAGTCTTGTTGTCCTCACATTTTGCATTTTAATTTTTCATTCAATATTTTTTTCTTTATTTTATTAAGCTCTTCGTAACTTTTTTTTAAAGTGCTTTATTAAAGTAAGCTTTTTTTTGATGAAAGGAAAGTATATCATTTGTAATTTTTCCAATCCAGCTGACCTTCGTCCGTCTTCCTGCTGTTCCTTTCTCCATCCTGCATCCAGGTGTCTGACTGCACTTCCCTGCCATGTTCTTCAGCACCAAAGTTTCCAGCTCTTCTTCACTTCAACAAGGCCTCTCTCGCCCAGCTCTTCTCCCTCCCTCCCCTCCTCCAGTGTCCCTCCATTACCATCCTCTCTACCTGTGGCTCCTCTAGCCTCCACGTACCCGATCACCTCTAGCTGCAGTAAGTGTTTCATACATGTAAAGAATAGAGAAATGAAAGTTGGTGTCAAGAAAATCACAACTGGTCATTTTTTGAGTATAAAATCACAACAAGAGTTTGTGAAAGAGTTTCAGATCTATACTGTTTTTTGGTATTATTTCAAGGATGCCAACAAACAAGTAGCTGCAGCAGTCAAGAAAAGCTTGTTTTATGTACGCAGGAAACTTGAGCAGGACCAGACTTGGTAGTGAACATCTTTCTGCAGCAAATAGCTGATTGAAAGTGTAAGATAGAGAGGAGGAGCATAGACCCACATATCAGGATGGGTAACAACAACAGGTTCCTGTTTAGAATCAATTAGAAGTTAGGTTCAATCCATCAACATCATCAGCCTTTACGCTTAATGATTCCCTTGTTGATTCTTTACATTACACCAGAGCAGGCAGACCTAAGGTTGACTATTCTGCCTCAGATAGCTTAGCTTAGCAGATAAATAACAGTTTCCCAAGAAAACTCTGATTCAAGATTTTTCACTTAAGAAGCTGAAAAACTGAACACACAGAGAATTGTACATTACTCTCTCACAAGAGATTCCTATTTAATACATTCAACATGTTATACATCTCATAATGCACCAAAAACCATAGAGAAAATAAAGTGCTAGCTTGATGCTAAAGTGTATGGGAAATTGCATTGATATGCTAGCAGTTAGCATACATCGATATAACTTCAGTTTTAAATCAGAATTTCAACTTTCATCACTGAAACAGATCACAGTTACTGTTTGTAAACAACACTGAAAAACTCTGAATGTCAAAATACTAACAGGCAAAAGTTTTCAAACAGGAAGGAAAAAGAAAAGTTACTGCAGGCTCATGGCTGACTTCAGCAAAACTACGGCAAGCTCAAGGTTCCAAAAAATTCAAAGCATTGCGTAACCACTTCCAGACACTAGATGGCCTACTTCAGTTCTATTATACACCTCTTGGTGCAACCTGGACACATCATCAGTGACTCTCCCGGCCTCATCGGGTGTTTCGGGTCTGAATCAGACACCCTCCTCCGGGCGACCCAGCCGGGGGTGATCAATCCCCCACCTTGTGTCCAGGTAGCCCACCACGCCACGCATCCCCCCTCCTCAACCAGAGCCAACGTGAAGCCTTCTCCGATGCTTCCAAGATGTTTTTAATGTCTCTGCGCCTGTGCAGTCCACAAATCCCAAGGAACCCCAGGACCCGATGTAGGGACTTACCTGCAAAACCCCTGCAGCCGACCTCAATAGGCTCGCAGCGGGCCTTCCACCCATTCCTCCGGCACTCTGCCACAAGATCTGCATACTTTGCTCGCTTCCTCTCCTGGGCTTCTTCCAATCTGTCCTCCCAGGGAACCGTTAGCTCAAGTAGCACCACCTGCTTGCTGGCTCCGGAGAACAAGACCATGTCTGGCCGGAGGGTCGTAGTTGCAATGATCTCTGGAAATTGCAACTGCTTCCCTAGGTCAACCAGGAGCTGCCAGTCCCTTGATGTTGTGAGCAGCCCTCCTTGGGTCTTCTTGGAGGGTTGAGGTTTCTCCCCTGCTCGGACAAAGGCCATTGTGCTCCTGGTTGGGTGTTGCCGCCTACTGGTGGTGATGCCAGTGGAGATGGTGTCTGCTATTGCCCGCAGTACCTTGTCGTGGCGCCAACGATACCTGCCATCTCCCAAGGCCTTTGGACAACAGCTGAGGATGTGTTCCAATGACCCTCTTCTCTGGCAGAGCTGGCACACGGGTGCCTCAGTCAGTCCCCAGGTGAACAGGTTAGCAGGGCTTGGGAGGACATCGTAGACTGATTGGACCAAGAACTTGAAGTGGTATGGCTCCACCTTCCAGAGTTCGGTCCAGGTGATCTTGCGGTCAGCTATGTGCTCCCACTTGGTCCAGGCCCCCTGCTTGCTCATGCCCACTGCTCTGCTGAGGCGAGTCTCTTCCACTTCAGCACGAACCTGGTCCTGAATGAGCCTTCGCCTCTCCTTTCCCGTGGCTCTGCTATAGCAAGGCTTCGGGTTGCTACCCAGCCCAGCCCGACCTGCGGCAACGGTCCCCACCAGGGTGCTGTGGCGCAGCCTCGCCTCTGCCCCCATCAGTCAATAACATATAACAAAACAATACATCGGCTTCATGTGACATGAGATTTTTACTAATTTTTATTTACATCCAGGGATATCCCAATCCATTTACCAATTTCATATTTATTTACTTATAAACTCAATAAAATTTTGTTGGCACAGAAAAGCTGTAAAGCAGACTTCGACACAAATTTCACAGGAGAAAGTGATCAGGGAATTGATAAAGAGTCAGATTTTTAAGTGGGATCAGTAATCTCTTATCAGTATCTTTCCCTACACACAGACAAACAAACACACAAGCAACAACTGCTAAAAATCAAAGGAATTATTAAAACAATAATATTATTAATATTGATATTACATGAATTGTTGTTAAAGTTCGGTCTCACACATTAGCTTGTTGCAGCAACATCGTTGAAAACAATCGTTCTGATTCAGGGCTGCAAAAGAGGAGGTCCTTCAGTTTAAACCCTAAATGAGGACGTCTCTGACAGGGCAAGAGATAAGACTGCATGAGTGGAACTTAGAGTCAGATAAAAGAGATGTATGGAGTTAAATAAAGGAGGTTAGAGTAAGGCTTGGTTTGTAGTTGAGGTGAGTTGAGGGACTGAGAGCAGGCTTTCCAGTCTGCGTTCTGGAGGTGCTGGAGGGAGCTGAAGATTCTATTTTGGTCTGGTATGGGAATTTATCATGACGTATTTGTGTTGGAAAGCCTAGAGTGTGATGACCTTGTGTGTGTGTGTGTGTGTGTGTGTGTGTGTGTGTGTGTGTGTGTGTGTGTAAATGTTTTCTAGAAGGCATAAATAAATGACCCTTCTCAACTTTTCCTCATTAACAACAGACCTTTGACACAAAATGATCTTCCTAATCTGAGTATGTGGATGTATTACAGGTGCTGCAGCGGCTTTTGTCCCTTTAACAGAATCTGACTCTGGGTCTCAACCCTGAACTACCTTAAACCCTCTTGACACTAAAAATACTAAGCTGTGCAGACAGAGATGTAATACTCTGCAACAACTGAAATCACTGTTTTAAACTGATGTCAGAGAAGTTTTGGATTTAAAGACTTCAAAAGAAACTTCACGTGTTCATGTGTATCTCATTTTATGAATTTGATGTGAATCATGATCCTCATTTTGGGATACATATCAATGATACAGGATTGAGTTTGAAACACGGTAGTTAAGCCTTGAGTTGTTCTTGTAGAAAAGTTTTTGGAGCTTTAAAAGGTGTAGTTAAAAAAATGTCTTTTGTCTCTAAAAGTGTGATGCATTTTTTTTTCTTTTTTGTTTTAATAAAGAGGAAAAGAATCAAAATCTGCAAAAACAGCAAACAGTGCAGTGTGATCCAAAAACAGAACTACCACATAAATATGAATATTAATATAAAAATATTTTTATGAAAAAAAAGATATAAATTCTTTGTGTAGATTTGAGTTTTTGAACTTCGGACTACAGGTTTTCTCATACCTGCAAACAGTCTCAATTTCTGTGGGAGTCTCCCGCTTTTTAACCCTTTCTTCCGCTGAACTCCCAGTTTGTAATTTCTCCGCATTTCTCCCGATTTTTCATGTTGATATCAATTAAACCCTGTGGATCCCAAAGCCACCAGCGGGATTAAATGACGTGCATTTACAAGCCATTTGTCTAATCCAAAAAACGAAAAAAAGTGGCGTAATTGTCAGATCCTCAAGTCTCCGAGGGTACCTGAAAGTATCACAAGTGATGTCAGCAACATGTAAACAGAGCAGCGAAGATAAGAGAATTTAATTGACATCACTTTGATTCTCATCTTCTTGAAAATTTGCAGAAAATAAACCCTTAGCTTTAGATCAATTCAGCAAAAAACAAACACTTTTAGACTCTTTACTGCATTCAGCACACTCTGAGTGATGGACATACACCCTGTGTTCGTATTTGAATTTTGCCTGAACTCATAGCATTGTAGGACTTAATATTTCAGTAATAAATAAGAAGACAGGAAGTAAAAAAATCCAAATGAGATTGACTTTTTGAATGTAGTCCACCAACAAATATTTTTCCTTTGTTTCAGGTTGAGGGTATGTGGGACTGTGTTGTATACACTAATTCCTCATTCTTTAAACTTTTATAATAAAATCAGAGAAAAATCAATTTTACCTGATTTTACCATAATTGAGTTACATCAGTCTATAGTCATGGTCGTGCTGATTCTGAAGAGGTGTAGGACTTGACTCTGCAGAGAAAAATTAGACCACAGGGAAATTTTGGTGCATTCCTACTGATAACTGTTGTGCTTTGGGTTTTCTGTGTGTGGACTTTACTCTCTTGGTTGAAGTTTAACTTGATTTGACAGAAGACGTTGGGTTTTTTTTTAAGTTTGATAACATTATTGTCTTTCTTTTTGTTTTCACTTGTTCAGATCTTAGCTGTACGGTTCAGTGCAGAGGAACCAGCAGGTAGGTCTTTGTTTTCTCTCTCTCTGTCCTCTGATCACAAATCACCATCATCATCATCTTCATCATCATCATCATCATCATGTATGCCCTCCTGGACTGTTTTTCATCTCTTAGGGCAGTGTACAGAGTGGCCAGTGTCCAACCTGTCATCAGCAACCACAGCTCTGTCTTGACTTGCCCGTCGCCTCATATCTCCTCCCATCCTCCCCCTCTTCCTCCCTCCATACCTCCTCTCCAGCACCCCCCCCAGCTGTCCTTCCTCCCTCCCCCCATGCCAGCCCTGCCCACTCCAGGCCCCGTGGCTGGTGGAGGGGATCCCCCTCTCTCCCAGGCGCACGGTCAGTCCCACTCTTTCTCCCAGCCCTCCCAGCACCACCTCTCCCCACAAAGTAGCAGTCATTCCTGCACCCTGCCTCAGTCCCTCCGCCTGCCAAATCCCCATTCAATGTCCCACTCACATTCCCAGTCCCTTTCATACCCCCAGTCCCATTCCCAGTCTCGTTCCCAGCCCCATACACAATCCCAGTCTCAAGCCAGCACACCAGAGCAGAACAGCATCCTGGACTGGCTACGCAAGCTTCGGCTCCATAAGTATTACCCAGTCTTCAAACAGCTGACCATGGAGGAGGTGGGTTGGTCTGTGATTTCCTTCCTTTAGAAACTTTCCAACATCTTTGAAGGAACTTTTATTGTGCTTATTTTATTCAAAATCAATATGAAGCCTAAAGGCCCAGTGAGGACTGTGTAAGTGATCTTGAGATAGTCTGACTTTTATAGATTTGCCTGTTCATAATAGTTGGTAAATGAGTAGACGCCGGCTCACCTTCTGGATGCTAATCTCCAAACTGAGGTTATAAAGTTTGATTGTTGTCACCTCGTTGCTTTGCATCCTGGGAAAAAATTGTCTTGAACAAAGAAAAGTAGAGTGAAAATGAAGATCTGCTCTCCAAAACAAACCCATGCCTTAGTGAGAGTCATGTGGGTGATGGTGCTCATGGGAAATGTAGTCTTTATCCTGAAAAAACAGTACCAATTCCTGCCACAGGTTTCACTGCTATCGACTCCAAACAGACAGTCCTTACGGAGCTTTAATGACAATAAGATGTCAAAAAAAAGGACTTTTGCAAGATTTTCCTCTTGATCTGATACATCATATGGAATTTAGAGTTTATCTACCAATTACTTTGGATATTTTGGTTTTAAAAGTGCTAATTGTAACATTTACCATATGCAAGCTCTTATCTTGTTTTGTTGTGTTACCTTCAGTTTTTAGCGCTGACAGAGGAAGACCTAAACAAGTATGATCTTACCCAAGGAGCAAAGAAGAAACTCAAGACTCAGCTTGAGCTGCAGAAGTCAGCAGAGTAAGTTTTCGATATTTTTTTATTCAGGTTTGAATTCTTCAGATCTAAGAGTGGTATGGTTGAACAGTTTCAAGAAAAATGTCATTGAACCCTCTGGAATGAGCTGATTACTGTATGAGTTGTTCATAAAATGTGTCATCATCATGGAAACATTCACAGTGCACGGTGGAGAAAGGATGTGAACCCATGTATTTAATAACTGGTTGACCCTCTTTTGGCTGCAATAACCTTGACCCAGTGCTTCCTGTAGTCCGATCAGACCTGCACAACTGTACTTCAACTTCTTGTTCTGTCCGGTGTGGTTGACTCTCTTGAGGTCATGTCACAGCATCTCAGTCAGGCTGAGGTCAGGACTCTGACTGGGCCCCTTCAGAAGACGTGTTTTCTTCTGTTGTTGATTTACTTCTGTGCTTCAGGTCATTGTCTTGTTGGATCACCCGTCTTCTGTTGAACTTCGGTTAGTGGACGGATGGCCTTAAGGTCTCCTGTTCAAGGTTATTATAGTTAACAAAAACTAAGAAAAAACTAACGAGAGGAGAGAAAAACAATTTGTGAACTGAAATAAAAGTAAAAACAAGGCTTTACAAAAATCAGAAACAAAATCAATAACCAACTAAAACTGTATTGTGAGTTTACAAAACTAAAATAAACTAAAATTATAGAAAAAATGTCTGTAGTTTTCATCTTTGTCAGTCTGTCTCATAAATAAACTGATTTTTTTAAGAATGTGTTAGCACTGAGTTATACTGTTGCACTATTTAAAGAGTTTATTCAGCCCGTGAAAAAACGTTACAGCTTTTCTCCAACAGAGGGCGAAATGTTTTTTCTAGAAAATGTCGTCAGATCCCTGAATACATCTTAAAAACTGACTCACATGTGATGTTCATTTTTTGGGGAAATATGGCTCCTGATATAGTCTGTAGACATCATCATCATTCAACTTTACATGGGCTGGTGTTAAATAAGGGAAGTAAAATCTAAAAAAATTCCCATTATTGAAGAATCGCAATTTAAACCGGGTGGGCACCATAAACATTGTAAAAGAATCAAATCAGGAGAAAAGCATATTGTTAAAGTTACAGTCGTTACAGTTACATATTGTTACAGTTAAAGCTAAATCCCTGCTTATTTCAGCAAGACAATGACAAGACACACTCTGCACGTGTTACAACAGCGTAGCTTCGTAGTAAAAGAGTGCGGGTACTAGACTGCCTGCCTGTAGTCCAGATTGTCAGTCCCATTGAAAATGTATGGAGCATTATGAAGCACAAAATACGACAACAGAGACCCCGGACTGTTGATCAACTGAAGTTGTTCATCAATCAAGAATGGTTAAGAATTCCACCTCCAAAGCTTCAACAATTAGTGTCCTCAGTTCACAAACACTTATTGAGTGTTGTTAAAAGTAAAGGTGATGGAACACAGTGGAAACATGACCCTGACCCAGCTTTTTAGGAACGTGTTGCAGACATCAAATTCTAAATACTTAATCATTGATCAATCAGCTTTTTTCCTATAAATAAATACTGGTTGGACTTGATTATCCAGACTATATGTGTGATTTAAAGAACAGAATGAAGATTGCATCCTTTCAAATTTTCAAAATGGGTTGAATGATCTGCAGAAAGTTTCAAACAGATGACACACTGCAAACATTATGTACAGCTTGAATCCGATGCTGTCTTTATTATTTTTCAGTAAGAGGTTTAATATACAGGAGATGCTGGAGTCTACAGTGAAAGTATTTATCTTATTGTTTATGTACAAACAACACACACTGCACAGACTGTACATTAAAATATACACATATCTCAGGGTTAGATAAGTATAGTAAAGAAACGGCAAAGTTAGATGCTTTGTCCAGATACTCATGAACAGACGGATCAGCTTCTGTTTTCAGCTGTGAATAAAAACAGTGAGAGACCTGAAGTCATCAATGGTTAACCAGCTGTTGGTGGGCAGCAGAGATAAAGTTAACAAACAAAACTTAAACAGATGGATGTGTTAGCTCGTGTGCAGACATGCCTGGACTCTCCTGTTACACACACACACACACAAAAATAACAGTTTGTACTTAATCAGGTCTTTTTGTCTGTCGATTCCAAACCACAGTTTCAGCAGGTTTCTGTGTGTGTGTGTGTATGTGTGTGTGTGTGTGTGTGTGTGTGTGTGTGTGAACATGCTTAAACAAGAAGTAGTGAGTGGAATTTCCATCGGTGGTTTTCCATGAGACGGTTTTTTAAAAGCTTTCTTGAAGAGACTTTGGAACCTCTGGGAACATTTTGAGCAGACAGTGTCTCCCCCTGCTGGTGAATGGTTGACACAAGCTGATATTTAACTCTTCTCAATACCTGGACTTTGTTCTGCATGTGGTGAATTTATTTGGGCAAATGATTCTATATTGTTGTTTTGTTCTGCTTTGGTCCAGAGGACACTATTTTGACTGATCCATCACAGAAAAGGTCACGGAACAGCTTTAAGACACTGATAAGAGAAAATGCCACCCTGATCTAGAGGTCTAGTTTCATTTGGCCCTAGCTGTCATAATAAAACATATTAATCATGTCACTCAAATCAATCATGTTCATAATGATGTGAACGTTTACATTTTGTGTCAAGGTCAAAAACCAAACCAAAGTCTATCCAGTAACGTCTGACTAAACTCCATCTGGACTGTTCAGAGGCTGCTTGTCTAAATCTAAAGCTCTGTACATTCAGCAGAAACTCAACAACTCTAACAGCTGACGTCTTTAAATGAATGGATTTATCAGGATGACAAAATCTGAGAGTTCAAAAAACACATCAGTCCCAAATGATACCAATTGATACCACTTACCATCTGGTATCAAGATACACCTGAGGACAGGTGAGACACCTGAGGGACAGGTGAGACACCTGAGGGACAGGTGAGACGCCTGAGGGACAGGTGAGACGCCTGAGGGACAGGGAGACACCTGAGGGACAGGTGAGACGCCTGAGGGACAGGGAGACACCTGAGGGACAGGTGAGCTTTGATTTCATAAGTCTGTGATGATGAAACAAGGAGGTTTGAGCCACGTAGAGACTGATTTTTACAGAAATCACTAAAAAAGAGTTCATAAACAGATCATTCAGATGGTACTTTAGTGTCTATGCTCTCATGAGGTGGTTTTTAAAAGTTTCAATAAGTTTATTGCATAAGTGCAATGGAAACACTTTTTTTGCAAAAACAACCTCACCGGACATACTCGGTGCAGGTTGCCAGCTTGTACAGGACTATGGCCACTCAATTCTTTGTCAGTACTGGCTCCTGAGGGGATAAGGGGTCCAGTGCAACTAGATCCTCGATCAAATCGCACAGTGTGTCAAGTGTAGGCTGGGTCATCCTGAAGTTTTGGATCCACAACTCCTCCGTGAACTCCTCGGCCATGATCCTCTCCCAAAAGTCCCCCAAACATGGCCACTGCCACACATACCGACTCTGGCGTTGATAGTTAAGGCCCTTTGCCTTCATCTGTTAACAAAAACAGTAGCGCCCATCAGAATGACAGCTCCAGCTCTTAAAATGTTTGTGATATCCATGGTTACCTCCGGTTAGGGTCTTCTTTCTTTCCTCCACATTTGAATCTGGCAGGACGAGATTTTACTTGTTATGCGCAATTCTAGATGTAATGAAACACCGGCAAGGCACACTTGTACTTTATCGAAACTTCAGAAATATTGCTGTTATTCTGCGAATAATGGAAACCCAGCTAGTAAGAGCCGCTGGTTCCTGCTCACAATCTTCCTCTCTCTCTGTTTTCCAGCAGGGAGATGAAGACAGAGAAGAGGTCTTGCAGCGGCATTGCAAGGGTGACACCTTCCAGTCACACAGGACTCTCAGCACATCCTGTCCCCATTGCAGGTACAAAGTTGATCTAACTCAGGTTATCTTTGATTATTTGTCCCTAAGCAAGTTTGCTCTCAAATATCCAAACCTGTAAATAACTAAAACACATTTCAGTAGAGCTGCAAGTGGAGGTGGACACGGTGCCACACCATCACCCTGTCTCAAAGGACAGCAGCTCATCCTCAGGATACTCCAGCTCCCCCTGCTCCCCGCTCTGCTGCGACTCTACCTTTGAAAGAACCAGGGACAATCACCGCCGTGAGTTCTTCACAGGACCATTACATTTTTGTACTCATAATTTGAGTCTCTGTTCAGCAGCATTCTGGTCTTTATTTCACATTCAGAGCACCACGTCTGTGTTCCAGGTGTGTCAGGTCCAGACTCAGCAGGAGGTAGTCCAGAGAAGGACAGACCTTGCCTCTTTGTCCTGAATTCCAGCGGTTTCAGTCGCCCGACAGCTCAGGTCCTACCTGTCCAAACTGATCCAGCAGCCTCTCTTCCTCCCTCCTGCTCCTTCAGCCATCCACATCCCCCCTATCACCCACAGGTCACTTACCCCCAGACACCCCCCCACCCAGTTTCAAACCCAGCACGCATCCTGACTTCTCCACGTAAGCCGAGGCCCCCTCCACTGAGTACTGAGGACAGGACTAAGCCTCTGGGCTCTGGTCATCCTCTAAGCAGCGCTGGCTTCAGTAAGGGTCTAAGTGTGGGGATTGGGGTGAAGTTGGAAAACCTTTTCCCGGGCCTCAAAGTGGACGGCTCGGCACTCCAGGACTCGGTGGTTTGTTGTGAAATGGTAGGAGGTGCTGCAGGTCTGATGGTAGAAACCAGTTCTGCTCTGACCTCGACTTCGAACAGCCTCCACCACGTCTCTCACCCCCCTCTGCACTTCCACCTGTCCTCTTCCTCGTCTCCCTCTTCGTTTGGATACTACTCAGACCCACCTACCTCCTCCTCCTCCTTCTCGGCTTTCTTGTCCTCCTCCTGTCCCTCCACAAAGTCTAGCTCACTATCTGGCAGCCCTGGTAGTGGAGGAGGCTTTGTTTCCATGGTTACTCCAAGCAGTGTTCCTATTGCTGCAGTATCTGGTAACACTTACTACCCACCTCAGCCTACCTCTAACTCCTGCTCTTCCTCCTCTGCATTGGATCAAAGTTCAGGTCACAACCTGTCCATGTGTGTCTGCAGCTCTTGTGGTTGTCGTGGTAACTGTGGTGCGTATGGTATGTTGCCTGGTTACGCAGCAGCTGGATACCTGCAGTCATTCTCAGCCTGTCCCTCCCTCTTAACCCTCGGCCCTTTACTCCATCTCAGTCCCCTGGTGGCCTCATCGGGTACTACCAGCACTGGAGCGTCCCCGTTCTCCTACCCAATGATTGTGCCCCCTCCTCTCTATCACCGCAGCAGCTCCGTTTCACACGAGCAGCAGCAGAGCTTTGCTTTCTATAAGTCTCACTGCATGGGACACGGGAGCCAGCAGCGGCCTGAGGTCAGCCTGTCGTGTTATAACTGTGGAGCCAGTGGACACAGAGCGGAGGAGTGCAACCAGCCCTCCATGGAACCAGCACAGCAGGGTGAGGAAAGTTTATTCATTCAACAATAAATACATACCTGTCTGTACATCTCCGTAAACTTTAAAGACCTGCAACTGTGCAAGTCCACCAGAACATTTTCTTACATTTTTACATACTGCAGCGCAATTTTTTTGGAGTATTATTTTTTGCTTTACATCAATATACTCCTTATGTTTAAAGTTTTTAAAATACGTATTGACTGATATCTTAACTACAACACTTATTTACTTAAAAATACAGTAAGTCTAAAGAAAAAAAAGGAAAATCATTTATTTGGTTATTTGGTTTCAATGAATTTTGTTGAATAAATGAAGGACATCTTTTTGTCCTTTTTATTTATTTATTTATTTATTTATTTATTTATTTATTTATTTATTCTTTATATATGATCTGTATTTGTTTAATAGATTTGTATTCAGTCTTGGTGAAAATTCTGGTTAAGTATTTTCAGGCTGCATTTTTATGACTTAATTGATTTTTTACTTCATTGTTTATTCATTTACTTATTTATTATATGATCAGTGTTGCTTTAAAAGCTTTTATCTAACCGTAATGTTTGCTTTGTTCTGTCAGGTTCTACAAAGCTGTGACGCAGCAGTGCTGACTGATTTCTTTCTCTCCTTTTTTTTTTTCTTTTTTTTTTGTCTCTCAGGTACTTTTCGGCTGAAATACAGTTCTTCTCACTCAGACAGTAAGGACTCAGCGGATTGATCAGCAGAAACCTCTGTGGATTTCATCCACCTCACTCCTGACACAACTGTACCTCATGTTCCTCCTGAAACTTGCTGCAGAGTTTGGAAGAGACGACCAGACACAGCCTGGTTCTGAGTACAGTAAGAAAACACAAGTCTCATCAAAGACTGATGATCAGAACTGGATCTTATGAAACAGTTTGTACTGAGACTAAGAGAGAAGCAGCTGTCGTTGATGGATTAGCTTTCAGCTGATGTCAAACCAA
This sequence comes from Labroides dimidiatus, assembly GCA_030710495.1. Lineage (NCBI taxonomy): Eukaryota > Metazoa > Chordata > Actinopteri > Labriformes > Labridae > Labroides > Labroides dimidiatus. The sequence goes on from CM061147.1 coordinate 4,342,762, forward strand.
AGTCTGAAAAAGAGTAAGCTTTGTATGGATCGCTCCACTGCTGCCAGACAATCAGTCCCATTACTCAGAGTGCTCTATAGTAATAATAATAAACTTCATTTAAATAGCACTTTTTAAGAAAGGGTTAGTAAGTGAGATTAAAAAAAAATGAAAATAAAAGAGAATTTTTAGGAGAGCAAAACAGAAACACCAAAAAAACCAACAGAAGAGATCAGCATCAAGGATTAAAATATGCTCAGATTACATCTCCTGTAACAGCACATCAACATTAAAATGTTGGGTTTTTTTTAAGAGATTTAGAGGAGAATAAAGAGTCTGCAGCTCTGATCTCCTCAGGCAGTTTGATCCACAGGGTGGGAGCTCGGGCAGAAAAGGTCAAAGGTCACCTTTGGTCCTCTGGAGCCAGAGAAGGGAAGCTGACACAGGAGTGATACAGACAATAATATAATCTCTCTTTCTGGTTCTGGTGAGGAGTCGTGCTGCAGAGTTACAGTTTTGAGATTTTTCTGGATAAAAACAACCTGTTTGTGGATATTTTCCTCAGCTGCATAAAACAGACCTAGATCATCCTGAACGAGCATTTCCTGTTGAGGCACAGAGTTTGGGTGTAACAGCAACTTGGACATCATGAAATGGCTTTAATGTGACAGAGAAAATAACCTGGATGTTCATATCCAATAACGAAGAGATAACTGGGCAGCTGGGTTTTGATCCAAGGTCCTGCTCACAGACATGCCAAGGTGTCCTGAGGCAGCACGCTTTAATCCACACCTGGTGTTGGTCAGTGTGTGAATGGGATCACTAAATACTCACGGTGCTTCTGCCACCAGTGTGTGAACATGGTGAGAATGAGACCAGAAATGTAAACACCTGTAAAACAATTTATACAGGTCGAGTAAAAAAAAAGAAAAAATCAACAAACATAAAAGCACAGATTGAGGTTTTCATGAAGAATCTTCTTGAACTTTCCCTAGAGTCTACAGACCAAATGGATCAAGGGAGCTGGTTCCAGAGGGAGGGGGTACAGACAGCAAATCCACGACCCCTGTATTCTTTTTGTTTTGCGGTTTGAGCAGGGATGGAGAGAAGACCGAGGTTAGAATATTTCAGTGGAACAAGAACTGGAGTGAAACCATGCAGTGCTTTGTATGTAATTAACATGATCCTGACATGAGTCCTTATTTTAACAAGAAGCCAAAGAAGTGATGGAAGAAGAGGACTGGTCAGAGGACTGGTCAGAGGACTGGTAAGAGTTCATGATTTTGAACCAAGATGACTGATGTCAGCAGGTATAAAGGGTCTGTACGATGATCTGAATGAGCGAGAACGAACATATCTGAAGATCTAAAGTCTGACAATTAGAGACTACTGATCTCATTTCAATACTTCAAAGCTGCAGGAAGCAGGGCTGGATACGTTTGGCTGTCTGATGTTCATTAAAGGTTGTTACTTGGTCTGAAATAACAGCTAGATTTTTATCAGTGGGTTTGATGTTCTGATGTAAGGGATTCTGTTTCTTAAAGGCAAGTTGGCATGAGGAGGAGAGATTGCAGCTGGTACAGTGTAAGAAGATGAACTTAGAGATCAGTGCGCTTGTTTTGGTGTTGTTTTTTTGTTGGGAAGTGAAGCCTGAAACAGGTGTGTGACTCAGAAAGAGAGGGGTAATGATGCAAAACGTTGGGTCATATTTAGTTTGTGCTGTTGGTTACACTGAGTAGAGTGAGCTGGCTTTTAAAGAGGGTCCAGCGGGGCCCCCAAAATATAGGCCCCGTTTACATGACAACGGTTTTAGGATAAAACACAGAAGCACTGTGTTGTTCTTGTGCTGCTGAATCTGCTGACTGCCTTTAACAAAATGTGCATCTGTTGCTCCACTTCTGCACTCAGATAAGACGTATTTGATATAAACGCCAGATGATCAGCCCACCTCTTCTTCAGTGGCAGACTACCATAAGACTCTGCAGTCATAACGCCACCTACAGGCCTGACATGCGTACTACAGCATTTTCAGTCCCTTAGCGTTTCCGTGTAGATGCAGATTTTTGCATTTTCGAGTGAAACACTGTGAAACGTTGTCTTGTAAATGGGGCCTGAGTAAGCAAGGGAAAAATGATGCTCATGCTTTGGTGGGCAGAGACGGAGCATGAGAAGAGGAAGATGGCACAACATGCAGAACAATCAATCACAGCAAATGTCATCTCACCTTTCAACAAACTTAAACAGGACCTTTATTTGGAGAGACCCAAAGTATAGACAAGATGAAGAGTCAGCGCTGCGAAAACTGAAATTGAAGCGAATGTTTTTGTCTTATTTTTAGTAAAAATTTGTTAATATACTTGATATGAGCCACATTCAACTGACAAGCCCAGAAACTTGTAACTTATTTCTAGATGTTAAAAGACAAAATTGAGACCTGAACTGTTTGTAACAAGAAAAAAAAGATTTGCCAATGGGATAAAAATAATTTTCTTGTCAAATTTCTTGAAGTTGGAGTAATGTCTTTATACAATAAAGCAGATTTTTTTTAATAAGGTCTGGTCTGGTGGATGTGGATCTTATTAAGTCTAAAAAGACATTTTTATTAAAAATAAGACAAAAACACTTGTTTATTTATTTATTTATTTTCTTTGCAGTGTGATCCAGTGTTGTAGTAATGGAGCCCAGGACTCAGACTCAAGTCTGACTCCAGTCTGGATATGGTGTACTTGTGACTCGACTCAGACTCGTGTGCTGATGACTCAGACTTTGACCCAAACTCGAGCTCTGGCTGCATCAGGACTTGAAGGAGGACTCGGAGGACTCTGACTTATTTATCACTGAATGCTTTGTTCATTTTAATTTATTATTTCTTCTGGTGTCAGGTCCCAATAACAGATCAATCTGTGGCAAGATCACAGGAGGAGCCACGGGTTGTAAGGTTTGTTTTTAAAGATACGACAAACGCTGGCAAATGCAAAGCAACATGTTCACTATGTAAAAAAAAATGGGGATGGGGACTTTCTTTGCATTTAATCACAGAGGATAAAGGAGAAAACAGGGTGAGAGAGGGGAGTGACATGCAGGAAAGTCACCACCGCAGGCTGGACTTAAACCCAGGCTACCTGCTCAAGGACTGTCGCCACATGGAGCACGACTAGGCCATCTGCACTCTGGGACATTTTTATTTTAATTGAATTCAGGTGAAGAGGACTCCAATTCTTTCTTTGGTGACTCAGACTCCACTCAGATTCTCTTTTTAGTGACTCGGACTTGAACGCTGAGGCCTCGAGACACGACTTGGACTCGAACACTGAGGACTCAACTACAACACTGGTGTGATCTCATCTAACCCACCATGAGTAAAACCTTTGCAGCATTTAGTAAGTTACAGTGGTGAGAACAAACTTCCCTTTAACAGACAGGAACCTCGAGCAGAACCATACTCATGTTAGACAGACATCTGAGGAGACCATGTTAGAGAGAGAGAGAGAGAGAGAGAGAGAGGTCCACAGTCAGTCAGGTCCACAGCAGCAGGCCGTCTACGGTAAAAATCCAGAGGAACCTATAAGACCAAAGAGCTCAGGGACTCCAGAAAGGCGTAAGTAAGTGACAGACAGACAGCGGACAGAGGGAGACAGGAGCTCAGTGTGTCAGTCTGAGCCTAGAGCAGTGTGACTAAGACCTGGTCCAGACCTGATCTTACTCAGACTATAAGCTTTATCCAACAGGAAAGTTTGGTCTTGAGCTGCCAGTTTGAACCATCTGAGGAGTCTTAATGGACTTCTTGGGACAGCCTGATAAAAGGGAACCGCAGTGATCCAACCTCAAGGAAACCAAAGCATGGACTCATATTTCTGCGTCGCTCTGGGACAGGATGCGTCTGATTTTTTTATACAAAGATTAAAAAAGGTCTGTCCTTGACATTTGTTGTTGTAATAAGGACAGCCCAACTGCTAACCTTGTCTTTAAATATGTTGAATTGTTTGAGCAGCTTCAGGCTCTGAAGGTAAACACCTCTCTTACATCAGTCTTGTCCATTTATTCCGATAAAAGACACTTAAAGCTGTCCAGTCCAGTTAAAAGTGTCTAAAATAGCAAAAGCCCAGACAGAGTTAAACTTGACCAAGCTTTTGTGACAATCACCAAACATAAATTGTTCCTCCTTATACGAGTTTGCTGTAATATGAATTATGCAAAGGATAATTCAGGGCTGGTAAATTAAAATGAGTGAGGAAATGTTTTGCGTTTTATATATAGTGAGTATAAATGAGCTGCTGGGCAGGACCCAGAGTTCACAGACACAAGGACAACTCGTCCTTCAGCTCCAACTTGATCTGTGCTCCAGGAGGGCACAGCAGATGTTTATTTAAAATGTAAAATACTGAGCATTTAGGAAATACAGCTACAAAGTGTGTTCACAGATTGCTCAACAATTTGCTTTTCTTTTGTATTTTGTATCCTCCTTTTCAGAGGAATGTTGAGTTTAGATCAGTCAGCCCTGCTTGTGTTTTAAAGCTGAGTGTACATTTTACTTCTTCAAAAAGGGGAACTCTTAAAATACACCACCTACAAATACTTTGTTCAATAGCTGCACTGTGCAAAGTTCTTCTGCCTTGGATCATACCAAAATTATGCTGTTTTATTGTCTTTTAGTTCAGCTTTTGTTTGTGTTAAAATCCAAGCACCCAAAATTCAAGGAATTCGAATGGTGCAAGTTAAATGATGCTGCAGCTTGTTTTAACCTTAAAGGCTCTGTGAGGACTTTCTAAGGGATCCTGAAATAGTCTCACTTTTTTCAATATCTACCATCATGAGCGGATTTTACAAAAAAAAATGACACACCAGGACGAGAGTGGGGAATGACATGCTCGGTCTAGACCGTTAGACCATCTGCATGCCAACATTGCTCGTTGTAAACACTGCATGGACACTGGATGCTGGATACAAGTGCATCAAAACTACTACAATGATGTATCACTTGCCCAATTTATGCCAGACCCTCTTGGTTCATAATCGCCCTCTCTGGCACGGAGAAACTTCAGTGGAAGAAGGGTGTAGAAAATTACACAAGGTATGTACAATTAATTAAGACGGATGTTCTGCCCACAAATAGTTCAGGGAAAAGGCTTTTATGATTAATTTGCTCAAACCAGCTTATCTTAGCTTCAGAAGAGTGAAAATAAAAAAAAATCCTCCAAACGCCCATTAGTGCGACAAACTGAATTCATAAAGTTTGATTATTGTCACCTTTCAAAAATAGCTTTAGGAAACTACCATAGACTAAAAAAAATCCAACAATGGACGTCATCTCGCTCTGCTCATACTGAGGTTGCCACAAAAACTGCTCCCCCTGGTGGCTGGCTGCAGAATAGGTCAAAAACTGCCTCTAGTCATTCCAGATGGGCTGTGGTCAAACTTTAAAAAATAATTACAACTCGCAGAAACGTTTCTCACATCCTTATGCTGTGGTGATATTTAGATATTGGGCTGCATTCTGTTCAAGTCCTCTTTTTTCTGAAAGGTTTCTTTTTCATTAGTTATTAGACATTAAAAATGGGGTTTTATGTCTTGTTTAACAATGATTGACAGCTGTCGTTCAAGTGTAGTTTATTCAGGAATAATAAAATACATCAGGAAGGAGAGCTAAGAAGAGATTAGACTGTTGACAGAAAAAAAAAAAAAATTGACACCCACCTCCACTCAGATTTTCTCAGAGTCTCCGTTTTTGGTTTCAAAATCGTACAATGGTAAAAGGCGGAGCCACCCCGTCCATTCTATATACACTTTATAATAACTACAAATAAATACATTACCTCGTCACTTTGCAACCTGGGAAAAGTTGTCCTTAACAGATAAAAGCAGAGTAAAAAAGAAGATGTGCTCTCCAAAACAAAGGCATGCCTTGGCAAGTTACATCTTTATGACAGTGGGCGACGGTGCTCGTGGGAAATGGGATCCTCATCCTGAAAAAACACGACAATATCTGACCATGTGTCCTTACAACCAACACCAAACAGAAAGTCCTCCCAGAGCCCTTTTGTTTGTTTTCGTTTTGTTGTTGTTTTTCTTTGTGTTCTGCAATTAAATTGCTGACTGTTTTTACCTGTATTATTCAGAACAATGTCAGGGTAATAAACTTTTTTTTTTCTATTTTTCTTTGAAGAGACTGTCTTTGTTGTGATTTGTTTTTAAGTTTACTGACCAAAAACTAGCACTGTGTCTTCTGTTCTCTGTTTATTGACTGCTCTTTGTTTTAAAAAGGGGACTGCTTAGGAGTTATCATGAACTACATTTGACAACATACCTTTAAACAGGATTTAACTGAACTGCCAAATCGCTGAAAGTAGAAGACGATAATGGTCTCCAGCAGACATGTCCAAAGTCAGGCCTGAGGTTCATTTTCTCACAGATCCCAGCTTTCATCATGCTCTAAATTATTTTCTGTCAAGGATCCAAACCAAACCAAACCAAAGTCTATCTATTCATGTCTCTCTAAACTCCATCTGGAATGTACATAGGCTGCTTATCTAAAGCTAAAGCACTGTACATTCTGCAGAATTAGGTCTAAAATGTTTTCAGGTCAAAATAATCTGAATCTGAAAACCAATCCTGATCAAATCCAGATCCTGATCCTGCCATAAAAACCTGCTGACATATTTGTCCCATATGGCCCCTAATGGAGAACATTTTCCTTGGTCTGAAGCAGAGTTTGATGATGTTTACGCAGCAGGTAACACTGCAGAAAACTGACCACTGATCATCTGGTATGAAGAGACACCTGAGGGACAGGTGAGACGCCTGAGGGACAGGTGAGACACCTAAGGGGCAGGTGAGACACTTGAGGGACAGGTGAGACGCCTGAGGGACAGGTGAGAAGTCTGAGGGACAGGTGAGACACTTGAGGGACAGGTGAGACGCCTGAGGGACAGGTGAGACGTCTGAGGGACAGGTGAGACGCCTGATGGACAGGTGAGACGCCTGAGGGACAGGTGAGACACCTGAGGGACAGGTGAGAGTCCTGAGGGACAGGTGAGACACTTGAGGGACAGGTGAGACGCCTGAGGGACAGGTGAGACGTCTGAGGGACAGGTGAGACACTTGAGGGACAGGTGAGACGCCTGAGGGACAGGTGAGACGTCTGAGGGACAGGTGAGACACTTGAGGGACAGGTGAGACGTCTGAGGGACAGGTGAGACGCCTGAGGGACAGGTGAGAGTCCTGAGGGACAGGTGAGACACTTGAGGGACAGGTGAGACGTCTGAGGGACAGGTGAGACGCCTGAGGGACAGGTGAGAGTCCTGAGGGACAGGTGAGACACTTGAGGGACAGGTGAGACGCCTGAGGGACAGGTGAGACGTCTGAGGGACAGGTGAGACACTTGAGGGACAGGTGAGACGCCTGAGGGACAGGTGAGACGCCTGAGGTACAGGTGAGACGCCTGAGGGACAGGTGAGACGTCTGAGGGACAGGTGAGACACTTGAGGGACAGGTGAGACACTTGAGGGACAGGTGAGACGCCTGAGGGACAGGTGAGACGCCTGAGGGACAGGTGAGAAATGTTTCATGTAACTGATTTAGATACTACTTTTTAAGCAAATGTGCTTAATTTAAATTTTTATATGCAGCAGCATTGAAACATGTTTATTACTCGATGCCCACCGTTCATGAGTGGTGCTTTTAAACAAAGCAGGGACCAGTCAGGTTTTTTTTTCTCCTTTTATTGTTTAAAAAATACCAACATAAATACCTAAGAGGAGGCTGAGAGATACTGCTGTGTGTGTGTTTGCGTTTGTGTGTGTGTGTGTGTGTGTGCGTGTGTGCGTGTGTGTGTGTGTGTGTGAAACAGAGGAGCAGGCAGAAGGGACAGCAATGAAACAATGCTCCACTCCTCTGTAACAAACACACAGTGGCTTTGACTTTGTCAGACAAAGGTCACCTTTGTACCAGACAGAAAAGACTGAGAAGACAAAGAAATACCATGAAATTAAAATCAATATTAAACAAGAGGAACCAAGATTGTAAAACACTGCGATATAAAATTAGCTAAACCAAGATCTGTTAGGATAATGGAGACAGCACTAAGAAGATTTAGTGTGAAAGACCAGAGATGGGACTGACAGGTGCAGGTTTCCCATAGTAACAGCACTTATTGAAAAAAAAACACAGACAGCCTATAAGGTCAGACTGATCATCTGATCTGTTTCTCACTCCTTACACTTGGCTGTAAATCACTCCTTGGTGACTATTGAACTTTAAAAGAGGAAAAGGAAAGAAAATGGCAACCCCTTCGACAAATCAACATTCACAGAAACACCATCAACCTTTGTCCACACCTGCAGGCAGGCCATGCTCCCTGTAGTGTGTCCAAAAACCAACCTGATAAACTGTCTGTAGTCAACAAACGGAAGCAGCTCTCTGGATCTGTGTTACAGACAGATGCTTTAGGCTTACAAGGGGATGGGGGGGGGGTTAGATAAACAAAGCACCTTTAAGGGACCGTGAGGAGAAATGAAGCCGAGGTGCATACACTGACATGGACCTTCTCTACGTCATTTTGCATTTATCTCTGTGTTCAATGGCTAATGTGTTTATAGATACACAGTGAAGCGTGGCCACCTTCATGTCATAGAAGTACATGAAATGTATGTATATACATTAACATAGACTAGCATCAGGCTGGTAAGAAGCTGAGACCATCATTGATCTGACAGTTAATGTCAGAGTTGGGCATTTCGTTACTGTGTGTGTGTCGTCCAGGTAAAACGTGGCTGTCCGCCTGCAATGAGTCGTTTTCACCCACAGCAAACATCAGAACCCTGAACCTTTTAAAACCGGGAGAGATTAAAGACTTGCTAAAGCTGTTTGTTGTTTACTTCTTACAGTTCAGATTTAATTTACGTGTGGCTAAAAACTTCAACAGTCCAATGACCCGCAAGACGGTGGAGGGTTCACTGAGAGGTCCTGGCAGCACCGAAGGTCTCCTGGGAGGCGTACACCATGTAAAGGAAACCATCCTGATCCCGCTCCCGTTCGTAGACCTCAGAGATGGCAGCCGACACCGACACCATGCTGTGGCCGTTGACCAGCAGGAAGAAAGCTTGGTTGGAGTTGAGCTGGAGGCGCCTCCTGGTGGGCAGGGAAGAGATGGCAAAGTGAATGTGTGTGGGGAAAAAAATGGTCAAAGAAAAAATAACTAAAAACAGAAAGGAAAGAGGAGGAATTGCATTAGAGAGAGGAGGAACAAGAAAAGGAGGCAGGAGGAGGTGAAGAAAGAAACAAAGAGAGGTTGAAGTCTACCTGATGATCTTGATGAGTTCACTCATGTTGACGTGGTCCGGCACCAGAAACTTGGTCTTATCCAGAATAGGAAGTTGTTTCTCTCCTTTATACCTCTCAATAATCACCTGCAGGAGACACAGAAACACCCTCAAAACTAGTAGGCTACTTGTGAATGTGAATTTCAGAACTACTGGACCAAGACTGAGATGACTGACCAGAGAGATCCCTTTTTTTTTAGGAGTTTAGGTATTTAATGAAGCTGTCAATTGAAAAACTTACAAACTAAATAAAAACATCAATGGCTGTAACAGATGCTCAAAGAACCTTCAAGTACACATGAGCTGCTTTCATTTAATCATATCATGCTTTAGTCCCAGGCTTCCCAAACTTTCAGCCAGTGACCCCCAAAATAGCAGTGCACAAACAGGCCAATCCAAAAACAAACAAAGCAAACCCTGACGTACTTCAATTTAGCTGATCAGTAGAAAGTAAGATGACATCTGTGCATGTACACGCTTTCTTCAATTGATCTGCCTCCACTGATTCCGTCCTTATCCTGGTTTAGTCTTTATCGAAGCAATGTGGAAAACATATCAAACCTTTTCTGTTTGTTTGGTTTTATATAAAATTTAACCCAATTTTTGTTGATGTTTTAACAATAATGGATGGTATATCCAACTGTAAGAAGTGTTTGAATTTGGAGTAGAGCTACAGAAGTCTGGGAATTTTCAAAGTTAGAAACTTGACATGAGAATTTTTCAAAATTAATGGAAATTAATGGGAATTACCTGGGGTTTATATGAACTGCAAGTACCTGATCATATAAGTGTATAAGTATTAAACACTGTATTTTGTTATAAACAGACATGTATGCAAACAAGTCCAATGCAGTATTTTTAAATCAAGTTGATAAGAAAAGTAAAACTGAAAATTTCTGACACAAATTTTCTGACACAAAACCCTGAAAATTTCCAGTAGTCCTGAGCTAAAATTCCCATAGAAGGTTTCATGAAATGTTCCTGAACTTTACCAAAAATGTTCTTTCCATATGCAACCATAGTTTGGAGGATCTTTAGCGACCCCCTCCAGGTGTTTTATGACCCTGCTCTTTAGGATCATGGGTCAATTCCATTTGGTTTTCAGTTATTATACAGAGTTTCTGGTGTATTCAGAAGTCAATCATGTATTAGGAAAACTGTCATAAAGACACATGACGGGCAGACATCTGATTTTTTTTTTTATAAAAAAAACAGCTTAACTTTTTTTTTTTCAACTTATAAATGTGAGATTTCAATCCAAACAAGACAAAAGTACTGAATACTGATCTGATGAGTAAGATATTGATCAGACTCCATTTAGTGGTGAGAAACATTTCTGCAGGAACTAGGGACTTATTGAGGAACTAATAGCAGGAACTAGGGTCTAAATTTAGAAATGGGGTAGGATCCAGGTTTTTGGCAACTTTTTGAGGGCAGGGTCTGCAAGCTGGACATTTCTGATTGGTGGAACAGCCACAATGTTTTCACCCCCCCTCCCCCAGCTGTGACTGACTTGGTTTAATAACTCCCAAGCAATGGTCTTCTTTGAACCTGATGGTGTGATTGTGTCTCCTTCGTTGTTGTCTTACTGCCCTCTACTGGTCTGACAGTTTGATGCTTTTTTTTTTTCTAAAAACATCACTGGCCTGATTTACATAACCTACTCTGTTCTTTGGCCTGTGGTGGTAGCACAGACAAACAATGGGCCACAGGAACCAACAGTTCCAGGACCTTCTGGTCAAAAAGCCCCTTTTGGTGGACAAAGATTTGGAAAGCTGTGTCAAAGTGGCTTTGATACAGCCTGGGGGTAAAGACGGGGGTGTTCATGGAGTCTTATTACAGAGATATGACATGACATGGAAGTTTATAAGCCTGGCACACTGACACCCACCCTCCATTCATCCACACACAAACACACACACACACACACACACACACACACGCACACACTTCAGGGCTCTTAATGTGAGAAGAGGCTTTTCACTCAGCAGCAGATGGAAGGCTGTGGAAACAGCAGGTGAAAGACAAAGGTTCGTTTTAAAAGTGTCTCTCCGAGTCATTAAGATCTGACTGTTTAACAGATGAAGTCACACCCAGTTCTCACATGACAAACTGAAACTGTTCCTGTTGTCAGTGAATTCAGGAAAGAAATTTTCAAAATACTACACTTTAAATAAGTTCAGTATCAGTCCAGCACAGCAAAGATATCTTTAACCAGAAGTCAGTGAGTAGAAAGCCCTGGTAAACGTGGAAACACACTAAGTGGAAGAAAAAAAAATCAACATTTCAGAGAGGCAGGAAATGTGGTTACACTTTCCGTGACAGCCCATCTTGTGCTCAGCGTGCTTTTGCACAACATGCTGATACATTTTTTGCTTCAGGATGTTATACTGCATGAGCTCAGGTTTTCACAGCAGAAGAAAGTACATATGTCTACTTACAGGTATCTTGTTAGGGTGTTGCTCTCGGATCAGTCTGACATCTTCTACTCTCTGTTCTGTGGACCAAAAATGCAGGTTTGAGTTAATGAAGCATACAAACAAGACAAAGAGATAAGGAGGGCAGGGAACGACACACAGATAACCAGACAGCGCACACAGATACAAAGAGGAAAAGACCCCAAACCACCTCTCCTCACCAACTCCGTTCTTCTTATTATTATTATTCATATGTTAGTCACTCCAATCTTGAGTTAATTCCTTTTAGTGATTTTATGTGGAACAGCAGCCATGATGCTCGTGATTATGATGTCTTATTCTGCTGCTGTGTGGAAATATATGCATCATAAAATCCACCACGTTATACAGAATGTCCACTCTGATGAAATAGTTGAAAACAGGTTGCAGCTTTGCTTAACAACACATCAATATGATTAAAACATCATAACAGGATTCAATAATAATATTGTGGACCGCTCAGTGGAATAATGCACCCTGGTGAAATCATAATGGGCTTTTCTGAAATCTGCTCATGCTGTACACATACATTTGTGAATAGCCGATTATTGGCTAATACAATACAATTCACATCTATGAAATAACTCCAGAGTGTGTGTTCACAAAGGCGTAGAGTTCCTTACTTAGAGCTCACCCGAGCCCAGCTGCTTCTTAATTCCTAAGAGTTTTTGCTGAGTATGGATATTTTCAACATTAGGTTTCCTCTATATTTGAAAGAAGAGGTCAGCGTCTCAACTTTTGTTTGGATACATCACATCAATCACCTGTGGATCAGCAGGGAGCCCACCTCATTGTCAGGGGGCCTGTTAATCAGAATATTAGTTTGGATTTAGTTGATACTCTTCATTCCCATTTTGGCTAGTATTTGCATCCAATAAAATTTGTACAGATCAGAGCCATCTTAATGGAGTTTTTTATTTTTTAAATTGTTATCTTTTAGCATATAAGGGGCCCCAATATACAGATTTGCATGGGGGCCCATAATGTTGTTAAGACAGCTTTGGTAAAGATAACATAAATGATCAAAGTATAAGATCATCTTATATAAAAAAAATAAATTAAAAAAAAAATTGAAAAAGAGCAACAAAAAGTGATAGCTTCAACTTTATTTGAAACATTAATAATAATAATAATAATAATAATAATAATAATAATAATAATAATAATAATAATAATAATAATAATAATGAAGAAGAATACAAACAAATTCTCAACTCATTCAACTGACTTACAGGCCTTCTGATTTTTGACTGACAGGCCTTCTGATTTTTGACTGACAGGCCTTCTGAGAATAGGAAAGGCCCAGCTCAGCAGAGCCCTCCTGCTGACAGATGGTCTCATCAACAAAAGTAGAGTTTAGTAAAGGCACAGTGAGGACTACTCGTTTGGCGCTAATTATAGAGACACCTGCGGTTTTCCTGGGATAAAGACTCTGTTTCCCATGAGCACCATCACCCACTGCTGAAAACATGTGACTCTCACCAAGATGTGCATTTGTTTTGGAGAGCAGATCTCCTTTTTAGCTCTACTTCTCTTTGTTCAGGATGACTTTCTACAGGACGCAAAGCGACAAGGTAATATATTTATTTGTAGTTGCATAACAGTTTAACCCATGTTTTAGCCTTTAGCTTGTGCTCTCTCACTCTCCTGTTTGGCTTTCTTATGCTCTGACCTCCTTTTCCTTTCTGACAGTCCAGCTCCAGTGCCCAACACCACTACAAACGAATCACAGAAATAGTTTTCAGCAGAGAAAAAGGACAGATCTTGCTTCTTGCTGCTAAACTTTGTTGGCTGGCATGGTGTCATCTAATGACAGGAGACTTTCTTTCAAGAAAAAGCATTTAAAAATAATTAATTTTGATGCCGATAATACCATTTTAAATTGTGGATTATGAAAAGGCATGAAACATGAAAAATCCAATCTCAATGTCTCATCATTTGCTCATGTTTTATTCTTAAACCAAAAATAATTATGTAATAATTATATTTTTTATAATAATTATATAAAGATTTTCAGTGAAAATGAAGTTTGCAGCTTATGTTATATCCTAGAAACAATGAGTTAAAAAGCACTCAAGCCCCTGTTAGATGTCAGAGTTCAGTGTTAGTTATTCAGATGACAGAGTATTCAGCCTTGTGACAGCACAGTACACAACAAGAAGAGTATTTGTACGCCGACTGACAGGTTCCTTTAATCTAATCAACTGTGGAATGTTTTTCATTCTGAGGTCACCAATTTCTTTCAAAACCAAGTGTAGGCATTTGTACTAAGATAACCCATCAATCAGGAAACAGGAAGCTCTGATCATCATGTCAGTGTCAGCCATATGAGCACAGAGGTGCATAAAGGTGCACGTGCAGGATAGAGTGTCTCACTGGAGTCATATGACCAGTCTGACTATTGGTGTCTGAGTCACTGTCAACAAAACAGGAGGAAAATATGAAAGAGGAAGCCTTTGAGTCTTAGCAGATTTTCCCATGAAAGTCCGTGCTTTGATAACCCAGAGGTGGGTCAGGACCACTCGGCACCACTGGGAGATTCTACGTGGTTTCTGAGACATGTTAAAATCACTTGCAGAGATATGACGGAAAGCTACCGGCACTTTAATTAAAGCGGGTCAATGAAATGGACCCTGACAACATGAAGAAACCTGTTTAATGCTACAAGCTGGCTCACTCAAACACGCAGGTCCTGATAATAATGTGTACACAGTGACACAGCAGTGAAAAAACAAAGGTTACACAGTGTAAACAGGCTCCAGAACAAACTCCTGCTTCAGTCAGTTTGATGTGTTTTGAATAAAAAAAAAGACTCAACCTTTGCTCTAAAATTAAGAAGAAGAAAAAACGCCCATCTGACATGATGTAAAAAGGAAACTTAGCTCTTTGTCACGTGCGCTGTTGAGTCAGTTTTAACCACTAACGTAAAAATGAAAGTCAATATCTTCAACTATTCAGTCTCAAAAGTATTTCATGTGACATTTGGGTAAATGTCAAATTCATCACGATGAAAAGTTGAATAAAGTTGAAGGAAAACGACTGTTTTGGCAGTGTGGGGCTGGGAGAGCGGAACTGAGCTTATGCCTTCATAAATGCTATATACATACAATTATATAATGAAACAATAGGATATGCCAGCTGTGCAGTATACAGTTGGGATACATTTTGAGTCGGTTCCCCCTTTTTGATCCCGTCCTCTCCTTCACAAACTGACCCATCCCCCAATCCTGCAGCTCTGTTTCCCTCTGCCCTGCGTTTCGACACCGCTGTGTTTTCGTCTAACTGCTCTGAAGCAAATAGAACACAAAACAACCCGAAAACACACCAAAGAGCCCACAGAGATCACACATCTATATGTGTACTGTATTCTACTCTTTAACCACACTTGTATCTATTCTTATAGTTTTTGTTTTTTTGCTTCCTTTCAGTTAGTTTTACACAAACACACACACACATACACACATCCGAGCTGTTGTCGTTTTCTTTAACTTCAACAAACCAATCCTCCAAACAGGGTTTGACACTAGAGGGGAGGAATAATAACTTTAATGGCCGATGCACCGTACTTCTTTGTATCTGACAGTTCCGTTGACATTAGCGCTGAAACTTAGCCTACATGTTTCTGTACATTTCAGAGGAGAATTTCGGCCAAAGACTCAAAATTCCACCTTCATTTTTAGGCAGACGCGCTGCGTGGAATAGGGTCAAAGAGGCAGTTATATCACCTACCGAGCGTCCTTCTTTGTTTGAAGGTTTTTTCAGAAGGCATACTGCGTCAAGCCGAGCAGCTGGCACAGGACGAAGCGGAGTCCGGATCAGAGCAGATATGCGTCTAAAACCAGGAGAGACAGCTGTCCGATGTTTCTGTGCTGCTTTGTTTACAGCTCAATAATATACAGAAGAGATCCCAGATGGTTTGATGTCGCTGCTCTCTTCCTCTGTCTGTATTTTTATCAGCTCCAGCAAGCAAAACAAACCTGTCAGCTGACCTATGACGTCATGCGCTCTCTCTCCTCTGTCCCTCCTCTTCCTCAGTCACAAGTAGTTTTGGGCCTGACTACGATAATAAGTAATTATGACAACAATTATATTCATACTGCACCTTTATAAACATCGGTTGCTTTAATGATCAGAAAATAAAACTCAGAAAAGACCCAAAAGTGTATAAAACAAGATACAGTACAAGAACCTAACATGATAGACTGAGACCAGGAGGACCAGAGGTCAGATGAAGTGAGTAAAAGAAAGATAAAGAAACACAAGGAAGATTAAACAAATATTAAAAAGATAAGAATGATGCTAAAATAATTTTAAAAAGTTTTAATGATAATTATAATGTTAAAACTAATAAAAGTTGTAGTTATAATAGTTATAATAATTAAAAAATACAACACTGTGGTAAAAGAGGCATGAAATGCAGGACAGAACAAAGATAACAGATAAATAAAGCAGTTTTAATAAATAAGATAAAAGTAGTAGGAATGGGATAAAAAGGCAAAAAGAGGACGACATCACATAGCTTTGAGTCTGCAAGTGAGTTTTAAGATGGGATCTAAAATACAAAACTGATTCTACAAGCCTTAAAGACAACCAAAAGTATAACCAGTCACAGATAATAAATTAGAATGATGAAAAAATGTTAAACACGTAAAATCTGACAGGTTTTTAATGTTGATTTGATTTTCTGTCAGTTTATTTTGTGTGAAGTTACCAACAATAATTCACATTAACTGTAGTCCTGATTCAGGCCCTCCACTCTCTCCTCAGGATCAAACCAGCATGTGCACAGAAACAGACCCAGAGGAACAGGAAGCGGGAAGTCTGTGAGGTATTTAGAACAAACACTCAAATTCAAATAATAATCCAACATAAGGATGCAGAGAAAAACCCTCCTTACAATGTAAAGATTGGAAAGAGGAATTTAACTTCAGTTATTTCAGACTGAATGTTTACTCATGCTCCAATACATTCTTATTCTGATGAAAAATCACAGTTTTTCCAAGATATTTGTTAGAATAATTATCATAATAATAATAATATCAATTTCGAATCAGTTGCTTATTGAGTATTTTCTCTTTCCTCCTCTGTAAAACAATATTCATACCATTATCGTTTTGTGCCTGTACGAATTCAGCATCTTTGATTCAAAGTGTTCTGCTGTTTGAAACTCAAGTTGTTTAACCCTCTGATGAATGAATTATAAAAGCCTTTGTCAAGAATTTTACTTCAGAATTTTTTAGGGCATGAACAAAAAGTTTTCTTTTTTCCAAATGCTTAATGTTTTTCTGAATTTTTGATTATTTTCAATCGACATGTCCACTTGAGTGATCCACATGCACCCAAGCATTCAACATAAAACAGTATGAACTTCATACAAAAAGGAATTATTATTATTTTTCATTGTTATTTTGTAGTTCCATGAATAATTATTTATTTTTATACTTCGCAGAATGTTTGAACACATTTTTACACATTTAAACTGTGTATTTTATAGCTGATAAGCCTTTTAACCCTCTGATAGTTGTCTGTAACTTTCTGAAAAATTAGAATACACAATACTTTTTTTGTTTAAGAATGTAAACACTTAGGGAGAAAAACTTTGACACACGCTGATGTACAGTTCAATCATATAGACCATTAAATCTGAGAATAAATCACTTGTAGATCGTTTTTCCTAAGTTAGAAAGTGGTAGGATTTAACACTTTCATGGAACCCTTCACATCACAATCCCCCAAGGTGCTGAGGCCTAACCAAAGGTCTGACCCTGACACTGACCGCTCGTGTTATCTAAAATGATTAAATCCCAACCCTGCCTCACTGACAGTAAACACTGGATTAACCACAGCTTTCTCAAACTCAACTAAAGAAAATTTGAACTCATACTTATGATAATCTCAAATCCTCCCCAGTAGTCTGTAACCCTAGCCCCATCCTGGACCCCATTTCCTCCTTCAAACACATCAGATACAGAGCCAAAACATCCCCGTCCCACCTGAGACCCCCCCACCCCATCCCCCCCTTCTGCTGCAGAAACACTCACCCACACCTTCATGACCTCCAGACTGGATGACTGCTTCACTCTTGACCTCCAAAAACTAGAACCTGTTCACATCACACTCATCTTCCAGCACCTTCACTGGCTCTGACCCAAATCAGCACCAAATCCACTTCAAGACCCTCCTTATCGCCTCTAAAACCTTCAGTAATTTCACCCCCTCACACCTGAACCTCCTTCTCAAACGGTACTCCCCTTCAATCATCAAGACCAAGAACTGCATCTTAGAGGACAGAGATTTTACGATCACAGCCCCAGCTCTCTGAACCCCATCCCTCTAAACATCCCAAACACTGACTCACGTCACCCTTTTAAGAATCTATTAAAAACCCTATTACTACTACCACTACTGCTACTTCTACTACTACTACTACGACTTCTACTACAACTACTACTTCTACTACTACTATTACTTCTTCTACTACTACTACTACTACTACCACTACTACTACTACCACTACTACTTCTACTACTTCTACTACTACTGCTACTACTTCTACTACTACTACTACTTCTACTACTACTACTTCTACCACTACTACTACTACTACTACTACTTCTACTTCTACTACTACTACTACTACTACTACTACTTCTACTACTACTGCTACTACTACTACCACTACTACTACTACTTCTACTACTACTACTACTACTACTACTACTAATAATAATAATAATAATAATAATAATAATAATAATAATAATAATAATAATAATGTCGTCCTGGTCCCAGCTGAGTCTTATCCCTGTTTGCCAAAGCTGACCCTCAAGTCTTAATGGCTCTTTTTAGTCCACTTGCCCCTTTGAATCCCATGAATCTTAAAGATCTGAAATAAACATTTACTCTCAGATATTTGAAGTATTGAAGTAAAGATTTTTTTTTTAAAAAAGACAGACAGATTTGGCTTCCTGTTTTTGTCCAGCAGGGGGAGAACTCTGACCACCTGTTGCTGCTGAATAAAGCTCTGTGCTCCAAGTCTCCAAAGACCGCTCAGGGACAATGGTCAGCTCACTGTGTTATTTAGTTTCTCCCTTATAACAGTTTAAATACACTGATAATATACATTATGAATTTTACATGCAGAATAACTCACTGTCACTTCCTTATCACATAAAATATTTTAATTTCCTGTGACACTCAGATGCAGTTTTCTCTGTAAAGTATATTAACCATGTCTCAGCTGACTGACACATGGACAAAAGACCCTTTAGTGATTTATGTTTACTGTTTAGCTATGCAGCAAGTCATCAAGTCAATTCAAGGTGTGTGTATGTGAGTGTGTGTGTGTGAGTGTGTGTGTGTGCGTGTGTGTGTGTTATAACTATCTTTATGCACCAATTTTTGTCTTTTATGCTCTTTCATACCTTTAGTCTCGTGTCATGGGTTTTTTTAACTCTCAAATTTTTACATTATGTTAAGTTTGTTGTTGAGTTCCTGCAGAATGTACATAGTTTTAGCTTCATACAAGTAGCCTCTGTACAGTCCAGATGTAGTTTTGTGTGCACCTCCTTTGTCAGATTAAAGCCAGGGGTCAAATGAAAATGACTCTGGGCCTGACTTTGGACATGCCTGCTATTATAATATTTAAATTAGGGATATTGTTATTTACAAAAGTGCTTTTCCTGTTTGGTCTAAATTTGAATGAAATAAGTATAAGTCCCCCTTGATATTACTCTTAATGAATCATAAGTTCAATATTTATTACTCCAACAATTTAGACAATAACACAGATAGCCCCAAATAACCAAAACTGACAAAGTCAGTAGCGGGTGTTTCCACTATTTGCCTCAATGACAGCTTGACAGCAACGTCTCATGCTCCTAACTGGCCTCATGATGTTGTTCTGAGGAAATGCATTCCACTCCTTCACAAGTGTTACACACAGTTCTGACAGGTCATGTGGGGGTGGGGTACAAGCATCCAGTCTCTGCTTCAGCTGGTCCCAGACGTGCTCTATGAGGTTCAGGTCAGGGGACATTGCTGGCCGTACCATATGAGGCACTTCCACTTCTTGAAGTCCAGCTGAGACAGTTCTGGCACCATGTGGTGGAGCATTATCATCCATGAACAGAAAGTCGGGGGTGTGCTGGTGGAACTGGGGGATGATGATGGGTTCTATGATGTCTCTGAGGTAAGAATGTGCAGTGACTGAGCCATCTACAATCACCAAATCTGTTTTGGGCTGACTGGTGATGCCTGCCTGATTGTCCAGGTCACATGGTCTTGTGCCCACTGCAAACAGTCATGGTGGTGTCTTGGTATCAGTGGAGTCACCTGCAACAGTCGTCTGCCTTCAAGCCAAAAAGTTGGAGTTGGTTGTGAATGGTTTGTCTGGAAACCCTGGTACCTCTCACTTCTCGTAAACAGGGCTGCAGCTGTGTGGCAGTTGCATAACGGTGTCTGAGTTCATAGGTCCTTAGGTACTGGTCATCATTGCGGTCCATCACTCATGGGGCTCCACTCCTGGGTCTGTCACCAACACTGCCAGTAGTTCTGTCTTGCTGCAAGTCTGCTGATGACACTTTGAGACTCACCAAGTTCACGAGCAACATCTGACTGTCTGCTACTGACCTGAAGGCGTGCTATGGCCAGGTGGCGCTGCTCGTCCATTAAGTGACGTTGTGTGTTCATGGCTGCTTGAATGATGAACTGGGAATGACTTAATGACGATACCAGCTTTTATACCCCCAGAATGTTGAAACTGATGCCACATTAAAAAGGGTTGTGTTTTTGTATTTTTTGGTTTTGGCCCCAATATGTAAGGCACACTGTACACAGTGAGACCATTACGAGAAAAAAACAAAATGAGGTGTGTCTTTCACCCTGATACAATTATCTCCCTATCCCAAAAATCACTGAAGTTAAACAAACACCTCAAGTACAAAATCCACTGAGGACCTAACAATATCCATAACTTATTGAGAAGAGTGTACTTTTGATATTTGAACGGTTTCTTTGCCTTATCAGTGTGTGCTTTGTTCACGTTGTCATTAGGTTGTAATTTCATTTTATCACCAGGAGGCTCCACAAGAACGGACTCGGTCTCAGTCAGCAGGACAAATAGCTCAAGTGCTAATCCAGCAATATGAAATGTTGACAGTGTTCTAATGTTATGGACTAGAGTTCAAGGCAATAGCGGCAAGGTCGATAACAATAATAGATGATAGATTTGGAGGGGCAGAGGTGTGTTTGTGTGTGTGAGAGAGAGAGAGAGGAAGTGGTTGAAAGTGTAAACAACATTTTAAAGTTATCATTTATTGATCACTTTATCTTTTCAATGGAAAACGTGTACTCAGCATTTTCAGAGCTTTCAATATAAACTGATGTTTTACTGCACATTTGAGTCCTGAAATAGTAATAAGTTTTGCAGCCAGATCTGTTGCCCACCACAGATTTCTGATGACCGTCTTTGAATCCATTCAACATGTCTATGTGTAAAGAGACTGGGGCGAGTGCAGCTACAGGAAGCAGTTAGGATTGTGGCCTTCACTCGATCACATTGGTTGCACTGTTGCCAAGACAACAGCAATTAGAAAAGACTAGGTTACCAAGCGGAGAGCAGTTATGTTTCCGTAGCAACCAAGGTCAGAGAGAAAGCTGTGGGTTTACTTGATTCCCATGAATAAGGGTAGGTGCAACATATTTACTGGACTGGGAGGGCATCGAGTTCAGGCAGCAGTGCGTGTCTGCAGTGAAGACTCCGGCTTTAGCTTCTCAGCATCCTCATCAGCATCAGTGGAGAAGTCTGTCGCTTTTACACTTACATAAGAATTAAAGGAGGAGACGTGGAAACATCTGTATGTTAGCAATTCTGGCTGAGAAAAAACATCAAAACGTGGGAGAAAACCAGGAAGTAGTGAAAAACATTCAACTTCCTGTAGTGTTCACCTACTGCGTGTGCTTCCTGTAATTGGTGTGCAACATCATGCTGTGATAACCACTGACTTACATGAACATTATAGTGATGACATAACAGCCTCTTCAATTTAAGAGAGTGCTTACGCAAAACCTCACAGACAGCCCAGATATATCTTCATAATTCAATCTCCACTCTGTCCTGTTTTTCCCCACTCTCTAATTCTTTCATCTCTTCATCTGCAAATATCATCTTCCTTCAGCCTTAAACCCTTGTTAGTCGCTCCCTCACAGACATGCACACCTCCCAGGTGCACTGCAGTGTGTAACCAGAGGCTCAGAGGACACTTAATCCCTCAGCACCTGCTTTCAATACCACCATGACCTCTTACAGCTGCTTTGTCCTGAGCTTTCACCGTATGTCCAGTTATTCTACATGTTAGCTACTCTCATTTAAATCAGGAGTGTGTGTGTGGTGAAGGGGGAGTATTCACACGTTTGTAGATTTATGTGGGACACAGCTGTATGATCTATTTATCTGAATGAATAAACTGTTGCAGCAAATTAAGGAGACACACATTTTAAAAGTAGCCTGTTCAACAGATGACCTACCACTCCAGTTCCAATGAAGTTGGGATGTTGTGTAAAACAGAAAACAATGATTTGCAAAGCCTGTTTAACCTATATTCAATTGAATACATGACAAAGACAAGATATTTATTGTTCAAACTGATAAACTTTGTTTTTTTTGCAAATATTCCCTCATTTTGAATTTGATGGCTGCAGCACGTTCCTAGAAAGCTGGGTCAGGGTCATGTTTCTCACTGTGTTCCATCACTTTTCCTTTTAACAACACTCAATAAGTGTTTGTGAACTGAGGACACTAATTGTTGAAGCTTTGGAGGTGGAATTCTTTACCATTCTTGATTGATGAACAACTTCAGTTGATCAACAGTCCGGAGTCTCTGTTGTAATATTTTGTGCTTCATAATGCTCCATACATTTTCAATGGGAGACAGGTCTGGACTGCAGGCAGGCCAGTCTAGTACCTGCACTCTTTTACTACGAAGCCACGCTGTTGTATCACGTGCAGAATGTGTCTTGTCATTGTCTTGCTGAAATAAGCAGGGATGTCCCTGAAAAAGACGTGGCTTGGATGGCAGCATATGTTGCTCCAAAACCTGTATGTACCTTTCAGCATTAATGGAGCCTTCACAGATGGTCAAGTTAGCCATGCCATGGGCACTAACACACCCCCATACCATCACAGATGCTGGCTTTGAGACTTTGACCTGATAACAATCCAGATTGTCCTTTTCCTCTTTGGCCTGGAGGACACCACGTCCATGATTTCCAAAAACAATTTGAAATGTGGACTCGTCAGACCACAGCACACTTTTCCACTTTGCGTCAGTCCATCTCAGATGAGCTCGGGTCCAGAGAAGCCGGCGGTGTTTCTGGGTGTTGTTGATATATGTCTTTGTCTTTGCATGGTAGAGTTTGAACTTGCACTTGTAGATGTAGTGATGAACTGTGTTAACTGACAATGGTTTTCTGAAGTCTTCCTGAGCCCACGTGGTAATATCCTTTACACAATGATGTTGGTTTTTAATGCAGTGCTGCCTGAGGGGTCAAAGGTCACGGTCATTCAATGTTTGTTGTCAGCCTTTCTGCTTACGTGCAGAGATTTCTCCAGATTCTCTGAATCTTTTGATGATATTATGAACTGTAGATGATTAAATACATTGATTCTTTGCAATTGTACGTTAAGTAACATTGTTCTTAACCTGTTGGACTATTTGCTCACACAGTTGTTTACAAAGTGGTGAACCTCACCCCATCCTTTCTTGTGAACGACTGAGCCTTTTGGGGATTCTCCTTTTATGCCCAATCATTGAATATAGGTTAAACAAGATTTTCAAATCATTGTATTCTGTTTTATTTATGTTTAACACAACATCCCAACTTCACTGGAATTGGGGTTGTGCACCATACAAAATAACAGTAAAAACACAAATTATAATATTTTATTGGCATAAAATACATACAAGCAACATTGGATGTAAAAAAGTGTAAAAACATAAAATATAAAATTACCTCCTGACCTATCCAAAAAAAAAAAGAAAAAGAAAGGTTTTGTGATTGGATATAAAACCTAACATGTCTGACAAAATCTTCAGGTGTGAATAATGTGCAGAGAGTGGAAAGAAAAAAAAAGTCACACCTGTTGTGATAAATACAACCTCAGTAGTTCATCAGTCACTCTCTACATTTCCATGTGGCCTCTCATTCTCATGGTGATCTTTTTGTTCTGCCGATGAAGGGGGAGATGAGGTGAGGCAACACAGACAAAGGCAGAGAGCAGACTTGCAGCTCACCAGTAGAGCAGCTTGAGTGGACCGACAAAAGGGGAGAGGACCACAGGTAGAAAAATAAAGAGGCAGGACTTCTGGTCTCTCTGGATGAAGAGAGGGCAACAAACCAAACTCTCAAGTGTCCTCAGAAGGAGTGTGTTTGTTGAAGTCAGGAGTACCTGCTAGCTGCAGCACTTTTATACTGTTGGAGCTCCTCAAGCACACACATGCCTCATGTGGAAGTTGACCACGTACTCTGCGTTGGTGCGCTGCACAGAGATAGCAAATGGTTCGAAAGGGTGGAAGGTGAAGGCGACCAAGCGGCGCACGGCGTGATTCACCGGCCGACCCAACAGGCCTGCCTGAATCTTGAACTTCAACAAACCCGAGTCCCGAGCGTAAAACCTGAGAGGGAAAGACAGGAAGTTGGATCTTTAAAGTATGATCTAATCTGTTGGATCTTCGACCCTGTGTGGAAAACTCTGAAGAAATCCTGTACGACATAGTGGAAAGTCAAGTTTCTTCTGGTGAACACGGAATATCAACCTTTAAATGAGACGGTCAGAGCCTGAACATATGCCAGTCACAATGGACCTCATTTATCAAACTAGTGGGACTGAGAAATGGGTGTTCGCTCATTTGCACGCACAGATCAGCGTTTATCAATCTGAACGTGGGTGGAGGGTACACTCATTTCCCACACCAGGTCTGAGTTTGTGTACCCAAGTTTCATTTCAGAGGGGAGAGCGGTGCAGAGAGGAAAATCAAAGAATTATTAGATCATATGAGTGCAGAGACAGAAAAACAGGTTCACAGATTAATATTTAGAAAGTTAAACTGGATAGGACACCAAAAATGTATCAAACTTTTCACTCTTTTTCTTCCAATCTCTGTAAAACAGATCGCTTATGAAAGAGCAACGTGTCAGCTGATTTTTCCATATAAAAAACGTGTTTCCTTCATTGATTTACTTTGAAAATCAGAGTCTGTTTGCAGTGATTAAAAACACTCTCATGTCCACAGTAAAGTAAATGGTAAATGGTAAATGGACCAGTACTAATATAGTGCTTTTCTAGTCTTACCAACCACTCGAAGCGCTTTACACTACTAGCCTAATTCACCCAATCACACCACATTCACACACTGATGGCCGGCTGATACTAATGCACCACTGAACAACAGTGGGAGCAACTTGGGGTTCAGTGTCTTGCTCAAGGACACTTCGGCATGTGACTGCAGGACCGTAAAGCCTCAGCAGAGCTTATTCAGAGGACACTGGATCAAACTTTTAGCGTGGATCTGTTGTTTAAGGAAGCCGTATTGATCACAGGATTTACCACAAAGATTACTGTTTCACTCCAAACAGTTTCATCATATTAACCTGAACTGTGTGTGGAAAAGTGAATATTTAATATTAAGACTTTCATTTACATGAGATCACAACCAATCAGCGTCTTAGGTGGTATAAATAAACACAAAACTCTGGTCTACCCATGTGTAATTGTGCACAAGCGATGAACTTCTTGACCAGTATACAAAATGATCGCAAGTTCATGAAATCAGTTTGTAGGTTAACCAGTTTGTGGTTTTGCATATTGAAAATGTTTTATTTTTTGAATTGGACATGGTGTATGTCCGTCTGTTTCTCTGTTAATTCCACTTGAAACTTCTTTCAAATCTGAAACACATTTTTAATAGAGATCTTTCCATATGACTGGAACAGAAATAAATAATATTGGGGCTTATAGTAATAATAGTTGAATGGATAGATATCATGGATTAATTAACTCATTCGCTGCCAGGTGTTTTTTGACTGATCTGTCAAGACCCACGGAATATTGTGTTCTATGACTATTTAAACTCATAACTACCAAAAGAAAGAGTAGAGAATTTATCTATGAAGAGTAGAGAATCTATGAGAATTTCATTCTCATTGTTAGTGTTAGTCTCTAAAGCTCCATCCGTTGATCCTCCCCATGATCTCTGTTGTCTTTTCTCCTGATCGATACTCTCTCTCTGAGCTACAGCGATATGTTCTCTGATCAACATCCTGCCAAGTCTCTGTCATCTCGCATCTTCATCTCAGATATATGCTGAGCTCTCATCCAAAGAGAGTATCGCTATGACAAACTCTTTAAACATTTTTAACTATTTAGTTTTACATTTTAACATGTCGGAATGTTTATTCCAGATATCTGTAAAACCATACTGACATGTTACAAATGTTGGAACAACTGTAGATATTATAAATGAACTTTGTCACTAGTAAAGATAGACTTAACATTTTTACTAGTGAAAACTGACCTGTAGATACCATGAATTAGAATTACAACATGTAAAAATGTCATTATGGATACGGTGTCTCAAAATTACAACATGTACATGCTGAACATGTACTGTTAAATAGAAGTCAATGGCACAATTTGACTAGTTGTAATTAAGTTACAGATGTCTACAATGACCCTTTCACTGGTGAAAATGAATTGTAGATATCTTTATTTAGAATTGTTTAGTGAAAATTACATTGTGGATATGCCAGCTTGGAATTCTAACAGGCCAAGAAGTGATTACTGATATCAACCGTTGCTATTGCTACATGTTTAAATGTTGAAAGGGCTTGTCATAGCACTGCTGCCACCTACAGCAGTTTAAAGGCCTGATGATAGACAAGCTCTGCCAGACACCACCCCCACCCTCTGAAATACTGAGTTGACGTCGATAGACGTCAATGGCAGTCAAAGAGTTAAAGTATAAAGATTTGAATTCTGCTGTAGTTTGGTTTGTCACATCCAAGCTGCTGTCAGCTGCAGTGATTTCCTTGCATACGTTGTTTTTCTGACTCTCTTTAATGCCACTTTTCCAGCTGCCAAAGAACACAGCTTCATTTCTCATTTTTTGGTTATTTTGGTGTCGATCTCCTGCACAGAGAAGTTTCCTTTTTTTTCATGATGCATCCTTCCATGTTGTAAATTCTGTGAGTTAGACCAGCTGAACCTTGAACATTTGGGGGCATGTTATCTAATTTAGAATTGTTTTCAGCCACCAGATTTATCAACACCTGATTAGGCTTACATTGTGATTGGCTTAGGGACATGTTTCACAGATCACGTGAACGTTGCTGTAAGCTCGTTTCTACATTCAAATCTGCAACAATTCCCACACAAGATTGATAAATAAAGGCCAATTTAACATGCTTTAAGATGATAAACTACTTAATCATCATTTACACATCCAATAGATTCATTATTTTACATATTGTTTAAAGTTTTGTCAAAATATCTCCTAAGCTGAGGTTCAAATCCTTAGAATCCTCCAGAATCTGATGTCCCACTAAAGGGGACTGTTGCAAAAATATCAACTAAACAACTGACCAAAGAAAATGAATCAATTAAGAATTGTTGATTATTTCATTTTGTCACCAAGAGGTGTTTTGATTGGTTTTCTTCATCAGAGATGAGTCTGTACCTGATGGGATGGTCTCCACACGTCTTGGGCCTTTCCATCACTGACACCCATTTGTCATCGTAACTGAAGAGGGACAGATCCAGGTATGGACTGCTGCTGTACGACTGGGCACTTATAGGTAACTGACCCAGCAGCCGACGCACCGCCTCAGTGTGTCCACCATATTTAGCGTTGACTATGGTGTCCTTGAATCTGAGGAAAAGACATGAAGTCACATTACTGTGATAATGCAGAGGACGCTGAACAATAGACTCCTCCATTTGTACTGAGGGGAGGAAATCTGTTTTCTACTTCATCAGGTCCACCTGTTCACCTGCTCGTTAACTCAAATATCTAATCAGCCAATCACACGGCAGCACTGAGTCATGTAGATACAGTGAAAATGAGCTGCTGAAGTTCAAACTGATCATCAGAATGAAGAAGAAAGGAGATTTAAGAGACTCTAAATGTGGCGTGGTTGCTGGTCTGAGTGTTTGACCTACTGGGATTTGAACCCTCAACCATCTGAAGGGTTTACAGAGAATGGTCCCAAACAGAGCAAACATCCCGTGAGCAGCAGTTCTCTGGGACTAAAGGTCTTGTTGAGTCCAGAGGTCAGAGGAGAATGGACAGACTGGTTGGAGATGATAGAAAGACAACAGGAACTCAAAGAACCACTGGTTCCAACCAAGGTCTGAAGACCATCTCTGAACCCACAACAGGTCCAACCTTGAAGCAGATGGGCTACAGCAGCTGAAGACCACACCAGGTGACCCTCCTGTCAGCTAAGAACAGGAAACTAAGGCTACAGTCCACACGGGCTCACCAAAACTGGACCATAGAAGACTGAAAAACCTCTCCTGGTCTGATGAGTCTGGATTTCTGCTCCACATTCAGATGGTGGACTCAGGATTTGGAGTAACCAACATGAAAGCATGGATCCATCCTGCCTTGGATCAACTCTTCAGCCTGCTGCTGGTCTAATGGTGTAGAGGAGGTTTTCTTGGCTCACTTTGGACCTCTTAGTACCAGCTGAGCCTGGTTTAAAGTCCACAGTCTACCTGAGTCTTGTTGCTGACCATGTCCATCCCTTTATGAGCACAGTGTACCATCTTCTGATGGAGACTTCCAGCAGGATTAACACTCCATGTCACAAAGATCAAATCATCTTAAACATGATGATGAGTCATAGACTGTATCCTAAATGGATAGTCTCTGCGAAGCCCCCGTCTGTTTCGGAAACAGGGTTTCGAAACAAATCAGCTGGAGCAGTCATATTGTAAATGGGGTAGGCTTTGAGTCTCCACACTAATGGGCACCCATCAGTCATGTGAGCTGAGCTGTGCCTCTGATTGGGCAAACTCATGATCTTAATAACTTCTAGACTGCTGAGTTGGAAAAAAAATTCCATGGTGAAATTAGCGATTCTGTCCCAAGCTGTTTTTCAAACCAGGGTGTAAACATGTTTATTTCTGCAGTGAAAATGGCTTTTTTTGGCTGGGTTTGTGGTGGCCGACAGGTGCAAATGCACTGCATATACAGAAAAGCACTGCAAATACGGAAATGTGACACAAATACGGAAAAGTGCTGAAAATACAGCATGCAGCGCTTTCTTCCTGCAGTTGTTTTTGTTTATGCAGCACTTCTCTGTATTTGCATCATGTTACTGTATTTGCATCGTTTCTGTATTAGCAACATTATTTTGTATTTCCATCATGTTTCTGTATTTGCAGCACTCTACTGTATTTGCAACGTGTTTGCACCTGTAAGCCACTGTAGTTTGTGACCCCCAGTATGTACAAAGCCAGCCTCAAGTGGACACTTGACGAACTGCAGATTTGAGCACTTCAGCATTGTCTCATATTTTCAGACCAGAAGTTTCCTCTTGCAATGAGTGAATTGGACTCCAGTGGCCTCCACAGTCCCCAGATCTCAGTCCAGGAGAGCTCCTTTGGGATGTGGTGAACAGGAGATTCTTATCATGGATGCCCAGACCACAAATCTGCAGCAGCTGTGTTACGCCGTCATATCAATATGGAGCAAAACCCCTGAAGACGGTTTCAGCAACTTGTTGAATCTATGACACCAAGAATTAAGACAGTTCTGAAAGCAAAGGGGGTCTAAATAGGTACCAGAAAGGTGGACCTGATAAAGTGGGCGTACCTCCTCAAGCTATGCAGACCAATCCAAATGGAAATCCTTTCTTTGTTGGTTAACCTCTAAATCCTCTCCTTCTCCCTCAGGTGATATTTGTCTGTGTTTTTGTCTCCTTCCAAACATTTTGTTTCAAAATATTTGCACCAAGCGTTAGTTAGAAAAAAAACCTTCAGGTTGAGCAGCTTGCTTTCATAAAAATTTGGGGGCTCGATTCAGTGATCTTATTTCATGTGGGACAAAGAAATGTAGCATCAGTACCTCCTCTGGACCTGCCGAGCATAGTTGTTGGATGAAGCAGAGCAGGGGAACTGGACGGCCTGGCTGTGCAGCGTCGCGTTCCTGAAGAGGTCACAGAAATTCTCAAACAGCTCCAGCAGCTGGTCAGAGGTGTTTTCAAAAACAGCCAGCACTTCAGTGGAAACCATGTTGTAGACAACAAAAAACGACGGCTGTGGTAAAAGAGAAGAGAGCGAAGACTTGAAGAATAAGAAACAGATGATTTCAGACAGAGTGGGTAAGAAAAGAGTGTGTGAGTGTGTGTATGTGTCTGTGTGTCTTTTCTACCTGTGAGGGGTCAGTAACTCTGAGTGTGACCACGTCTTCACTGGTGTATTTAATGAAAAGGTGATGCTCATCCAAAAGCTGCATCTTCCACATCCTTAATCTTCTCAGCTGATCAAAAAACTGGAAAAATCTGAGACACAGTCAGGTAATTATTTCAACAGTGAATAACATACTGCTTTTTGTTGTGTCCTTTCCTACTGTGTGTGACATGTTGTATATCTCCCATCCTTTTGCTCAGGCATGATGTAATTAGAAATGATATGTATTTTTATTCCTAACAATTGTATTTCAGGTTGCCTACTGACAATTACCGGGGACTACAGCTAGAAATTTGCCATAAAGGCTAAAGCTGCCTCTTTTACTGTGCAGTAAATTAAAGGGGAATGTCCACCAAACAATAAACAAATAAACTAAACTGTTACGACACAGTTTTAAGGTGACAGTTCTCTAGGGACAAGCACTGCCCTTCACTTCATGATTTTGTTTTTTTTGGTTTGTTTTTTTGTCAAATTCATCAGTTTCAACATTCTGGGGGTATAAAAAGCTGGTATTGTCAGTAAGTCATTCTAAGTTCATCATTCAAGCAGCCATGAACACACGACGTCAGAGCAAACATCCAGTGAGCAGCAGTTTGGACCACGCCTTCAGGTCGGTAGTAGGCAGTCAGATGTTGCTCGTGAACTTGGTGAGTCTCAAAGTGTCATCAGCAGACTTGCAGCAAGACATAGAACCACTGGCAGTGTTGGTGACAGACCCAGGAGTGGAGCCCCATGAGTGATGGACCGCAATGATGACCAGTACCTGAGGACCTATGCACTCAGACACCGTTATGCAACTGCCACACAGCTGCAGGCCTGTTTACGTGAAGTGAGGGGTACGAGGGTTTCCAGACAAACCAATCACAACTAACTCCACCGCTATGGCTTAAAGCCAGATGACCATTGCAGGTGACTCCAAGACACCGCCGTGACCGTTTGCAGTAGGCACAAGACCATGTGACCTGGACAATGCAGCAGTGGTCTACCATCCTGTTCTCTGGTGAATGTCGAAACCACGCACTGAAATGATGGTTGTCAGCGTTGCTGGAGAAGGCAAGGTGAGCGATGTCCTTTGGTCCGATAAAACCAAACATGAGCTGTTTGGACGTCTGGATGCTGCTTTTGTTTGGTGAAGGAAGGGCGAGGCTTTCAACCCTAATAAATACTGTCCCCATAGTGAAGCATAGCGGTGCATGCATAATGTTGTGGGGCTGATTTGCTGTTTCAGGGACAGGAGACCTTGTTCGGGTGCATGGGACCATGAATAAAGGATTATGTTGATATTTTGAAGAATAATGCAAAGCCATCTGCTGCCAGTCATTTGGTCGTTGCTGGGACAATGACCCGAAACATATGTAAAATTTAGTCAAAGCTTTTTGAAAGACACCAAAATTAAGGTCCTGGGTGTACTTCTTAGAGCCCTGATCTCAATCCTATCTAGAATCTGAGAAGGGAGCTCAGAGACCAAGCAATTTTCATTATCTTAAACAACTTGCAGAGGGAGAATGGGCTAAAATACCCCTGCAGACATGTGCCATCTTAGTTAGAAACTACCAGAAGAGGTTGTCATCAGTTTGGGATCATAAAGGCTACACTATCGACTATTAGTTATCAGAGGAATAATAATTTTGACCGTTTTTTTTTTTTCTTGTTTTAGTTCAACAAACCAATAAAAATGTTCATTTGACCTCACGCAGATGTTTTCTTTGTTAATGTGGACAAACAAACTATAAACACGTGAAGTTGTGGCCCTTTTCACGTGGAGGATAAGGGTGCTATTTGATTTCATAAAGAGGGTGCAAATAATTTTGACCTCAACCATAAACGAGAATCTAGAAAATGATGGCAACAAAGTCATCTACCTCCTTTTGGCGGTGGCTCCTCCCTCCTGCTCAGCCCTCCTCCAGAGGTAGACCAGCAGCCTGTGTTTGAGGGAGTTGATGGTTTTGTCGGTGTACAGACGAGGAAAGCCAGACTGACTCTCAGCCTGAGCCTCGGTGTAAACCGCTGAGAGAGTCAGCAGGTCGTCTTCATAACAGAACCGCCCGATCGTCCTCACATCTAGAAATGTTCCTTCTGCAGTGACCTGCGAGGAGAGGAGGGAAAATGAGACTTCTTAACAGGAAGTTATCATAACACCAAAAAGTTCATTCTCATTATGGAGGCTGCAGACATGCTAATGAGTAAAGAGCTTCCATAAGTGTCTTTTCATGTGCAGCCTCAACCTGATTGGTCGTTTGATTCAGATATACTGAAATCCTAAATCAAGCTCACACACACACAGGTGAGACACATCTTGATAAACTCAAAGAAACTTTTCAATTGGGAAGTTTTGGTGACATGCATGGATAAAAATTTATCGTTTTCACCACAATTATCATCAAATACTGTAACCTAGTGTATCTTTGACTTGTATGGAAAAGCAGCTCTAAACCTCCTCTTCACCTGAAATAACCATGAGCTTGCGAGATAAAATCCCCCCAAAGCCCATTCCTCATTAAAGGCAGGGTTGGTAGTCACAGAAAACTAGCATGAATTTGAATGTAGCATCTCCTCAGGAGCTCCTCAGAAATAACACCCACCCGCTCATATGCACGAGCACCACTGATTCGTGATCATATGATGTTGACTGATTCAAAACCACAGACTCAAACTGGTCCTCAGCACATTGTTTTTGTTTGCTCTATGTTAGCAGTAATCAGGGTATAGGTAGTTTTTCTGTCATCCTCCAGCGTACTTGGATCCCTCTTTGTTATGCACATTGAATCGGGGCTAGTGCACGCCAGCGAAATGTACGCACAGGAGGCGGGCAGAACGGGAGGACGGCATTTGATTGGTTTAATAAATTGGATAACAAACTCTAGGATTGGTTGGTGTTTTCCCAGGTTTACTCCTGCTGTCGACAGCAGATATTTTTCACTCTATTCTAAGAACACATCATGTATTGATTGACATCAGGACATAATGATCATTTTAACCAGGATAACAAAAAGTCTATCTAAATCTGATTACCAACAGACTTTAAGATGAAAAGAGTAACGTGCTAAAGGCCTCACCTGAAACACGTGTATGGTTTGCTGCTGGACCGACAGCACAGCAAGGATGTTCCTGTACAGGTAGAGACCCTGGTTATGGGACAGGATGATCTTGTCACACTTAAAGGACCTGGTGTCACACAGCCTGCCAGTGTGGAGGTCAATGATGTGGAGGGAGTAATCCTCCAGAGGTGACCGGGGGTTTGGAGTGACGGACTCGTTGTTTCGATACACCTGGTGGGAGATGGGATATGAGGCAGCCTGATTCTCTGGAGATACACAGTGGTAAATGAGAGGAGGATACTGTTTCTCTTTGTGTCAGTACCTCAAAGAAGTACGGTGGAGGCTCTTCTGGAACATACACAGCCGACCCAACGATGACATAGCGGCAGTCATCTGTGAAGAGGCTGCACTCCCGGTTAAGGTGTTCCCCGTTTGATGCCACATTAGTGACGTGTAGTAAGGAGAAGAAGCGCTTAAAGAGGCGGCTTCTGATATTGAGTGAACGCTGGTCATTGGCTGTCAGCAGCGTCTCTCCCTCTTGGCCTCTTAGCAGGTCCTGAGCAGCCTGACAGCCTTGATACTCGTAGATCTGCCAAAAGAAAAATATGGTGTTAATATGCTGACTAACATGAAGAAGTCTTTGCTATCCACCTTAAATCTTTGAGGTGCTAATGCAGACATGATTACGGTTAAAGGCTTCAGGTGATAAGGCAGTAGTATAAATAGTTTCTCCTAGTAGTTACCCATTGTGGTTAATGGTCAATGGTGGTTGTTTGAAACTGGTCAAAGCCAAGCAGCAACCTCTGGTCTAAAAGTATGAGGCAATGAAGAAGTGCTACAACCTGTAGTTCATTGCCTGGTACAAAAAAAATGTTGTTTTTTTTAACTCAGCAGTTTTATATTAAGATTGCAATTTCGCCCAATGAGAGGCACAGCTCAGCTCACATGACTGACAGGCACCCTATAGCTGTTAGATAAGATAAGACTTAATTTTTTATCCCCTGTGGGAAATTCTGTTGTTGCAGCATAAAACTGTTGTATCTTTTTCTGAAGGCTAAGCTGTAGCAGGTCTTCAAGGATAAACTGTTTAGCTTCAAAGTATTCCATTCTAAATCCAATCTTGTGTTGAGCCGGGTCAAAAAAAGAGAGCAGGAGTCAGCGAGTGGAGTCCACAGATTTACTGAGCCTTGAAGTTGCAAGTCCAAGTCTGGTTGGCGTATTTTTTTCAGTAGACCTCTTTGATCATGCAAATCAACCATAAGACGAACTCTGTCATTTCACAAAGCTTAGATTGGCTGATTTTTAATGGTGTGGTGCTGTTTTCTTCCATGAAGTCATTTCTAATGGTGTCTGGTGTCAGCTACTGTCCAAAAATATTGATTTATTTACTGTTAAGCACAGAGGTACAACTCTGAAAAGTCCCCGACAGCCTCTACAGATGTCTGCTGTCAGACCTATATTAGTAAAATATATGCATGTAATGTATGTAAATATATCTAACAATGAATGTGTGGAAATTATAATGCCACTGTATGTTTACATTTTATGTGTATGAATGTGGGAACAGCCAAAATGTCTTTAAACATAATCAAAATTTTCTCCATCACAACAAGTTGAAAGAACAGTGCAGTGGAATGAAGTGCAAAGCACAGTATACCAACTGACTTTAATAATATGCTAAGTAAACAAAAAAAATGGAATAAACTGGAGCAGTCCATACAAATTAACAAAACAGCAAGATTACTAATAGCATATCAAAAAGATAAATATGAGTCTGAATTTAGGTTAAATGTATAAGAGGCAGAAGTTACAGGCTTTGATAGTGGCATGAGGAAGTTAAGGTGCAGTGTAGTGGCCATAGGGTGAGTGGCTGCTCAGCCTTGAGACAGTCTGGTGTAGAAACTCAAAGACCACTCAATATGGCTGCGCCAGCTGATCTGCTTCAAATCTCTGTTTCAGAAACAGACGTCTTTGCGACTTTGTCCATTTCTGATACAGTCTATGGTCAAAGATAATCCTGTGTCTCAAACAGTGATACATTTAACAGTCATTCATCTTCTACTGCAAATCCTGTTCAGGGTCGCAGATGTCTGGAGTCTATCCCAGCTTTCTTAGGGTGAGAGGCGGGGTACACCCTGGACTGGTCTACAGTCAGTCACAGGGCTGACACACAGAGACAGACAACCTTTCACACTCACACCTACAGGCAATTTAGAATCACCAATTAACCTGATGAGCATGTTTTTGGACTGTGGGAGGAAGAGCCCATACATGCACGGGGAATGTTTTCAACATGGTCCTATAAAATAAAGGATTGTTACTCTCACCTGTCCCTCAGGCGTCTCACCTGTCCCTCAGGCGTCTCACCTGTCCCTCAGGCGTCTCACCTGTCCCTCAGGCGTCTCTTCATACCAGATGATCAGTGGTCAGTTCTCTGCAGTGTTACGTGCTGCGTAAACATCATCAAACTCTGATTCTGACCAAGGAAAATGTTCTCCATTAGGGGGCGATATGGGACAAACATGTCAGCAGGTTTTTATGGCAGGATCAGGATCTGGATTTGATCAGGATTGTTTTTTTATATTCAGACTATTTTGACCTGAAAAAGTTATTTTAAACAATAACGGGGTGTTAGAGGGCTGTGTCAGACCAAAACAACGTAACTTGAGCCAAAACGTCTCTAAAGTTGTTATCCAAGTGGCCAGCAGAGGAGCTGTGGGGTGGGGTGGGGCAATCGTGTTTGAGTTTAGCACAGTTTGGATGTGAAGCAGCGGGTTGTTGTCTGCAGACAGAGGAGTTTCCTTCACATAGGCTCACATCTTCAGGATGCAGCCGACATTCGAATGGATGATCCAAGTGCGAACATGAACTTTTCATCTCAAGCTCGAATAAAAGTGACAGCCTGAGCACAGTCCAGATGGAGTTTAGTGAGACCTCCTGGATAGACTTTGGTTTGGTTTGTGATCTTGATGGAAAAATGCAAATGTCCTGCCATCATTTAGAACATGTTTGCAAGATGAAAGCTGGGGGCCTAGTGGAAATGGACCCTGGGCCTGACTCAGTCTATAATAATCATGGACTTCATTGCAACACTCCACTGACCTTGATGAGAATGAGATGGACATTACTGCTATGTGAGTACTGAAATGTCTCAAAGCCTTTCAGGTTGTTTTCCATCTGTAGCAATTCAGCTAACAGAGTGTTTTAATTGGCTGATGTACATTAAGTGAGGCCATTTCTTCATATTGCCCTCCCATCACTCAGAGTAGAAGGTAGAGGAACAATCCTATACTCATGCTTGAGGTGTAAAGAATGATGCTCACACATTTGAATTCCAAAATCACTGTAATGGTTGAGACAATCCATCTTTTTGCTATGGAAATCACTGGTTTTGATTTTTAGAGACCGTACGCTCCAGAGGTGGCAC
Source organism: Labroides dimidiatus (assembly GCA_030710495.1). Lineage (NCBI taxonomy): Eukaryota > Metazoa > Chordata > Actinopteri > Labriformes > Labridae > Labroides > Labroides dimidiatus. The sequence goes on from CM061147.1 coordinate 4,379,451, forward strand.
CAACACTTCACACCAGGTATCATGACAGCTAAGGTGGAAAAACATTACAGGAGGATATGAGGGAAATGAAAAAAAAAACCTTCTTCTCTCATTACCTCAAGAGATGTCTGGTCGGACGAGAAGGCAATGAAGCAGCGTCCATCAGGTGAGAACTTTCTCAGGAAGCAGGGAGGCTTTTCCACATTGACTACAGTGAAGTTGGGGAAAATGTTCTGGTGGAAGCAGCGTACTCTGTACCAGTGAGCTCCTGGTCGGCCTGAGCAGATCCGGCGCCTCTCGAGACGATGGACCACGTTTTGATTCTGGATCTGCCTGGGCTTCAAGGTTTGAGTGTCGTCATCCATTACTTTGACAGAGGAAGGTGTTTAAACAGTGAAAGGACTACATCACAGCTGAAGGCTGCAGGACAGGACGTGATCTAGGGACCAAGAAACAGGAGCATGCTAGTAAATGAATGTTTTTTAAGTGAAACACAAAACAAGTTACTTGATTAGTGCTGGGCTATATAGCCTTTTAAGTGATTTTTTTCCTCCCTGTCAATAAATAAATAAAGAAATAAATAAATCACTCCCAATGATACAAAAATGACACGAATCAGGTTTTGCCTCTATGTTGTTAAAATATTTTCCCAAACCAAACTGAATGAACAAGATATTAATTGTTCAAACTGATAAACTTTATTGTTGTCTTGCAAATATTCACCTATTTTGAATTTGATGGCTGCAGCATGTTCCTAAAAAGCTGGGTCAGGCTCATGTTTCCACTGTGTTCCATCACCTTTCCTTTAACAACACTCAGTAAGTGTTTGTGAACTGAGGACACTAATTGTTGAAGCTTTGGAGGTGGAATTCTTTACCATTCTTGACTGATGAACAACTTCAGTTGATCAACAGTCAGGGGTCTCTGTTGTCGTATTTTGTGCTTCATAATGCTCCATACATTTTCAATGGGAGACAGGTCTGGACTGCAGGCAGGCCAGTCTGGTACCTGCACTCTTTTACTACAAAGCCACGCTGTTGTAACACGTGCAGAATATGTCTTGTCATTGTTTTCCTGAAATAAGCAGAGACGTCCCTGAAAAAGACGTGGCTTGGATGGCAGCATATGTTGCTCCAAAACCTGTATGTACCTTTCAGCATTAATGGAGCCTTCACAGATGGTCAAGTTAGCCATGCCATGGGCACTAACACACCCCCATACCATCACAGATGCTGGCTTTGAGACTTTGACCTGAGAACAATCCAGATTGTCCTTTTCCTCTTTGGCCTGGAGGACAACACGTCCATGATTTCCAAAAACAAACTGAAATGTGGACTCGTCAGACCACAGGACACTTTTCCACTTTGTGTCAGTCCATCTCAGATGAGCAAATTCAAAATGAGTGAATAATTGAAAGTTAATCAGTCTTTGCAGTGTATTCAATTGAAGATAAGGTTAAACAGGATTTTCAAATCAGTGTAGTTTGTTTTTATTGGCATTTACACAATGTCCCAACTTCATTGGATTTGTACATAATGTTATATATAAAAATACATTTTACTTGAAAAACATGTGAATCATTCTTCTGTAATACATAGTACCTAAATCAGTGGAATTTATCTTGTCCCAAGGCATTTATTAGCTATGTTAAAACTACAAAAAAAGAGAATCATTGCTTAAATGTTCAGCATATTTTATTTAATACTATGTTCATGAATTTTTTTCTTTACTATTTTAACTTCTTTTTATCATTTCAGTTTAACACTTAGAGTACTTCAAGGCCACCAGATTTCTTAACCTCAATTTAAGATTTCTTGTCAAGTAAAATTAACTTGCTGAATGGACAGATGATATCACTATTTATAAGACACTTTCTTATCAAATCTTGTGTTTTTATCCTGTATTCAGACTCACGTTCAGTGTAAACCTTGATCCTTGTTACCAGATGAACACAGGACCCAGTCTGTGAGCTGACCCCGCTCCCCTCTGAGCCAAACAAGACAACAAGGAGCAGCCAGTATTACCCACATCTCCACAGCTTTGACACAGCATGCACGTACTCACTTTAATCTTCTAAAGACGACCAGGTCACTGCTGAGAGGCTGTGCTAGCCCGTCTCAATCACGCAGTTGAGTTACATTAGTAAGACGTGTTCAGTTTGCATGAAGAGCACGATAACTTACAGCCAACCTTAGCTACCGGCAGCTAGCTTGTAGCTTCTTCAGAGGAGAGGCAGAGGGGCCGTCCAGCTTCATTTGCTCCTCTAAGTGCTAAAGTAACAGTACCCAGTGTGCCCCTGTCTGGAGCATGTATTACTGAAGGAGCTGCTCTGTTTGGGGCTGTGGAGGAACCGCAGAAGAAGAGCAGGAAGACAGCGCTGAAGAAGAACTCAGAGCTGTTTAGAACAGCGCCACGTACTCCCAAGGTGGAACATGAAACTGCAATATGTGAAACTATCAGCAAAAAGGCTGTGAACAGTTTTAGACATGTGAGCCATGCCGATAAGAAGGCCATTAAGTCACATTAAGTAACATTAAGTCACTGTGAGGACTTTATAAGTGATCTTGAAGTACCTTTTAAAATATATGCCAGTTCATAATCCATGATTTAAAATGAGGTTATCTGCACCAAAATGTGTTATTTCTAAATTATATTTATCTGTATTTGTGGTCAGATTCAGTGATCCATTCCTGTCAATAAGCCAAAAGCCTTTATGAAGACACTAAATAAGATCTGTCCATTTTTCTCTGCTGAAAATTATTTCTTTGATTTATTATGAGCCTACAAATAAAATTAAGAGCCAGGTTACGTTTGCTCTGCTTGGTAATTCTGGTAGGACAGAACCAGAATTCATTAAACAGACAGTCTGTTCACCTTCTGGATACTAAACTACAAACTGAGTTTACAAAGTTTGGTTGTTGTCACCTTTTAAACAATAGCTCTATGTAACTACAAATGAATACATTATCTCATATTTGCATCCTGGGAAAAATTATCTTGACCAAAGAAAAGTAGTGTTAAGAGGAAGATCTACTCTCCATTAATTTACTTAAAAACAAATACACACCTTGGTGAGAGCAAAGACTGTATGACATATGGACATATTCTCTGTGACATCACCTGTCTGTTCCTGAACAGAGCAATGAAGCCTGTCACTACCCGATCCATACCGGAAACCCAATCCGTTCTGCGTATGTGCAAAGGCTACGTCACTTCCTTCATTCACAAATTTAACAACGGAGCTCTGAATATAATATAATATAATATAATATAATATAATATAATATAATATAATATAATATAATATAATATAATATAATATAATATTTTTAAATGCACACAGTAAGTCAGGCCAATTAGAAATGCATTATTCTTCACTGTTCTGTATTATTTCATATTAAGACTCTATTAATTTTCTGATCAGGTTGGCAAAATTCCTCCTTCATTAGGCACGGATGACTATACAGTCCTCAGTTTATGTGGGTTTACTGACTTAGAACACGGAAGAACAAACATCCAGAATACAGTTTCTTTAAATTATTTATCTCCAAATCTCCATTAAGAGTATCATTATCATCTCATCATTTAATAAACTCCCACATATGGAACTGATACCACATTTTTCTGAAAAAATGAGCATATACAACGATCACTATAACGTGTTTCAGAAAAACAATCTGACTAATTTGAAGTTTGGTTTGCTTGTATAATAATATTAAATTCGTAAATATTATAAATGAATTCCATTGAGTGCATTTTTATCAGATGCTCAGTTTTCAAACAAGGCACTTTACTTAAATTCATATCTGCAGGCTAACAGGAAAGCTAGAAATTTGAGTTGTAAGTATTTTCAAATTATGTATTTGATTTAAATATTTTTTGGGGGAAATGCATTTGTTGTACAAATCGGGTTGCCTGATGTGTTGCTGCCATAAAATAGGTTAATAGGATGGTGAGCAGATAGGTGTGTTCTGTACATGCGCAAAACGGATCACGTTCCTGGTGCGGATCGGGTAGTGACAAAACTTTTTGCTGATGGGGGCCATATTGGAAATGTTGACTCAGAGAAAGGCTCCTGAGCCTCCTTACTAACACCTATAGGATGCCAGACCTGTCAGTCACGTGAGCTGTACCTCTGATTGGTCAAACCTGCAATCATAATATCTTCTAATAGCTTGGTGTTTATGTGGTTTAGCCTCATGCAGACCATCAACAAATTGCAATACTTCCACATTCCTTTTTTAAAACCAGATGTTGCCCTTTGGGCTGCAGTCATTACAGCAGTCTTTACAACAGTGGCTGATGGTGCTCATGGGAAATTGAGTCTTCATCCCAGAAAAATACTATAGATTTTGGCCACAGGTGTCACTTTGATCAACACCACACAGATAGTCATCACAGAACCTTTAAACTGGAAATTGGTTACAGCAGGCTGATATGACCTCAGTGATGACAACTTACAGGAAACTTAAGTTTGTGGTTATCATGTGAAGTGAGTTAGATAAAGATAGCCTGTTTTTAAAAGCAAGACTATGCATGTGCACAGGCATGCAAACAGTTGTCCTTGTTGGAACCTGTAAAATAAAGTTTCAAGAGCCGAGCAGACAGATGTCCATCATTCATATTGCCGACAAGAATATTAACTCAGCGAGCGTATGAAAACAGCCACAGTGGTAACCTCTATAAACCATACCTTCTAATTTTACTGAGGTGGCAATAAATGGATCAGACACAAAGATTATTAATTCAACTAAACTGAAAAAAAAATTGAAAGATGTTCCTGTCTATTTTTTAACTTCATGTATCAGAGTAAACTGAAGAAAATCAGCGTTCTATAATGTCAGATAATTAATGAAGCTTTATTATGAGGCCTGTTCTTGGTGATTCGTGGCAGCATTATGAAAGCATTTAAAAACCCTCACAGAACAATGGTCTTAGAGGACTGAAAATGGTTCTTTGTGCAATTATCCCTGACCGAGGAGTCTGCTTTGAATGTTGTAATTTTCCATAAAAGCATGTGCAGTGTGCATAAAAAGCCAGCCATGAAAGAAAAATGAAGACATGAATGGAGGGTAAAATGGGAATTTTTCCACTTCAGATTCTCATGGCATTTTTTTTAACTATGCCTGATTAAGGTTTTGCTTCAAGATGTGCGTGCATGTGTGTGTGTGTGCGTGTGTGTGTGTGTGTGTGTGTGTGTGTGTGTGTGTGTGTGTGTGTTTGTGAGCACAAGTAACCTCCATCTATGGGTTAGCAACACTGTGCTTAGTTTGGATTGTTTTTATCATTATTATTCTTATTCTTATTCTTATTATTATTATTATTATTATTAGTAGTAGTAGTAGTAGTAGTAGTAGTAGTAGTAGTATTGTTGTTGTTGTTGTTGTTGTGCGATTCTTCACTTCCCAAAGTTGACGTTGTTCCCACTTCACATTTCTCTCTCTCTCTCTCTTCAGCTGAAACTGCCCAAAATGTTACTTTGACTGCATTCTGTTGGCACCGTCAACCATATCCATATCTAAACCCTTTATTACAGTGGCCCTGAGAGCTCACAGCATTGCAACTTAAAGGCAGGTTTGGAAGTCACAGAGCACTAGCATGAATTTGAATGTAGCATCCCCTCAGGTCTCCTTTTAGCCCCCGCCCTCCCACGTTCAGAGCTCCTCCAAAACGACCCCCCCGCTCACATGCACTGGCTTGTGCTGATTTGCTACCACATGATGGTGACTGATCCAAAACCACAGACTCAACTCGGTCCTCAGCACATCAATTTTGTTTGCTCTACATTAGCAGTAATCAGGGTGTATTTCTGCCATTCTCCAGCGTATTTGGATCCCTCTTGGTTATGAGCATTGAATCAGGGCGAGTGCACGCCGAAATATATGTGCAGGAGGTGGGCAGAACAGCAGGACGGGATTTGATTGGTTTAACAAATCTGATCCTTAATACTAGGATTGGTTGGTGTTTTCCCAGGTTTACTCCTGCTGTAGACAGCAGATATTTTTCACTCTATTTTAAGAACACATCATGTATTGATTGACATCAGGACATAAAAATCATTTTAACCAGGATAACAAAAAGTCTATCTGAATCTGATTACCAACACAGACTTTCAGAAAACATCACTTTTAAGTGTCCTTTGGAAACTCTTCTGCTGTGTTGCGGTCTATTAACAGTGTGTTTTCTAAATGCTGCACATGTTGTCAAATTAATGCAGATGTTTTCTTAATTTGCTTGTATTTTGTCTTTTTCCATCTGTTTTCTTATGTTGCAGTGCTGTGAGAGCTCAGGGCCAACGTACTTTATTGCAGACCGTATCCTATTTGATAAATGTGTTTCAACGACCTCTATCTCATCAACATGATAAATATTTTTCATTAGAAAAATATTTTAAAAAGATTAAAAAGTGTATTCTACTCCCTTGAGAATTATCATTCCACTACAGGCAGCTGAAGTTGTATTTTTGGTCCCTTTTAGAATTGCTGATATCAACACCCTTTAATTTTAAATCAGGAAAATCATTTCTAATTTTCAATAAGTCAGAATAACATCTAAATCACTCTCTTTTTTTGAAAAAAAGTAAGTATTTTCTGCATTGAATGTTTGTATATTAACTTAAAACTTTACTAATAAAGTTGCCAAAACCGCCCAATTTATGAAATATGATACAAATATATATTAATAAACAAAATGTTTTTTTTTTTTTTGTTAAAAGGGTCACAAAACATCTCAGTTCCAAAAAAAAAAAAAAAAGAATTTTCTAACTAACTTTTGATGGGTCAAGCTTTAAAGGGTTAAGATTGATTAACTTTAAACATTCAAATTGTTCTTTTCTTGTGGGAAGTGAAAGGATGGTAAAGGAATAAAACCAGGACATGCACTGACCTTTGCAAAGACAACGTATGTAAAAATGATCAAAATAAAATATATTCACATGAAATTTGTTTTGGAGCAGTCAAGTATGGAGTTAAACACTGCATTTAGTATTTCCATCATGATTGTCCTTTTAACGTATGAAACTTTGTGAAAAAGCAGTTACATTATAGATGGATACACATGTATAGGGTTCATCTCTGACTTGATAAACTCTTGTATAACAGGCACTTGGAAAAGGTTATTCGAAGCATGGCTGTGAACAGCAGGTTTTACCATTTCCTCCATCTTTTTCATTTATTTTCTTTTTCCTCAGACAGAGGGGTTTGGCATTTAACAAAAGCTTTTAACTTTTCCATCCAGTGTACTTTCAGAGAATAATTGTACATTTTAATGTGGTAACTTCACGGTCTATAAGAAGCATGAACTTTCATGTCTTTTGACAGTGGATGATTTCTACTTTGTTTTGAGAAATTACCGTCATCACGACTGCATTATGACGAGTCAGTTTGCTGCAGCGTGAACTGCTGGACTGCGTTCAAGGTAAACAGGAAGAGACATGGGGGACAGGAACCAGCTGTCTCTGTCTTCTTCCAGCTCTCTGATATGGGTAAAATCATAACAGTTCTTTCTATGAAAATGTCACCTTCCTAAGATATGACCAAAATCTACTCCTCATGATGTTGTCACCTCCAGTAAAACCTCCTCCATCCTCAGGCAAACAGATCATGTGATTTTACCCCTGGAGTATGACAAGTATCTTTTCACTCATTTCTCTCTTTTCACTCTCTATAAATCATTGACAGTAAGATTCATTTTCCCCTCCTTACATGATCTCATTCTGAAAGATTTGTAGTCTAACACAGTGGTTTACAAAGTGGGGGCCGGGGTCCTCTGGGAGGCCGTCAGAGGGCGCTATGGGGGCCTCAGAAAATTGGAGGAAAGGGAAAAAATAGAATCAAATTATTTTTATTTTTCTGTTTTGTTAGAGGGCGTCAGAGGGCGCTATGGGGGGCCTCAGAAAATTGGAGGAAATGGAAAAAATAGAAAAAAAAAGAATCAAAAAAATAGAATCAAATTATTTTTCTTTTTCTTTTTTGTTATTCTTTTTATATAACTATTTGTCCTGAACGAACGAATTTGTCCTGAAAACTGCAGATTCTCAAGTTTCTGATTATACCTAACTGCACCTCATGTGACAGCTCCAACTTGAGCATGAAGATGATCATCTTTGTTGACCTGGCGGTTTGCGCCTGTTATCGAGCTCGCTTGATAACTAGCACGAAATGGAAAGGTTTTTGACTGGAAAAAGACTGAGGGAGCAGTCCAACAGCCCTGCAATGGAGGATTCTGCAGCAAGAATAACTCCAAGAACTCATGGCCAACGAAAATTCAAAAATATGAGGCCACCAAACCCAACCCTCCCACAGGTGTAATATGTCATTCCCAGACACGCACAGACACGAGACGGAAGTTTTGTTTGTTTTGTTTTGGTCATATCTGTTAACAGTTTTTTGAAAAGTTTATAATTCATTGGGAATGTACAGTGCTAAAAACACATTTTTAAAAAATATTTTTCTATGCTAAACAAATCTAATGCTTGTGGATTTTAGGAAAAACGCAGCAGCCCTCAGTCCTATCATCATTGATGAATCCACGGTGTCCAATGACTGTGCAGTTTTTCTGCTTTCTGGGGACTATTATCAGTCCTGAGTCCAGGGGGGCTGAACATCACCTGCCTCGTTAAGAGAGGACAGCAGAGGATGTATTTCCTGTGGCAGCTGAAGAAGTGCATCCTGCCAAAGACCATGATGCTTCACTTCTACACTTTGATCAGAGAGTCTATCCTCTTCTCCTCCATCATGGTCTGGAGGAGAAGAGGACACTGCAGCCACAGCAAAGGAGGACTGCATGGCTGAGAAAGTGGTTGACTGCACCTACCATCTCTCCAGGATCCTGAGACATGCAGGTAAGATAGTGACCAACCCCTCTCATCCCACACATGGACTGTTTGAGACTCTCCCCACTGGTAGGTGGCTGCAGTCCATCAAGACCAAAACCTTTGGCCACAAAAACAGTTTCATCCCTCAGCCTCATGAATAAAGACACCCCCCCCCCCCACACACACACACATAACCCAGACTCTCTTCATTGAGCTGATTTTTCTTCTTTTTGTGTGTTACATTAACGCCCACTGGACTTTAAATTGCACAGCTCCTTATTGTACATTTTGTGTTTTTCAATTTTTACTTTTCTTATATTTTTATAGCTTCTTGGTCTGTATTATATTTAAATTGCTGCTTTTCATGCTGGTTATGTGTAAATGTACTTCTCAATACAACCTGACTTTTATTCTGAAAAGATTAAGGCCACTGAAAAGTTTTGTTGGTTTGTTTTTTGAGGTTAGGCCACCAAACATTTTCTCTGACATTTTTTTAAATCAAATTGAAAAAAAAAAAGAAAAGTATCCATGGCCCTAATTCTCTTCCATATAAAGTAGATGTAATTAGAGGAGGAAGAAAAGGTATTCATTGTGTGTCTGGATGTACTTCATGTCACCTGGAAAAAAATAAGTGTCCCAGTTTTTGGCCAACTCTGTCAACCTGCATTGAATCTAATCCTATCTCTCAGGATCGTTCTGATATTTATGCAGAACAAAGGTGTGATTCTACTGAAATGTTATTAATCTAAATAAAATATCTACCCTTTTATAACATTAATCCCTCACTTGACCTATTTACAGAAGAGCTTGAATCATAAGAGTTAAACAAACATCGAAACCACATCACTGAATGAGTGAATGGTCTCAATGATTGCAAAAAATAAAAATAGCTTTTGGCTAATGTTCATGTTTGACCTTTTATTATGAGGTTTTCTGTTTTTGATTTCACCGGGAATTTCATGATCTAAGGGATTTAATATCACTTCAATGAGGGTGAAGTCATGAGTGTGCAACTGTTGGAAACTATTGATCGTGAACACAATAAATCATGTTTCTTTTTTATTATCAAATCAAGCCATCTCTTTACTCAGGCTAGCAGCAAACACTAGAAGTCAGAGGCTCAAAGAAAAATGGAAACCACTCACAGACAGAGCTGAAAAAGGGGGTCAGCTAAAGTTGCCTCACAGCCCTTTCACTTCTCAATTCAGCCGGAGACGAACAACCTTGGTGGGAGACTGAGTGGCTGTACATATTACAGTGGTCTCAACAGGTAGAGCCAAAGCAGGCCTGTAATTTCTGCCGTTTGAGAGTGTGAGCTGAAAAGCAGAGTGATGGCCACTTTTTGATTATTGTTCTTTTACCAGAGAGCTTCCTGAAAGAGACAACCGTGCTCGAAGAATGTTTCTTTCAGTCACTTGCAGGATTAAGAAGTTCTGTTCGTAAAAGTAACTCCGTCGAGCTCCTTGCAATTGCAAATGCTACAGTGCGTATTATCCCATCCATGTCATCCCTGCCTTTTGTATAATATGGCAGCAGCTGCAGAGGCCTGGACTGGAGTTTAAAATTATTTTCACATTCAAATCAACAGAGATAGAGAACACATGACCAGAATATTTCTTTGAAGTTGAAAAATGTAACACACACCACTATGAAAAAAAAGACAATTCACGCATGTTGGCCTTCTTTCACTGTGTCCCAAAAGTTCATGCACCCCAATAAACAACCTTTTCATCTCTTTATCTCTAAAAGGGGTTGCACCTGGTGGGCCAGGTGTTGTGAGGTTGTTTTATTGGTTCTCTGTTTGTGATAGCCCAATACATTTCTTACTTGACCATGGAGCATGTCACTGAGAGAACCTTTTTTGTAGTGCTGCCATGATGGCCAAACAAAAATATGGAAAGGCTGCACTTTCAGAGCCTTAGGTCTGTGCTCAAGCTGTTGCCTTGCTCAGAGCAGGGAAAACTGGCAGGGAGGTAGCTCAGGACCTTTGCAGAAGCATACAGTGAGTGAAGAATTGGTGGCAGAGACACCAGAGTTGTGACTCCCTTGAAGACAAGTCCATTGTAGGTTGCTTCTAGGTCCTGAGTTCAAAGGTCAAGGCCCTCATTTGCAGTGCCAAGGGAAAGAGACACCAATCCTGCCACAGACTCAGTCAGAGACTAAGGACGTGGTCACACTGGCCAAAAGTACCATGCCCAAGCAGACTTCAGCCCTAAAATCCAGTTCGTTTGGCTGGTGTGACCACAAGTGTACTGTGCTTGAGCACGGTTCACTTCTCGTCTTTGGCACGCTTTGGCTCGGAGAGGTGTGTTTTGACACGGTACACTTCATCTACGAGCATGTGGACGCGATCACAGCAACCATTATTTTAAGCAATAACTGGGTTGTTAAAGAGCTGTGTCAGACCAAAACAACTTAACATGAGCCTAAAAGTCACTAAAGTTGTAATCCTGTTCTCTGACTCTGATGAGACTGCGCTCTGTGTAAACAGATGCTTTATGGTGATGTAGGCAGGCAAGGCGTGTGCCTACAGTCTGGTTCATGTTGGAGTAGTGGCTGTACTGACCAGCGGAAGAGCGGTGCTGCAGCAGGGCAATCATGCTTGAGTCCAGCATGGTACATTTGGCCAGTGGGACCATGCCCTAAAGCAGTCTTTAAAAGTACCATCCATTGTATTCTGACTGAGGAACTGGGTCTGAGAGCACAGAAAACAGTGGATTCCTTGATCCTTACCAGACTGCAAAAGGAGAAACAGCTGTCATTTGCAAAGAAGTATGCTACAGTGACCCCAAGAGACTAGGAAAACTGGGTTTTCTCTTATGAGTGCCCACTCGACTTATTTCCAACTCTGAACAGCCAAAATGACCACATCTACATTGACCATTGAATGAAAGGGCTACCTTCTGAACAAGTCAAGTTCAGCAAACATCCATGACATGGTCTGGGGGGCGATGTCATTTTCAGGGCTGTCTGAGTGGCATGTTGTACCCCAGGGCACCGCCATCAATGCTGTAATTTGTGAAGATCATTCTTCAACTGGTGCTTTTTCCCAGAAAGAAGAAATCAGGCTCCGTCACAGCTGAGAAGATGTTCAACAGGCATGCGGAAATGGATCTTCATGTAAGATGGTGCCCCCTGTGCATTTAGCTAGGTCTGGGTACCAAACTTCAGTTCTTTTATGGCACTGACCGAATTGCTTTGGTAGTACCGGGTATCGAATTATGTCTCGTCTTTCGGGGCCTAGTTTCAGTACCCAAAGGGTTAATCACACGATCAAGATCTGACAATGCCACAGGTGATTGGCTGTAACATTACACGTGGTTGCTGTGTGCAGGACAGAGATGCCAACTTAGCAACTCTGTCGCTATATTTAGAGACTTTCAGACCCCTCTAGCGACTTTCTTTTCTAAAAAGTAACAAATCCAGTGTCTTTTCTGTCGTTTGGGGACTGAGTGAAAGAATGTATTGATCTTCAACCGCTGCTTCTCAATAAGCAGCGGGCGCTGAGCCCCTCCCCTCTCCAAAACACAGACTCCACCGCTCACAGCAGATCCTCCAAGCTGCAGCAAGAGCAGATGACTGTGTGCAAATGAACTGCGCTAATGTTTGTTTCTTTTAGGTCACTTTTGCCAGTCAAAAGCCCGGATAAAGGAGGAGGGTTTTTATTTTAACATAAAAGAAAAACAAAAATCGATGGAAGAAAGTTCATTTATAGTTATAAACACATTTACAGTGTACTCAGTGTCTGACCTGTCACTTGTTTACAACTGTTCTTCTGCACTAGCAATTATTTGTTTATTTTTTATGTAAGAAAACCGTTCAGAGTAGACCAATAGATGTAGATGAAAAATAAAACTCAAGATTTGTACCATAAGATGTAATGAAGTTTTGTTTTTGTTGGAATTGATATAAAAATTGGTACTGAAAAAAGTATCGTTCAGGAACCGGTATGAAAATGAAGGCATTGGTACAGGAATGGAAAAGTTTTGATTGATACCCAGCCCTACATACAGCTCTTCCAACTCAGCAGTGGTGCTGGTCACTGGTCTTCCACAGCCCACCTCCTACCACCAGGAAGCAGCTCAAAGCTAGGGCTTTGAGGGAGTGGGGCAACACTGAGCCTTCCGTTCTGAAGAACTTAGTTCACTGTATGCCCGACAGGCTGAGGGCAGAATTTAGGATGCCGGGGGCTGTTGAACATTCATGATCTGAGTAGACTTTTCCTCTGGTGCACAGCTAACACACTGTGACATTCTTAACTGGAGTGAGCCTTTGTACCATCTCCAGAATGAAGATCAAGTTCCACTGAAGACGACACCTGAAGGAGACTGTTTCCACACCCTGTAAAAACTCAGGCACTGTAGCTGGTCTTCCACAGATGCAGTCGAGGTTTGTAGGACGCTGTGGGCAAACCAACAAACAGATTTGCTTTACTGTTGTTGCTACTAGACTTCCTTTTTAAGTTAAATCATGACCAGCTTCTGTCTTTCTTGATGATAACTAAAGATATAACCATGATGTGATTTTACTCTGTAATCATAAACTCATCATGAAGAACACTTGTGAATTGACCCATTTTGGTAAATAAATCCTGAATTAGCAGCCACAGTTCAATTTTTCCCACCTCCCCTCTGGAAAGAGATACCAGACAATCAGATCAAACAAAGAGAGTGAAAAACAGCTTCTTCCCCCAGGCTGTTAAGACAGCACTCCCTCCATTTAGATAAAAATCCAAGAACGTTGATGGGTGCAATGAAAACCTCTAAGTGCAATATACGTCTACACGACTCTAACTTGTGTTCTTATCTTGCCTATTTTAACATGTCTTAAATCCGTGTTTATAGTGTTAGAGAGTCATGGAATAAAATACCAAGGTATCTGTAATGGGACACGAGTTCCATCTGCATCCTATCAAGGAGGCTGATTGATGGCAGGTTTGGAGGCTTTGATTATTTATTTTTTTGTTTGTTTGTTTGTTTGTTTTTTGTTTTTGTTTTGTTTTGTTTTACCAGAGAACAGCGTGATTTTTGTTTTGTCTGCATTTAAAACAATCTTCAAGGCAAAAACAAACAAAATGTAATAAATAAGTTAATTAATTTAAAAAAAAAGCTTGGTCTGTAGTGGGTGCAGAGCAGTACTTTATGATGTCATCAGCATAAAAGTCGAAATTTGTATTAGAAACATTATTATTTACAATATTGATGTAAATAATAAATAAAAGGGGTCCGAGGAACGAACCTTGAGGCACACCTTTGAAAATACAAGTGTGCCTGAGATGGATCCACCAGCCTGCACACATTGCACAAATTGGTGATGTGATATTCATCAACGCATGAATGAGTTGTACATTGACTTATGAGAATGAGCATAAACTAAACAAACGGATGCTCATGTGTTACAGAAAAAAATCTTGTAATTTTCTAAATCTATGACAGCAACAATCTAATTTTTTAAAAGAGCTTTCTCTGAGAGAACTTGTCAGGTTACAGGTTTGTCAGCCATGATTGTGAATAAAGTTATGCTATTCAAGTTAAAGTTTGGCTTCAATAAAATATCCTCTAAATTTTGTGATTATAGCATTAACAAAAGAAGTGACTAATGAAGAACAAACGTGTTTACAGACTCAGAGGGAAGTGAAAGGGGGCTTTAATGATGTAAAAGACACGACAAGTTACTTTCAGTATGAGTTAAATGATGTGGTGACAGAGTATTTGGATTTTTCTTTTAGTCAAGTACATTTTGTCTGATGTTGAGTTACAGCTGCACTCCCTTTCTTGCTATTCATCATTTTAGTTTACATCACTTCTCTCTCTGTCTTGGTGTCTCTCTTTCAGACTCACCCTCATGTTAACAGGTTAATGAGTTCTTACTGAGTATTAACTAAGGCCAGTGGTGGTTATCTGATCAGAGCAGGTCTAATGGAACAAAGAGCTCTCCTTTTCCTTCAGCCACCTGCACTACCAATGAGCTTAAAAGGTGTGTGTTTGTGTCTGTGTACCTGCATTTGTGCATGTGATCAAATGCCCATGTTTGTATGTTTATTGATGCATCTATGTGTGTGTGTGTGTGGGCGCGCACATGCATTTGTGTTTGTGTGTGTGTGTTTGACTCCAGGGCCGAGAGGTCGACAGATGTTCCTTCTCAGTGAACACAATGAATTACTTATAGGCTTTTAAGCCAAACACGGCTGCTATGGCCGCTGGTTTACTCAAGACTGATATGGCCATCTGGTGAGATGAGTCTGTCTTCCTCACTGCTGATTTCTCACGTAACCAGGCACTTATCCGCCAGGGTGGGGCCCCACTCCTGATTAGAATCATCAGGAGTTTTACAAACGTCTGTGTGGATTTGTATGTGTGTGTACATGTGTCTGTGTTCACCTTTGCACACATTCATATTTGTAAAAAAAAAAAAAAAACACAAAGCAATAAATGTGTGTATGGGCGAAGGTAGGAAGCAGGGTTCACTTTGGATCTCGGGTAAGAAGTGAGGTGAAATGAGAGGACTCAAAACACAATCTGTCCCATATTATGTGTCTGTGCAGGCTTTAGGATCGAGAAGACTCAGAGACCAGGAAGAGAAAATCAAGAGATGAAATGAAGACCAGGTTAATGGATTACTTTGAATTTGAGACGGTCCTGGACTCTGAATTAGGTCCAGATTTTAGAATTGAATGAGTCATATCTAAAATAACCCAAATTTAAGTTAATCCAATTCCACTGATTGGAAAAAAAAAGATTAAATACATTCTTAAATTTGATGAATGGTGTGTTTATATGTTTGCTACCTCCAACCTGTGTCCTACCTAACAATACAGTCAACCACTCAAAGTGCTTAAATATATCACATGTCACAGTCAGCGTCAGACCACGTAGGAAATGGGTCACTGACTTCTAGAGCTCTGTTCTAGTCTTTCTGACCACTCAAAGCACTTTGACACCGCTAGTCTCATTCACATGCCCCGTTTCCACCAAGTGGTCTGGTATGGATCAGTACAGTTTGGTATGGGTCAGATTGGTATAGCCTGGTCCTGTTTCTTTTTCTACAGCCAACCGTGCCTTTCTTGGTAGGCGGTGTGTAAGCTGGATTCTGATAGCCACGTCAGCTGTGTAATAGCATGACGGCATAGTAGCGCAACACAGTGTACCCCACTAATAAATCCAAATGAGAATGAGAAAAAGGCAACACATTGAACTGTTTCCTGACGCCATTTTCCAGACAAAAAGAAAGTCATCTTCATGAAGTCAACTGGAGATTAAAACATGGCAGGGTTATGTGTTGTTCTTTATTAACGCTGTCACATGGAAAGTTACGATTCTTTTGACCAGTCAATGGACTGCAGTGTTTCAAGCCCCACCCTCTAGGGTCGTATCGGTATGTCTGGCGCCTTAACAGAAGGGTACCAAAAAGTTGGACCTTCCCTGGTTTTAGTCAAAAGAAACACCACAGCATAAGCTCATCTCAGGGCAAGCAACTTGTGGTTCAGTGTTTTACTGAAGGACACTTCAGCTTGTGACTGCACAATCTGGGATTAAACCCCTGATCTACTGTTAGAGATGACGACTCTACCACTGAGCCACCTTCCCAATCCATATACTGATGGAGTCTGGGTGAAATAGTATCCAAGAGCAGGGGCGTTGTAGTGGGGGGACAAGTGAGACAGACTACCTAGGGCCCAAATGGGGAGGGGAGCCCTTAATGGGCCTGAAATAAAATATGTTTTCAACTATGCTTTTCTTTTGTTTGTGTTATAACTGCATTGAGATAACTAAAATTGTCTGAATAAACAAACCTTAAGAATTCTTTTGTGGAAAACAGGAGAGTCTTCCAAAGGCCCCTCACCTCCCCTTCCAATTGAACAGAATGGTTTAATCCGTCCCATTCCTGATCTTTCAGCATAGTTGCCAAGCCTGCTTATTATAAGCAACTAAGGCTTGTTTTTCACTTGTAAATCTCGTCAGTCACTGGTTGCAGGTTTTTGGGCTTGTTTTCTAAAGTGTTGTTGCTTATTTTGCCTTTGCTGCCTGTATGATCATTGCCTGATGCTCTCCCAGCTCTTCACAACAAGAAAAACTAACAGGGCAGTGCGATTATGTAGCTTTGATTTGAGTCAGTTCTCCAGGAAGTTTTTAAGCATATATTTTTGTTTAATGCAAATAAACAAATTTCTGCTCCTGATTTAGATCTTCCTGGAGAAATAATACATTCACTCTTGTGATTATAAATTAACATTTTTTTTAGGGCTGTAAAACCAAGTTATAGTTATTTATGTCTTTTTATGGGTCACTGGGTAATGCGGGTATGGTTATAACAAGTTTGTAGGGGTTGGCTGTGTTGATAGGTCCCACTGAGATGTTTTTTTCACAGGGCCCTGAATTCCTGGTGTTGCGCCTGTCCAAGAAGAACCAGGCCCTAAATATAGTTCTGGGGTTATCTACTCCTTAAAATTGCCCTATATGTGGGTAGTTCTTTCTAGAGGTTCAGGAACTTTGAGGCACTCTGCGCTACTTCTCTGTAGCACACGGTGTCATCTGTATGATTGTCGGATCGCCTGTTTCTGGTCCAGCTACATTTCCTGCTTTTCACAAGGCTTTTGAGTGTATTATGTTTTATTGATGCTCGTAAATATAAAAGTTTATTATACAGCTACTATTACAAGAAAGGACAGAGAGGGGACGTCAAAGGAGATGAATTTTATATGGGATTCCAGAAATGAACATTGACTACCTTAGACGAACTCTACCGGTCAAAAGTTTTTGAACAACCCAGATTTTTCTAGTTTTTGATTGAAATTCAAGCAGTTTGAGTCCAATGAATAGTTTGAAATAGGACAAAAGTAAATGACGAAGTATCAGAAGTTAAAAAGAGAAGATTTCATAATTTTACAAAAAGGCCCTTTAACAACTTAAAGGCTTTTAATGGAGATCGATCAAACCTTGAAAGATGGTGTCACCATTTCCTACAGATGTTTTCTTGGTTCTTTCCAACCATCTCTGTTTGTATAAAAGTAGATCTGAACACGCCGTGGTTCCAGACCCTCATGGTGAGCATTACTGAACAGTATCTTCCTGCAGAAAGTCGAGTAACGCTCTAAAAATGATCAGGAAAAGACGATTCATAAAGAAAGAGAGACGGAGCATCAGAAGATTTACAGAAACAGGTCTTTACTCCAGAGGAATGAAGTCAAAGAAAGTCAAGGTGAGCTCAGGGAGGAGAGTTTCCTTCAGCATCCAAAGACACTCAGAAACTGAGACTAGAAACTCTGACAAGAGGTCTGGAAGAGCCAAACCAGAACCAGAACAAGAAGACCAGTTTCTGAGAGTCCACAGCTTGAGTAATAGATGAAGAAGAGAGTCCTCTTAAAAACATGGAGGGCACTGCCAGCACAGTCTGAGTCTGCAGACTGAGACCCTGTGGAGCTGGTTTGGGATGAACTGGACTGAAGAGAGAAAACAAAGAAACCAAACAATGAGCAACATTTAGAGGAAGTTCAGCTGGAACAGAGCTGGAAGAACTTTCTGAAGAAGATTTGATTTCCATTGTAGAAAGACTGACAGGAGTGAGTCCAGCTGTTGGAGCTGACAAAGAAACAACAAACTGGAAAAATTGGGGTCCTCTGAAACATTTGAATGGATATTAATGGTATAATCTTGATTGAAAGCGTTTGCACATAGGATTTAGAATCAACATGAACTGAGAGTGAAATATAAGTATCAGCTTTCAGGCTAGAGCTGGCAGGTGTTTGTTTACCTGCATGCGCGTTCAGGTGACGTTTCCTTCAGTCTGTGGCAAGATGTCAAAGGAGGAGCCACGGGTTGCATGGTTTGTTTTTAAAGGTGTTATGGCTCATGCTGGCAGATACAGAGCAACATGTTCAATACATGATATAAATAAATAAATAAATAAATAAATAATTGCCTGTTGATCATGTAAAAAAGCTGTTTTTCTGTCTTGTGGTGGTTGTGACATTAAACTTGTTGGCTGCATGCTAACTACAAGAGGTCACAATCTTCATGTTGTCATGGGTAAAGCACCTTTTCTCTGTCCTTCTTGATTGACAGGCAACTTCAAAATAAAAGCACCGTCTTAAAAATAAAACTGTTTCCAATGCATGTGATTTAAAACAAAAATATAGCCCAAATTTTAAAAAAATAAATTTGTTTTGATAACTCTGAAGCACAAAAGGGTTGGGTTATGATTGCAACAATTATAGCATGAGTGTTGACATCTTCACTGAGATGCTCTGGGAGCACTTAAAAAAAAAATCCCTTCATTTCTTGCGGTGGTTGTGACATTATTTTTTCTGACTGTCCACCACACAAAGTGTGCTCATCTCTCTTCTATGCAGTATGCATTATACTCAGTCTGTGCAATTAAGCCAGGGTTTCAAGTAGAGATTCTTTCAGACCAGGTTTATATGGCCTATAACTTGAAGTCGAACAGACCTCCTTATTCTGAACTTAGTCTTGGCTTTATTCATCATCATATTTTATATACTTACAGTTAGATATTTAAAGTTCCACTGAGTGAGTTTCCTGCGTCCTGCTTGGACTTGGGCTAAAGTACTGAGGACTCAACCTGGACTCAAATTCAGGTGAAGGGGACTCGACTTGAATCAGATTCTTTGGGGTGACTTGGACTCAACTCAGACTTGAACACTGAGGACTACAACACTGGCATGGATATTGTAAAAGTAGCTGTTTGATGTGTCTTGAGGCTTTAAAATGCTGTTTTTTCAGTCACTATCTCATAAGTAAAACGTTCAACAGCAAATATGAATTCATGTCTTAACCTTAAACTGCATGTGGTCTTTTGCTTCGGGCCTCTCGCCTCCTGCTGAAACCAAAACCAAAAATAAATATTAGTAAGGTTTCAAGGTTTCAATAGTCTTCTGAAAGGAAACGCAAGATACCAATGTGGAGCTTTGGAGACGAATACAAAAAACTACCAGATGAAATTTACCACTCTGTAGTGTTTCCAAATCTGCACAGATGTATCAGATTACATTTTGTTTATATATCAAATGATCCCTGAGCACCATGTTGTTTGTCAGAATTATAAGTCACAGCAGGTCGTGCATCATGTGAAAATAAAAAATGATCAGAATTCCCCTGGTGGGAGACCATTAACGATATTCCATCAATCAGAGTGTGTGGTGAGTATTTGGTGCACCAATTACGTTTTGTTTTGTTTTTTCCATTTATGAGGACTGTGCAGTTTATTCATACTCACAAACCCTGCTGCTTTAATACGCTCTGTGATGAGCCAGAGTTATACCGGTGATAAAATCATTGTTGAGCTTTCATTCTACGCCACCTGCAGCGAGGTAGCTCAGCTTTACTTCAGTACCAGCATTTGGGGAAAATAAGAGTCTCCAGGGTTAACAGAATCTGCACCTGTTAAACTCATGAACGGACACTTAAGATCTGCAGGGAGGTGATGATGAAACAGTATTTCTTGAAGCTTTTAAGCAGACTACACTCTCACCTGTTAGACTTCATTAAGGTTCACACTGAAGGCAAGCTGTGTCCTCACAGACTGCATGACTTCCTGGAGCAAACTGCTCAGGGCTGGCAGGCGAGCCAGCAGAGCCTCCGAGGGGCTCCTCAGAGGCTCTGCTTGCTTGTCTGGCTGCCTCGTCAAACACAGGAAGAAATAAGGAGCAGAAATTTGAACATTCCTTCTAAATAAACAAGCTTTCAAGCTTTCATTTCCATGTAAAGGCTTAATAATTTCAGCCGCGTGAAACATTTCTGGGCTGAATTAAAAAGCTTTGTGTTTCCTGGGTTCATGGTTTCAGCATTCAGAGCTCACCTCTCCGTTTCTTCCCCTGAGCTTTATCACCTAGATTCACCCCCTCAAAGTACTGAGCCCCTAAAGAGACATGGAGAAAAAAAAAGATGGAAAAAATAAAAAATACAATTTTCAAGATCTCACAAAACATTTGTGAGATCTCGCAAATGTTGTCTCAGGAGTTTTTTGGTCAGTGTATTACTTCTGGGTCAATTCAACCAAAACAGTGGAACGCATGCACCCTTGGCCTCTAATATAATTAAATCAGGTCTTGGATATAGGCACAGTTTTCATTTAAGCCAGAGACCTCGTCTCTTTTCATGCGCATGATGTCCTCGTTGGGGACGTGCTTGACCACAGGAATTGTTTCAAATCGTCCTCCATGATTCATGTTTTTAAAGGACAACTGTGCTTACTAAAAGCCAATCATTGACACAGAAGTAATACACTAACCTATAACCCCTTTGACAACAATAAATAAACAAATAAACAAATAAACAAACAAACAAACACATACTTACATACATACATACATACATACATACATACATACATACATACATACATAGACATTTGCGAGATCTCGTGATAGGTTTGCGAGATCTCGCTAAAAGATCTCGGGGACATTTTTTTTTTTTCTTTTACCATGTTCCTTAAGGGGCTTTGCAGTATCAAAGCTCATCTTCAGGCTGATTTATTTTTTATTTTCATTATTATTAATGTGACACGTTGTCCTTTGCCTGGAGCAGTCAGAAATAGCCTTATTGTTTTAACAGTGCAGAGGGACTTGAGCTCTCTTCACGCTCAAAAGTAAAAAAAAATACTTGGGACGTTATTTATCCCAGAGGAGAGGGAGGGGGAAAAAAGAAACCAGGTTACTTTTGGAAACGACGATGAAATGATTCTCAGGAGAGAACAAGCACAGCTCTCTGTGCTTGCTTAACACACTTTATTTTTGCGCTAATGTTTTTTTTTTTTTTCTTTTCCTTCTCTGTCAAGAAAAAAACTCCCGAGTTTATTCTGACTTCTGATGAAGTGAGGAGTCGCAGATGACGTCAAGTCCCATTAGGCTTGACAGAACTCCTATTGGATCACTGGAGGCTTTTAAAGGAGCAGGCAGCAATGCGCCGGAGGGTAGTCGACCTACTCGCCTCCAGAAGCAGCGCGCCTCTCCGGTTCTGCTTCTGATCGAGCAACACGGAGGACGCACCAGTGGAGCCGGACTCACAGCGACCAGGTGAGACTTATGGCAACCTGCGTTTTACCTGCTGGGTTTTTTTTTAAAGTGGGGGATCGTGAGAAAGGAAGGCACTGTGCTTCTTAAGAGCCAGCGGTTATAATAAAGGAAGCAGACGAAGCAGACGGCAGCGAGGGAAAGCTGCTTCTTTTTCTTCTTTCCGGAGAAAGTCCAATTCTTGACACTTTGTACAAGCTGAATTTAAAGAGATCGGGTCTAACCTGCCTCCTTCTACTCTGTCTTCCTCCTGGTCTAGGTGTGATGATGCTCATAAGGACTCAGCAGTGCCGACTGACACACAGGATATCAACAGGTATGTGATCCAAGTCCACTCCAGAATTACAGACAGGCGGTCTCAGCGCACTAAAAAGACATTTTCGACCCTCATACTCAGTTTTCACAGATAAAGTTGACAAATGAACAGAATTCAAATTAAAAAATATTTTCCTTTTTTTTTTTTTTTTTTTTTTTTTTTAAATCTTCAGCTATTTATTTTTTATTCGTTTTGGCTGTGCTGTTTTTACCGGGTCCTCAATGGATTACAAGAGTTCCCGGTCCCACATCCTGTTTGGGCTTCACAGAGTCAAATGACAACAGCTCAATGCTGAACCCTCGTAGTGAATCAATATCCTGCTTATCTCTTCTACATTAGACGCACAAGGGTAGCTGCTCATAGAAACAGTGAGCGGAGCTCAAGACACAGAGTTGGTGTATTCAGAGGAGTGAAACGATAATTCATAAAGTGAAAAACAGTTCAAAGCGTCAACAACCACACAAAATTATGTTTTAGTCTCGTTATAAAAAAAAAAAAAAATGAAATGTTGAGATGGTAAAGTCGTAAAGTGGTTTCAGCACCACGGTGGCGGACAGCTCCTCAGCAAGTAGTAAAACCAGCTGAGGGCAGAAAGAGGCTCATGCATGCTGAGTGTTTTTTAAGACATCTGAAATGTTATCATGATAGAATACAAAGGGTTGGAACAGCGTTCAACAAGAGCCAAAAGGAGGCCTCTGGTAACAGCATGACAAGTGTGAAGGCCAGGATGAATTATGCATATTATTAATTTTTGACAAAGGACCAAATT
The DNA here is from genome assembly GCA_030710495.1 of Labroides dimidiatus. NCBI lineage: Eukaryota > Metazoa > Chordata > Actinopteri > Labriformes > Labridae > Labroides > Labroides dimidiatus. Next base: position 4,402,357 of record CM061147.1, read on the forward strand.
ATTGCCGGTGAAGCGCCTTGGGATTTTTCAGTGGCTGGCAGCTTTCTTCTGGCTGGGTCGTAGGTGTCAAAGTGGAATCTGGAGTGCTGCCAGAATTTCCCTTTTTCACCCCCCCCCCCCCCCCCCCCACATTACATGAGCCTGGATGTGAAGGGGGGGGGGGGGTTATGTGATGTGAGGCTCACATGGGTACACCCACATACACACAACCAAGCACGTACACGCATGCATGCACCAAATGGTGTGACACAGCACACGCAATCTGTAGCCATGAGAGAAATTCAGTGCTAACAGGTGTTCAAACAGGCCGCTCGGTACGTTCTTCCAATTACTGCAATTAGATGCTGCCTGGTTACCACTTCATAATGTACAACTGCTGTGAAGATGTTTGTGTGTTTGTGTGTGTGTGTGTGTGTGTGTGTGTGTGTGTGTGTGTGTGTGTGTGTGTGAGGAAGAAGAAAAGAAAAAAAAAAACACGACAGCATCAGAGAGAAAACAGCAGGACAGAAGTGCTCTTCAGTGAATCTTTGGTGATGTGGAGATTGTTGCGATCTAAACACGCCGTGACTGCATGATCCCTTTCTGCCCTGAGTCATTATCAGTCCAGCAGCGCGTCTGCAAACACCAAGCTTTTAGCCTCAACGGCACACAGCAGGGTTTAATTTCAAACCCAAAAGCAGGTAGAGTAAAGCAATCAGTGCATTGAGAGTATTTTATTTCTCTGTTAACACATTTATTGTTGTATTTTCCTGGACACACAGTGAACACCTGAACATGTGAAATCTAAAGTGACGAATAACAAACACAAGTGGCTAACCTGAGACACCTGAGAAGGTTGAACTCCTGAAAACTTGGATGTTCTTGCTTAAACGAATCGTCTACTTGTAAAAGAATAACCATAAAATGTGTTAGTAGCCGTGTTTTATAGTGACAGAATATGTTAATGAAAGAATTACTTTTGTCTTTGGAGAAGGAAGTGTGTGACCAGAGGCTCGCGTAATCCATCATGATGAGGGAAATCTTGATTTGATGTCTGATTGAGCTGTCGTTGGTTGAGCAGAGAGCAGAGGGCAATCACAGCTGCTGGGCTCTTATCACGGAGCAAGAGCCAGAAAGAAAAAGATAACAGGGTGCCATAAAGTGGGACAGCAAAGAGTGACATCTGAGCATGTGTGTGTGTGTGTGTGTTTAAATGTGTGTGTCCACACACAGGTGAGGGTCCGTGTGTTGTATTAAGCAGGAAATGTTTGTGGCAGCTGTCGGCCTTGTTTGAACAGCAATCACAATCAGCCTCAGCAGCAGCAGCAGCAGCAGCAGCAGCAGCCGAGCGTGTGGTTGTGACAGTGCTGGTGGGAGTCTTCTCTGCCGTCTGTCTCCTGCTCTTCAGCCCGCTCGTCCTCCTCTTTCTGCCCCTCCTCCTCTCTGACCTCTCTGCTTTGGCTCTCCCCCGTTTACTCTTCCTTTTTTTTTCTCCTGAACTAACTGACGTTGTATCAGTTCCACCTGGCAGGAGGCTGAATCTCCACCCAACTTTATACAAATTACTAAAACCTGTTTTAATCTTCTTTACTTCATAACTTCTTCCCATTAAGAAGAATAAATGTAGATTAAATTACACTGCACCGTAGCTTAACTACACATTTTTTTTTAAATTATTTTTACAGGGGATGTTAGAATACACTTAGCCAATGATTTGTTTTAAATCATGATTTTTGGTTAAAAATGAAACTTTTTCTTATAATTCCATCCCATCTCATATTTATTTTGGGATGTTATTCAAAAATTGCCCTCTTTGTTATTGCGTTATAAAAGAAATGTTAAAAAATAAATAAATAAAAATAAAAAACTAAAAGTAGCTTGTGCAATGGCAGCTGAAAGAGGGTGAAAAAAAAAACAGAATCCAATGCAGGAAATGCCCTCAAATGTTAAAAAATAATATTACAACTAGTGCTGTCAAATGATTTAAATTCTTAGTCAGATTAATCACAGGGTGGCTGTGGATTAATTTTGATTAACCACAATTAAATGTCATTCATTTTTAATTTATATTAATCACGTTTAATTTCCCATGAGCAAAGAGACTCAGGAAAGAAGGGAAGTTTTTGCCCTTAATGTGTTTATTAAACGCCTTTAACAGTTCATGATAACAAAAAAAACTTTGCGCATATTAATGGTTTGTCTGAGGTAGACCTACTGAGGCTCCATCTGAGAGTGGTTTGTAGCAAGCTTTAGCCAAAGTGCTCACAGAATCTCCAGCTAACGTATGCTTCATGTTAAGGTAGTGAGAAGAAAACTCCTTCCTGCAGAGTGTGTGTAATATTCTATGTCAGTCAAATGTTCCATCGGTGCCAACGTGCTGTTTAGCATCTTCCATATTGAGTTGTTTGGTTTGGCAGCCTGTCATCAATGGATCAACTGTCCACTCTACATGCACTCTAAAAAAACTGTCGGTCCGAATTAATTATATTGCTTCAATAGTTCAAATATTTCAAGTTTTTCAAATAACTGTTTTATGTTGGACGAACATAATTGTTTTAAGTCACATGTGCTCTGTAATTGGATTCATCAACTCAAAATTGAGACAAGCTAACCTATGATTTATGTAATTTTCAATTAAATATTCTCTGTAACCAAACATTAAAAAAACACTCCTTTACAATTTAAGAAAATGGTTTTAGCAAAGTAATTCTGTCTGTAGAGCACAGACAGCCGGTCCGTGCCATGTAGAGCACAGACAGCCGGTCCGTACCATGTGGAGCACAGACAGACGGTCTGTACCATGTGCAGCACAGACATTAATTTAGTTTCTTGGATTAAAAGACTTTTATTTTAAGAAATTTGACATTGAATTAATTTTTTTACTCTTTTTGAGCAATTCAGGCATCATTTCTGTCTTTTAATATCTTGAAATAAGGCATTTTACTGGACTTGTCAGGTGAATTGGGCTTATCTTAAGTTTAAAGGTCATTATTCATAATTAAAAATAAGGTATTAACAAATTTGGAGTTCAGTTTTTTTTCAGTTCGTCTGTGTCTTTTCTCTCTTTTTAAACTCTCTTTCCCTCGTCTTCTCCTCCAGCGCTCCACTGACAGCCTTACCCGACCCTACTGCTCACTTTTCTCAGCTTAATTTGTTCACATCTTCCTTTCCTTTCTCTGCTTTGACTAAATCCGTTGTTTGAAGTGGCCTTTTCATTCATTGGAGGAGGCAGGGAGGAGGATGGGAGGGCAGGAATGGGGTTGGGTTGTCTCTTGAGGCTGCTTGAGGATGGATCAAAAATATGGGGGGAGGTGAGGGCATGGGTCTCCTAAAGCAACAGGGTTTACAGGGTTTATGAAGCAGAAACTGAAGCGTCCAGCTGGTTGTTCTGGCACCGTAAAGACCTGATCTGGGAATCCATCCGGCCTTTCTTTTTACCTTTCTTTAAATTACACTAAACTAGAAATGATGGAACTGACCAGCTCAGCTGAGTCCATTCAGCTTAAATCAAAGCAGAAACATACATCCTCATAGCTTCAAGTGGTGTACACAAAAGCTAAGCTAGGAAAAACGTTATTATTAGAAACAATACCAGAAAGAATCAAGTACACTGCAAAAAAAACGGATTTTTTTTCTTATTTAAGTAGAAAATGTCTTTTCAGACTCAATATGAGCCACAAATCACCAGACCAGTCCAGAAAAAAATGAGGTCTGAATTGCTTGTAACTAGTTAAAAACAAACAAATAAAAAAAAGTAAAAACTTTCTTGTATTAGGTCTTGTATTATTCCAATTTCGGAAAACTTGACAAGCAATTTTTTTTTTACCCCATTGGAAGATTTCCCTTATTCATTACAAGCAATTCAAATCCTTATTTTTGTCTTTTAATATCTTAAAATAAGAAGTGTTTATGAAAAATAAGACAAAAACAGATTTCAATTTTTCCAGTGAACAAGATAAAAACACTGAGTTTGATGAAAAAAATCTTAAAATAGTCAAATTATCTCTATGCAGCAAGATAATTTACTTGATGAAAAATCTTGAAATAAGAATTTTAAATACAGAAATTAGAGGTGTTTCCAAGTGTTGCTCATTTTTAGAACAAAATACACAATAACAAGCGAAATATACATAATACACACAGAAATTTCTATTTTTTGATAAAATCTGTTGCCAACAGTATTTTGTGTTAGTCTTTAATCAAGCGACTTGAGGTTGTTGCTAATTCTTGAAAGAAGTTTTATTTTATAAAGAGACTTTGGGTGAAGTAAGAGTTTAAATCTTAGCTTGTGTCAGATAACTTGCTGAAGCTTAAGGTGGAATTGTTAATCCGCAGTATTTTGTCAGAGACCAAAATAAAGAGTTTCATCTGTAGTTTGGGAAACATAAAACAAGAAGAAACGATGGAAATGTTCATGTTGTCTTTGCATATTTAACACATAAACAAGCTCCTTTTCTGCCATTCTTTTTCAGATGATTATCTATTTTGCAAAAGATGATCTAAAAATACACAAGCGAAATAATTTAAGGGTACATTTTTAACAGATCTTGACCTGACAGGTGGTAAACAGCTTGTTGAATGATTGGACAAAAACAGCAGGAGTTTCAGGATTCACTAATGAGCAGTAGACTAGTGGTCCGTCTGGTGTTGGAAATAACCTGTGGCCTTTCAGCAGGTTGAACTAAATCCCCAGCTGGATAAATCTTCATGTCTGACATGTCAAACCCCTGCTGTGGAACATTTATACTGTTATTTGTCTCTTGGACATAAAAAAAAAGAAAGTGAACAGAATGTGAAATGATGGAGATCATACTCATTCATGGTATGAAAGCCTTCAAAGTCACAACTGTTCAGTCCAGTATGTTTGGTTCTTGTGCTGGTTGTGAGTCACGATTGGTTGGTGGAATAAAAGATGACGCTGTCTGTCTGTTCTCTGACAGACGACAACATCTGAGCTGTCAGCCTCGCTCCTCTGCACAGTGATGACAAAGTGTCCGCTTTAATCGCTCAGACAAACTGTCAGGGTTAAGGCAAGATAGATTCATGCAGATTTTATCATCATGCATAAAAACTGAAAGGTGATACACTGTGTCTTACTGTGTTGCTGTGGTAAGGACAACAGGCATCAAATCAAAGCTCTAAGACATCATTTTGAGTCTGATGTCTGCAACATGTTACAGAAAAGTTGGGACAGGGTCAACAACAGAATGGGAAAGTTGAGGAATGCTCAAAACACCTGTTTGGAACATTCCACAGGTGAACAGGTTCATTGGAAACAGGTGAGTGTCATGATTGGATATAAAAGGAGCATCCCTGAAAGGCTCAGTCATTCACAAGCAAGGATGGGGTGAGGTTCACCACTTTGTAAACAACTGTGTGAGCAAATAGTCCAACAGTTTAAGAACAATGTTTCTCAACGTACAATGTCAAAGAATTGATGTATTTGATCATCTACAGTCCATAATATCATCAAAAGATTCAGAGAATCTGGAAAAATCTGCACGTGAGCAGCAAGGCTGAAAACCAACATTGAATGCCCGTGACCTTTGACCCCTCAGGCAGCACTGCATTAAAAACCAACATCATTGTGTAAAGGATATTACCACGTGGGCTCAGGAAGACTTCAGAAAACCATTGTCAGTTAACACAGTTCATCACTACATCTACAAGTGCAAGTTCAAACTCTACCATGCAAAGACAAAGACATATATCAACAACACCCAGAAACACCGCCGGCTTCTCTGGACCGGAGCTCATCTGAGATGGACTGACACAAAGTGGAAAAGTGTGCTGTGGTCTGACGAGCCCACATTTCAAACTGTTTTTGGAAATCATGGACGTGGTGTCCTCCAGACCAAAGAGGAAAAGGACAATCTGGATTGTTCTCAGGTCAAAGTCTCAAAGCCAGCATCTGTGATGGTATGGGGGTGTGTTAGTGCCCATGGCATGGCTAACTTGACCATCTGTGAAGGCTCCATTAATGCTGAAAGGTACATACAGGTTTTGGAGCAACATATGCTGCCATCCAAGCCACGTCTTTTTCAGGGACGTCCCTGCTTATTTCAGCAAGACAATGACAAGACACATTCTGCACCTGTTACAACAGCGTGGCTTCGTAGTAAAAAAGTGCAGGTACTCGACTGGCCTGCCTGCAGTCCAGACCTGTCTCCCATTGAAAATGTATGGAGCATTATGAAGCACAAAATACAACAACAGAGACCCTGAACTATTGATCAACTGAAGTTTTTCATCAATCAAGAATGGTAAAGAAATGAAAAAAATGGTAAAGTTGTTAAAAGGAAAGGTGATGGAACACAGTGGAAACATGACCCTGACTCAGCTTTTTAGGAACGTGTTGCAGCCATCAAATTCAAAACGAGGGAATATTGGAAAAAAAAAACAATAAAGTTTATCAGTTAAACAATAAATATCTTGTCTTTGTAGTGTATTCAATTGAATATAGGTTAAACAGGATTTGCCAATTACTGTATCCCGTTTTTATTTAACCTTTTACACAACGTCCAAACTTCATTGGAATTGGGGTTGTGCTAACATCTTGATATACGTATTTAGACAAACAAGTTACAACAAATGTTTGATATTAAAAACTCTATTAAAATAAAATCTTATTCAAATGACTCAATGAGGCTCGTTCACACTGATTGTAGTTATTTTTATGAGAACAACGTGAGGGCCGATCAGTCCACTTGCTTCTTCTTTTAAACTTCCCATAAGGACTTTCTAAATTATCTTATAGCAGTCTCACTTTTATTACTTTTATATATACAAAGTGTACAATTTAAAAAAAAAATGGTCGGGTGGATTTTCCCAGAAGAACATGAATCCATTTCCATTCCATGACCGATGATGTAAGTCAGCAAAGTCTAAAAATGAGAATCAAGATCTGTCTTTTTTCTTAAAGAAAATGATTCCTTATATTTATTTTGTCGTACAACTGAGTTCACAAAGTTTGCTTGTTGTCACCTTATAAACAACAGCTCTACATGAATAGAAATACATACCTTACCTTGCCGCTTTGCATCCAGGGAAAAGTTGTCTTGACTGGAGAAAAGTAGAGTTAAAAGGATCTACTCTCCAAAACAAACAAGAATAGTGTTTTTACCACAGTGGGTGATAGGGTTCATGGGAAATGGAGTTTTTATTCCTGAAAACACCACAGAAAAACAAGAGTCTGTAAACACTGCAGACTTCTTACTTCATTTACTTTTAATTTGACAGATTTCTCACACTTCTGTATGTTCTGATGTGTCATGTTGGAAATGGTAGTAAACAGACTGGCACACATGGTTTCACATCCTCTGATTAGGAGCTTTTTGATTTGACTGATGAGCAGGCCTCATTGTCTGACTTCAGTCTAAGAACAGTGTCATCTGTACGTTTATTTTTGAGTGAATGACTAATTTCACATTTTTCCCTCTCAGGTGGAGCAGAGCTCTTCATCGGGAGGAGAAGCACTTCCTCTTCCTGCTGCGCACTGTGAGCATCAGCTGCCCTGTGAGTTTATGTTTCCTGTGTGTGTATGTGTGTGTGTGTGTATTCTGTTAATCTCTCCACCCTGCTGGATGAGAGGGCATGCCTTGAGATGATCTGCTGCCTGACTTGATGGTGTGTTGTGGTGTTTTTGTGGCGTAGCCACATTTTAAGTTTCTTTTTGTCTCAGTGAGTTCGTGCAGGTTAGTTCCTTTTAGCTTGACGTGTCCCCCCGCGTGTCTAAGAACATATGTATGTGTATTTGTGTTTCCCAATGTGATTTCTTCCAATCCAAGGCCACTCAATAGCACCACATGGATCCATCCTATAACTGGGTTACCATGGTAACCAGGGCCACTTATCACAGAGGGTCCCAGCAGATCAAACAGGTGTGCATCCTGATGATGTCGCTTTTCTAGCACCACTGTTGCTAGGAACCCTCATAGCACACGGCTCACAGGTGCTTGTTGCCGGCAGAGAAAACCAGCAGGAATGCATAATCAGCACCCCAATGTTCCAGTCTCAGCTTTGTGTGTGTGTGTGTGTGTGTGTGTGTGTGTGTGTGTGTGTGTGTGTGTGTGTGTGTGTGTGCTGTAGTGTGCGCATGGGAGAAACAATGGTCTTTATTTTATTTATTTATTTATTTATTTATTTTTTCAGTCAACAGATTCCCTCAGTTTATAAACTAAAACAGGATCTTCATAAACTCAAATCGTAAATTCTCTGATTATGAGGTTTGCGTGCAACATCAAAAAGAGAATCTGGATACTTAACCTGTTTGATCCCACTGGCAACAATAGTTGCTGCACATTTTTTTTTAAATTAAATGATTATTTCTGGAATTTCTTGAAGTGCTGGTTCAACTTTGGGGAGCTAATTTAAGTTTCAAAATGAAAGAATGAATGAATTATTTATTATTATTATTATTATTATTATTATTATTATTATTATTATTAGTAGTAGTAGTAGTAGTAATAAGAGCATAATAATGAGGATAAAAATAAAAGTCGTAAAGTTAACAGAATAACACTTATAATACTAGTAATAATAATGTACAAAAAATTAAAATGCACAAATGTGAAAAAAAAAAAAATACGTATTATGTTCTAGGGAGGTCTTAGGAATTAAAAACATGCACAAAGATCAAATAAATAGTAAGATATGATTTCTCAAGATACCTAATCCAGCAGCTCACAAAACCAGGATTCACTAACATTAGAAGGACTTAGAGCCATGAAGGTTTCACTTCTGATCTGGTTGGTGATCAAGATTTAGGATTTAGGACAAGGAATGAAGACACTCAAGATGTAGTCCAGTTTATCTGGTAGTTAAAATCTAGATAAACAGTTCCTCAACAAAGCTCGGACTTCCTCTTCTTCCTGAAGCTGCAGATGTAGTTTTTAAAACGCTGTCTGGAAATTTGGGTTCAAGTGAAAAAACAGGAGCAGAGGAAAAGTGTTGGAGACTTGTCCAGGGGACCAGAAAAGACAGGATGGTATTAAATTGTTAATCTTGAGTGAGTGGACTTTCACTTGCACACCCAGCCTGTGCACCTGCCCTCTAAACCATTATTCTTTCTCATGCTCACCTTGCTCTCTCTTTTGAAAAGTGTGTCGACGGCACTTCCACTCTCACCCTTTCACCTCACTCTCTGCTGTTATTCACAGCTCCATCTCCGTCACCCTCCCCCACGTCTGCCTGCTGCCTGTTCTTCAAACCAGACTCCTGTTCACCTCTCCACCAGCTCTTACCTTTACCTGAGGCTTCATGTTGTTTAATTAAACATCCACCTCTAAAACACACACACACACACACAGATACACACACACTTCTCTTTTGAGGGGGGTATTGGGCTCTCATTAAGTCTATATTTTGTCCCTTGTTACATAATTAACAGCAAAAAAATAAATAAAAATCCCTTTTTTTCCCTCAGTCTGGTGTTTCAGGAAACCCTTGTCTCAGCCTTATTTTAGCTGCTGTCTCTTTAAGGCTTCCTGCTCCACAAACCCCCTTCCCTCTGACTGGCCAGCTCTCTGAAAGCCTGTCAGAGTGGGCAGTGGGCAGACCTTGGTGTTTGAGGCCCGTCTGTTCGATGTGTCATGAACCAGTGAGGAGATGCTTGTGCGATGACCTCATCATCTCCTTCTAGATCTCCTGTTATATTAAGAACGATGCGTTTCGATCCGTTTTCAGACAGACTGAGGGATTTTCTACAACGTTTGAATATGTAGAGGTTTGAAAATCTGCACACGTTTAGTCTGAACATCCAGCGTTGGTACTTTAAGGTATGTTTTTAAATATAGAAGAGCCGAATACCCCCTCTTTAAATAACAGATATGAGCTTCCTGAAAATCTCCCACCCCTTTTCCATCATTGTAACGTACAGACGTCTCAAGTCAGACTCAGAGTAAAGCTTCAGCACAATCAATGATGGAGGTGTGAACTGTGTTTTACTCATGTTTCAGTCACACCTGCAGTTTGTCTCATTTTGCTCCCCCTGATTTGGATTTTTTAAGACGAAATGTAAGATTTTAGCTGTTGTGGTTCACTTTCTCTGCGCTGCTTCTTTCTCTCCGTGTTCCCTCCATCACCCTCCACCTCTGTCACCTGCAGCTCGTTGTGTCTTTAATCCCATCATAGCACCTTTTCTTTGCAATCTTCCCCCCATTTCTTGCACCTTTCTGACACCACTTCCCTCCCCCCTCTACTTCTCCTTGACTCCCCCCTCCCCCCAGAGAGCCTCCCTTCCCCTTCACTTCGGCTTTAGTGCTGTTCTTCCGGCAGCAGAAAACGGCTCCTCTTTTCCTCTCCACGTCTCTGGGTCCTTCTTGCCCTGCGGCCGTCCTTCATCTCAGGAAGTAACGTACAGGCGGTTCCCCCCGTGAGAGGTCAGTGCTCGGCCTTTTCTCTCTGCTCTCCCCCCTCAGTGAATCTCTAGCTGCTGCTGGAAACCAAGACTCTTTCAGGCACTTTTTAATGGACAGCCTAAGAGTCAAATATTGGAGGTAATTTTTGACAGAGGAAATACATAAAGGCTCATAAAGGCTTAATAGAAGTTTTAACCATCACCGTTTTTTTTTATGCCCTCTCTTTGCCCTAATGAACCTGTCTGACTGATGCTGTTGTTTTTATGTAGGTTTATGTAATCTGTATGATGACTCTGAAGAGGAAACAGGATGACATATAACAGTAACATATAATGGTGCAGGTTTTTTTCTCTTTAAAATGCTTTAAAATGCCACTAATTAGACTGCAGGCCTGGCAATGGCTGATATACATTTAATCCCAATATCATGTTGTTATTTTTATTTCTGTTTAAGAAAAAAAAAGGAAACACAATTCAATAATTACTTTAATTAATTTGATTGTAAATTAAATCATTCATTAAATTTGAATCAAAAACACTGAGTTATGCAGTTTAGACTTCAGTTTTCAGTGCATCATATTTAATTTTACATTAAATGTTAACCAGTGAATGTTTCACATTTAACATGCCAGCATATAAAATAGGAAAAAAAATACTGTCATGTAGAAAAGATGATAATGAATGAGTTTGAATAACAGGAAGAGCTAATATTGTTAACAGCAGCAGTACTGGGATGAGGCTGCCTGCAGTTTTTTTTTGCCGACATTAATTGTTTATATTTAATCGACATTGTGAGCGCAGACATTTCTCACTGCTGATTATTTTTAAAATGACATTTATTGGCTGGATTAATCATCCAGACCATGAAGTGGTCCATCTCTACACAGTAAAATACTCTGTTGCCCATAAAGTTGGAATAAACTATTCTCTACCTCCTCCCATGAAATGATTGTGTCAATGTGATTTATTCTTCATGGATAAAGTTCATAACATCTCAGAGATTTATTCATTGATCTCTTCCAAAATCAAACCCACAGTTGAACCTTTCAAATCACAATCACTTCATGAGAACAGGAGGAAAATATTTGCTTACAACTTTTGGGAATAATGAACAATCTGTGCTGATGTAACTGATAACATTTTTTTAAACTGATGTTTTATGCCTCATCTTGCAGCTTGATGATTGAGTCCAAGAAGGGCAGTTTCTACACTAAACTTCATTTATTTATTTATTTATTTATCTATTTATTTATTTATTTTTTATCACCAGCAGGTCATAGCTACGGAAGCCCATTACTGCCAGATGACAAAAAAGGGAGACTTGTCATATATATATATATATATATATATATATATATTTTTTTTTGCCTTTTTGCCTTTTTGTTAGTCAAAAGATATGTATGAAATAAACATTCAGAACTATGAGATACTCAATCAGAATTATGAGATAAAAGCAGAGAATATGAAATAAGGATATAGCAATAAAGAAAACATAGGTTAGTTAAAGTTGTATCACTCACCTGAGGATCACTGTAGTTACCAAACTTGTTTTATATATCTGGCTGAAAATAATGCTTCCATACATTGTAGAGTTAAAAACAACTAGAGGAGACTTTCTTTAAGAAGTCCTTTAACCTTCATGTTTTCAGTCTGGGCATATTTCACAGGGGTGGACATCAAGGGGGGCTTTTGGTGTGCAACCCCAAGATTTTCAGTGGGCCCATCTGGCCGCCCTTATGAAAAAACTCTGGAGGCGTCACTGATATCTCATACTTGTTTATTGGTTCTTGGCATATTTCATGTAGTTAAATAGTCCTGTGCACATTTTGATTCTAGATCACACTAATCATATTATTCTATTTTATATATTCTTATTGTAATGTTTTTCACTATACACTTTATTACTTATATGATGCTGTAATCTGCATAATTTTCCCAGATCATCTTATCTTATCTTATCTTATCTTATCTTATCTTATCTTATCTTATCTTATATTATCTTATCTTATCTTATATTATATTATATTATATTATATTATATTATATTATATTATATTATATTATATTATATTATATTATATTATAAGTAAAGTAGATAATTACAGATTGTACCAACACATAAGGTTAAAATATAAACATCACCAACAGACCACAACAATGTGACCTTTACAGAAAGTGAAAAAAAACAACAACATTTAAAATGATATTTAGTGAGCTGGAGAGTTAAACCTGAGGCTGTACCACACTAATTATCTGATCCAACATGTCAGAAGCCTGTTTCAATCCAGTAAACATGCACACATTAGACTTGTAAAAATGTGTATATACACACACACACACACACAAACACACACACACAATTGCACACACGTATACATTTACACCCGAGGAAGAATCGAGTGACTGGTTGAGGTACTGGTACCAATTTTAAAACCTTGCTGTTAATTTTATTCATTTATTTGCGGTTAGTTTTATATCATGTACCATATTTTTATATAGACTCTGCTTGTTCTTCCTTCAACTCCCATTTAATCACAACATTAAACGGTTCAAATCAGTTTGTGACTGATTGTTTTGCCTCGACATTTAGTTTTAAGGGGATTTTATGTACCAAGCGAGTGGCCTGTGCTGGTGAGACTTGAGAGAAAATGTGATTTATTCATTTAATGGGCTAAATTCATTCTGAACACTGTTTCCTAATGTAAAGAGATGTTATTTCCCATTATTGGAGATAGCCTGTGGCCAAAAAAGGGCTTTTAATTTAACATTTATCTGTCGAAATGTAATCTGGCAAATTTGATCCCAATCAAAGTTATCTTCAATCCATAATGACGCTGGTGACCAGAGGACAGAGAAATCTGTTCTGTCGCCGAGCAAATAATAAAAATGTGTCATCTTGGATGAGGAAGGCGGACGCACAGTGTTCTTCAGAGAATTCCATTTTCTAATTCTCCGACAGACGCGGAGGGGGAGCAGAACACATGTACCTCCCCCTCACATACACCAATTACTGCAATGAGCAAATGAAAGGTTGGGTCCCATCAGGGCCGCCGTAGGGGGTAGACAGAGAGAGAGGAGAGAGAGAGAGAGAGAGAGAGAGAGAGAGAAATGTAGCCAGAGGGAGTTATACATAATTGCCCCCCTCCTCCCCCCCTCCTCCCCCTCCTCCTCCTCCTCCTCCTCCATCCACACATACATGACAACAATCATCATCTGCTGTCGCTGTTGCTGATAATCTCCAAGCTTTGCAGCAGATTGGCTCTCCTCTTCACATTCGCTCTCTTTTGTTGTGTGTTTTCTGTGTTGCCCTTCATTCCACGTCTCCGTCGCTCCATCATCCATTTTACGTGTTCAGCAGATTTTCTTTCCTCCTTCTCATCTCACACATCTGTACTGACTCACCTCTTACAGAGGAAGCAGTCAGAGTGTGTAGTCCAGGTATAAATGAAAGAAAGATCAGTGACTGGCTCTGGAGAGGTGAAATTAACCTGAAAACGTTCTGAAGTGTGTCCTCTGCGTGTATATTCAGGCGCAGAGATGAACTTTAAGTCCTCCGTCGTGCATCTCCGTCCTCTAAATGAGAAAGCTGTGAAGTCCTCTGACTGTGTGCTCTCCCTCTGCTCAGCTGCAGTTCACTCTCTCCTCCAGCTAATTGAAGTCAACCGCAGGGCACCGCTAATGATCAGACTGCACTGACCCTGGACGGTCTGTCGTCTTCCCGTCTGCACAAAGAGCAGAAAAGGAAAAAAGAAAAAGAGAAAGAACTACGGGAGGAAGAGCTGAGAGAGGCGTGTGGAGCGTGAGTTTAGAGCAAATGACCCAGGTGCTGCTATGACCATCACGCTGTGCAGGAAGTAGCCACATCCGGCTCTGCTCACTTCCGCTCAGTGACCATTACCCAGGGGCAGGAACTCGGAGGCAGGAATCACAGATGAAATAAGGCAGGTGGAAGGACAAAAATCTAAAAGAGATGAAAAGAAAAGCAAAAGAAGAGCAGAAAAGATGGAGAAAAAGGAGAAAAGTCCAAAACATCATCTATGACAGGGAAGGAAACGATAGACATGAAATGAAAGATAAGAAATGAGAAGAAGAGCAAAAGTGACTAAGAGTGAAAAGAAAAAGGAGTAAAGAGAAGATCTTTGTTTTTATTTAGCCAGAAGAAGCTCTGGAAAAGCATACATCTACACATTTTACATCTGCGTGTGTGTTGCAGTGCAGCTTAACAGCCCCTCCTGTTTTTACCGTCACTGAAGCGTGTTTCTGTCACATTAACCTGAAATTCAAACATATCAGCATCAACCCTGTGCCAGTCATTGGTTGAGCCTTCCTGCAGTGAAACATTAATCATTGGCCAGTGTCACTCGTCTCTTTAAACATTTAAATCAGAAAACTCTGACACCGACACCAAGCATAACATTTGTTTTATTTTTGGCAGCTATGTTCACCTGCTGCTGCTGCTGCTGCTGCGGTGATCCTGAACAGGTTTCTTAAAAATTTATTTAAACCTCATGGAAAGGATTCCTCTCTGTAAAACAAATGGGGAGAAAAAAACAAGTCTCTTTATCAGGAGAGAGGATGTTTTTCTTTTAATGAGCAGATCTGAAAGAAGAAAAATGATCAATGATGATAAAAGTTGTAGGAAACAAAAGCGAGCCAGGCTGCAGATACATCTGTTTATATAGAATACAGCGGTTTACATCATAGACTGTATAATATATGGATGTAGTCTCCCTGTCTGTCTCTGGGTCGGAGGCCATATTGGAAATACTGAACTCAACCTAGCTTAGTGTTACAGGTTACATAAGGTCTAAGAGGAATGAAGCGCAGGAAGCCAACCCTAACATTTACAGAATGGAAAAAGGTGAGAGGAAGTCAGCAGGGATAAGTTCACCTGGGCTCCAGAGTCCAGTGAGAAACCGAGTGGTGGCGTTGAGGGAAGACAGCCAAAGTTTGAGTTTTAACACAAGATCGATAACTGGTTTCGCCTCAGAAGTCGAGTCTCTGACGTCCTGGCGCGTCCAGTGCATCAAGTTCCCTTTCTTCACAGCTGGAGACACTTTTCTAGATTAAAGTGATGTCATAAAGGTAACCAAGCTCCTGCTCCAGGAATGATGCATTCAGTGACGTGGTGACCACCTGTCTGTCAAGTCTGCTATACCCTTATATGGGCAAAACTTGTACCTTTAATAACTTGTAGCACTAAAATAATGTGTTATGATATATCTCAGCCCTTGTGCACTGCAAAAAAGTGAAATCTAATCAAGTGTTTATGTCTTGATTTATTTATTTATTTTATTTATTTATTTTTAAAAAGCAGTTTTAGACTTAATATAAGCCACATGCACCAGACCAGTCCAGAAAAACGTCAGAAAAGTTATTCAAAGACAAATATAAGGGTCTGAATTGCTTGTAACAAATACAAAAATCCGCCAAATGAGATAAAAATCCATTATTATTAGATTTTTTTTTAACTCGTAACAAGCATTTCAGACCCTCATTTTGTCTTTAAATAACTTGAAATATGACATGTTTTTGAACTTGTCAGGTGAATGTGGCTCATATCAAGTATAAAAAAGACATTTTTTTTACTAAAAATAAGACAAACACTTAGATTTCAGTTTTTGAATTGTACAGTAAGTAGAGCAGAATGGGGTAAGTCATCACATCTTTCAACAGCAAATCATCCTGCAATAAATCAAAGCTTAAGGTGTTGGCTTGAAGTGTGTGTCCCTCTCATTCTCCGACTCATAGAAACAAAGAGGTGATTAACTATCAAAGACACTCTGACACACTGTGACAACTATCCTCATCACAGGGATGGATGTCAAAAAGTTACTTTAATGAGAAAAGATTTTTTTTTAAAAAAAAAAGGTAAGAAGGCAGAAGTAAATTTGAAAGTTTAATTTCATTGAAAGTTGACAAATACACAAGTTAATGCATCTTAACACAAAATGAGAAAGGAACACGTACAAGAAACACATCTTTAGACTAGCCTGCTGTATAAAACACACATACACACACATATTTGTGTGTGTATGTGTGTCAACCAACTCTAACTGGAATTTCCTGCTAGCATCAAGGCTAACAACCATGTAACAACTAGTTAGCTAGCTAATAATGATCTAAACTATAGCTTTTCCTTTACACTTTTTAAGGGTAAGAGCTGTTTTGTTTTAAACTCATTGTTTAAAAGCCTGGAAGAAAAATACAGAGGAGCTGAATATTTACAATTTGATATGAAAAACACAAAAAGTCCCCTCACCTCATGTTCAGCTGTCTTACTCTAGAGAAGACTGTTGGTGACCTCTGATCCCAATTCTGTAAACTTCTATACCACAGTTTGAGAGACAGCACCCTCTGATGGCGAGATATAATGAATGTTATAACCAACCCGTGTGACAACTAACCCTGGTCTCCCCTACAGTTGTTCAGACCCATGCTGGTTTTTGAGCCAGGTTGTAAACAGGTTTATTTCTGCTAAGAAATAAGAAATAAAGATCCTGCAACATAATCTGAACTACTTTCACTCTTTCATGTTTTGACAGAATGATCTTTTTTAAGCTTAATTCTGTCACTGCTCAGAGCTTCGCACATATGAAGAGAGAACTCATTTCTCATTCTGTGAAATAATCTTCATTAACAAAACATTTAATGGTTGGACCATCTTAGCACACATGTGAAGGGAAATGAGTCACAGGGGATATGATGACTGGATATGATTTCTACATTCTTTTACTTTCCCCTGGCCAGCCTTGACAACCTAATTGAACATTAGTCTAATAAAGAACATTACATGGAGGAGAAGTGACAGCATGCCGTCCTCGAGCACTCTGTCAGTTTCATTGTGAACAGTACCGTCTTCTCCCTCTTATTTCTCTCTTTGACTCTGAGTGAAAGGACCTTCATTCCAAAGTAAAGAGCATAATTTAGTCTTCTCTAATGACACAGAACTATTCAGCAGGCTGCCTCTAATTGTACGACCAGGGCTGAGAGAATAAAAGCCCCAAAGCTTCACCCTCTGAGCTTTTCTTCTGCACATGCAGTGACCTGAGATCTCCACAAAAACATTAAAGAAGGCAAGTTTCTGAGTTACTTGAACTGCACATGAATTTTTAAAGTGGTATTTGAAAACTAAAACATGGAGCCGTTTCTTTACTCCCGTTCGGCATTTCCTCCACGAGCTGTTCCTCACTTTAATACCTGCAGCTCAGCTGTTCATGTAGAACATAAATGAGTCTTAAAAAGAGAGAGCAGGTAGAGAGAGGAGGGAAACAGTGCTGGTCTAATGAACTCACAGCCAGCTGTACTCTGTCACTCTCCTGCTCAGCTCTGTGACCGACACAATGCAGCCACATTGTTTCTGCGGCTTTGTGTGCGCTAACTCGGGCAGCCAGCATCCCACAGAGAAGCAGCGGCTCCTGTAACTTAAACTTGGTGGCAGCGCTGGCAAGTCAAAGCAGCTGCCATTCTGAGTATTGTTGGCTCTGACAGCAGCCTCTGATGAGGGCTTTGTAAAAAAAAAAAAAAAAAAAACAACTGCAGACATGACGTGGTGAAGCACGGCGGCAGTATGAGTTCATCAGGACATAATAGAGATTACTATCGAAAGCTACTGCAGCTAAAAGAACGGAGACGTTGATTTGGGAAGGAGGGCTTTGGACAAATGAAGGGTAGATTTAGAATCTGAGAGCAGCTTTTAGTGGTCACATGATTCCCCAAAAACTTGGTTGTGTAGGCCTCTTTCCTGTTTGTAAACAGTGATGTTTTTCTATGGCATGTGCATTTTGGAAACAAAAGTGCTGCGGAGTACAATGGCTGATCAAGCGACGTAAGGATGGAAACCATCAAAAAACACATTTTTTACCTAAATAACACCAGTGTGACGGATGGTAAACGACTTCCGGGTTCGTGAGAAATCAGTGAGCGAATGGAAAACATCAACAAGTGGGCAGACAGCCAATGGACAGACAGCCAATGGACAGACAGCCAATGGACAGACAGCCAGTGGACAGACAGTCAGTGGACAGACAGTCAGTGGACAGACGGAGGCTGCAACGTATCAGAAATATTCCACTCTGGATGGCGTTTTAAAAAAGCTGCTTTTTAGGTTGGCTTAAAGGGCGTTTCCATATAAACGAGAGGCTGAAACGCAACAATACTTTTGCTTCATCCTAAAACCGTTGTCGTATAAACAGGGCCTGGGAGTCACCAGTTAGCACGGTCACTCTTTACTCCAGAACACTAGTTGCTCTGTAATGGTCAAAACTCAATAGAAGTTGACTCGATGGTATAGTATCATTTCTGACAACTAACCACAGAACAACCGGACATTTTTATGCTGCTACAAAATTGAATTCAAGGTTTAAAGAAGGAGAACTTGTCTGAATAAATGGAGCTAAACGCTGCTTCCGTTGCCGAAATGCGCGCACATCTTTATGATGACGTCAACTCAAGGGCTCTATTTCCTTCATACAGTCAATCATAACTAAAATGCATTTTCTGTGCACAACTAAGAAAGTCGTCTGATCTCACTGATATTGGTTTTAATATGCTTCATGTTCATGCTTAATGCTTCATTTTGTGCAGCTTTTTGTTTTCCTGCACCTGAGCTGCACCTGAAGGCATCACAGTCGACATCATCTGACACACCTGAGCTCTTATTGTTTGAATTCATATGTTATAGTGTTTTTCACAGTCACATCTGAACAGATGGTACTTTATGGTTATTTGGAAACAGATGTTGTCATATTTTCATTCACCTTTTTATCTCCTGTTGTTTCAGAGGTTGAACCTCAGACTGCTTCACTGCTCATCACCATCAGCTGCTCACAATGCTTTCCCACCAGGTGTGACTCACAGCTCTTTCTACCTTCATGTCCGGCCACCTGAAGGCTTCTTCTTCTTCTTCTTCTTCTTCTTCTTCTTTTTCTTCTTCTTCTTCTTCTTCTTCTTCTTCTTCTTCTTCTTCTTCTTCTTCTTCTTCTTCTTCTTCTTTTCTACTCAGATAATCACGAGTTTGACTCATTCATGCATCAGTGATTATTATGAGTTAATGAGGAGAATATATGATGAACAGTCTGAGTCAAATAAGACTAATAATTGAGTTCTTATATCATTTAATGCTGTTATTTTATGTTAATGACCACAGAAGGCTGAGTTGAGAGTCACAGCTCTATTAGATCTACCAACTCCAACCTCCCCAAGCAGAGCAAACATAACGACAGATACTGAGAAATAACATTTAAGATAAAGTGTTATTGGTGCTGATAATCTCAGTTTGAATCTCATGGATTATAAAAACACAAATACATAAAAGTGAGATTATTTCACTGGGTTTTTAATTAGGAAAGGTTGTATCTCATAGAAGCATTTTCTTTTGCTCAGACATTCCAGGTTTAATCTGCATAACGTGTGTTATCATCTCCGCACTTTAATTGTTCAAAACAACAGTTCTCAGAGGGATGAAGACGTACTCTGACATTCATGATAACTGTCGTTAGCGTCTTCATACCAGAGCTGCTGTCACACCTCTGACACCTGAGACTGTTTTTTGTATATAATGAAAAACAAAAGAGTATAAACAGTGTTATTCTGTCCCACAGTGTTTATCTCTGTGACGTTCACCACCAGACATTTAATTACAACTAAAACATTCAAAAACCACATTCAGAGACCTGCGGTTTTATGGAGGGATTAAAATATATATTGAGTGGGATGAAGGTTTCAGTCCTTCTTTGAACTTGCAACTTTAACAGAAATATTGAAAAACAACAGAATGGTCAGCAACTCAAAGGGTCAAAATATGTGTGACATAAAGGAAGCTTTTAATGCTCAGATGCAAATGCTCCTGGAGTGGAAAATGACTTCAGGAAGAGCAGCGCTGAAGCACCAAAGTTCACACCGAGAATGTGAAAATCAATTAGAAAAGTAGAAACCGGAGGTTCAAGCTCTTTTTGTTGTTGTTGTTGTTGTTTCGAGAGAAAAGTGTTGTTCCTGCAGAAAGCTGTAATTTTACAGTAATCACATGCTTTTAAGCTGCAAAACACCAGGTCGGGAGATGTTTGGTTTTTCTTTTTTTTTTTTTTTTTTCATTCCAAACCTCTCACGATCTCCTGCCGTATTAAAACATGCGGAGAAACATTTTCTGTTAGATGTTTTTTCAGACATCAGTTGTTCGTGTGTGTTTGTACCATGAAGCTCCTGTGAGAGGGACTTCCAGTCAGTGTTTGGCAGGTTTCTGCCCAATTGGGCTTTTTTTGAACACGTTGGGCTGATTCATGAAATTTGGGCTGCTTTTTTACAACATTTGGCTGTTTTTTTTTGTTTCGTTTTTTAGAAAATATCAACAAAATAGTTTCCATTATATGACAAAAATAAAAAAATACACATTACTCACAGAATGTGTTGCACTTGAAACCAACAATCAGTGAAAGTCATTGGTTAATTAAGAGTCACTGTGAAATCGTATTAATCAGGGGTGGGCATTCAAACCTCCCTGCCAATTGTTGTGGTGGGTTTGATTCCTCCATGTATCAGCCTGCTTACCTGGCTTTCACTGACTGTACATAGTGGTTTGTGTTCAACATTCCTTAGTTCATGAGAAAGCAGTTGATATATTGCACATCGTTAATATCACTGTATTGTTTGAGATGCATCATGTGTGACTGACTTAATAGTTGTGGCTGATTCATTCTTAGCTGATCAGGGATCCTGTTTGTTAGCCTGTCTCTTTATTTTCTCAGTGTAGTGTCATAAGCTTCTAGAGAGGTTGAGATTTGGGCTGGTCTTTGTTGAGGTGGGCGGGTTTTACGTTGTGTCTGGGCTTGAAACTGTCAGTCAAATCTGGCAACCCTGCTTCCAGTTTGTGTCAGGTCTGGATGCCCCTTCACGTGAAAAATGACCTTTTACCTTTCATCTACACTCTAAAAACAAACTGTTGGTTTAACTTAAAGTCAGGGTTGGTCATCAGAATTAGATAGACTTTTTGTTATCCTGGTTAAAATGATCTTTATGTCCTGATGTCAATCAATACATGATGTGTTCTTAAAACAGAGTGAAAAATATCTGCTGTCTACAGCAGGAGTAAACCTGGAAAACACCAACCAATCCTAGTGTTTAGGATCCAATTTATTAACCAATCAAATCCCAATCTGCTGTTCTGCCCACCTCCTGTGCTTACATTTCACTGGTGTGCACTGATAATCCACCAACAGTAATCAAGTTCCAGTTGCCTTGCAGCAATATGGCTGACTGCCGCCAGCAAGCTAGCTAAAATAACTTGCATAAAATCATTAAGCTAGTCAGGGCTGAGTGTAAACTTTTTTGAAAACATCTGCTCTATGACTTCACCTCTGATTTTTGTTCATTTTGTTGCTTTCTTGCTTTTAAAAGTCAATTATTAGAGCGAGTATGACAGCTAGGCTAACATTGTCAGCTTTGTGGTCTCCATGGTGACGTAAACAGAACATTAAACCAGAGGAGCAAAACTGACAACCGCAATGAACTATGGGTAGTCAGGAATAAGGCTGATAACCAAACTAGTAAAGTAATTTTTGTTGTGACAGCACTTTGTAACCAAGAGTGAGGAGGGAATGCAGCAGATATGAGACCCTGCTGTACACGGGGATGTTACGCAGTGGGCGCAAGCTGTCTGTGCTGCATACGGCACGGACTTGCTGTCTGTGGTACACAGACAAAATTACTTTGTGAAACCGTTTTCTTAAAATGTAAAGGTGCAGGTTTTTGAAGTTTGGTTTCAAACATGTTTAATTACAAAATATGGACATTTTAGGTCAGCTTGTCTAAAATTTTGAGTTGGATTTATACAAGGTGATGATTTGAAATAAATCAAAATACTAAGCATATGTGACTTAAAGTACTTATGTTAGTCCAACATCAAACAGTTATCTGAAGTAGCTATTTGTTTGTTACCAATTTAAACGATTTTATTAAGTTGGACCAACAGGTTTTTTTTTTTCAGTGTGGGAACAAAGAACAGACGCACAATTCAAACAGATACTTGACTGATTATCTTTCAGCTATATCAAAATATTACATCAAGAAAGCAATGCAGAATTTCAAACCTTAACAAAAAAATGGAGTGTTATTCTTCAAAAAATAATATTATTTTAGCTGATCAAAAAGTGTTATATATTTTGCTATATTGTGAGGGTCAAGTTTGCCCTGTCAACCAAAACAAGTCAGTGTGACAGCAAAGTGTTCCATGAAGATAAAGCACAAACATTTACATTTATGTGGCTGTCAAAAATCGTTGTACTCATTGATTTATTCTAATGGATGTTGCATACTTAAAACAGCAATCACTGAGAGTGTGTGACCCTAACCATGATGGGGCATCATTGCCAAAGTCTTGACAAATGATCATTGCAAGATTGCAGATACCCTGATGTACGATTGGGCCAGTTTGTTGGGCGTCCAGTGTATATGTCTGTGCCTGGATGTGTGTGAGAGAGGTTCTTTTTTTTTCTTTCAGTCTTTCTGGTCAATCTCATAAATCAAATATCTTTGCTGTGGAGGTTGACAAAATCTGAAACATAAATTATCAGTCTGTGTTGGTTTTATTTACTAAAGCAGCTCACAAAAGGACACTTCTGTTAATTTAAGTGGCATTTATAATCAGTTATATGTCCTCACAGGAAACTGAAATCTATGAAAGAAGGAAAATTATCTGATGTATAAAATTTAGCCCACATTGTGAGACCAAACTCAAGTG